>JANAVB010043220.1:12128709-12237600 GCA_029216955.1 Iris pallida
TTTGTCCACTCCTGATCGATGGCGTTCATGATGTCCGGGCGGAAGCGTCGCTGTTGTTGTTTGATAGGTTTGGCATCTGGTAAGATGTTCAACCTATGCATCGCGATCTGTGGATCGAGACCCGGCATGTCTTCGTAGCTCCAGGCGAAGACGTCGATATACTCCTTAGCGAGTTGGACTAAAGATTCTCGGTCTTCTCCTTCCAAGCTTTTGCTGATAAAGATGGGTTTAGAAGAAGACCCATCCCCGAGGTCGATTGCTCGACTTCGTCTTCGGTGGGAGGTTCTCGTAACTCAAAACGAGACTCCCATTGTTCTCTAGGCGTTGAGCCCAGGGTTCCTCTTCGAAGGGTTCCGGCGGTTGGTCTTCGCCTTCATCTTTCTGAGGTTGCGCGATGTCATGTTAGCTGACAGCACTTTCCTGAAGACTGATCCGATACTGGTATCGGAATCCCACGTCGATGCTTCTGACGAGTGGGAATGTTCTATGTCTTCTGCGTCTGAACTCTCTGGAGTTGATGGCGGCGTGACATAGCCTAACCCCCGTCGAGTCCGATTATAGTAATCCTGTGGCTTTCCATTGGGCATCGAAAGCAGGACAGGGAGATGCCGACCCTTGCCGTAGTTTAGGCCTTTATTGCTTTTCAGGTCGTAGCCCATCTTTTGGATGATGTGCTTAGCCGCATCTGTGTACCGATAGACTTGTACTCTGCGGTATCAGGTTCGGGCTCGATTGACGGGAGGTTCCGACGACGCTCGATTTTGCCCGAGATGATGGTGCCTTCGTCTCGGCTTCGTGGAGGGACTATGAAGACTCCTTGAGACGGGACTATTTGATTGTGGTAGACGGTCGTTACTTGTGTTTGCAACGACCGTAGAGCGTTGTCTAATGTATATATGGCATTCCAGTATGGAAGACAAGAATAATTGAAAGACACTCTATTATTGATAAAGTACGAGATTTTATCCCGTGGGATTACATTGTCGAAGGAGGGTGCGTCTACATCAGCAGAGATATATTCGCCAAGCTCCTCATCTGTAAGCACTGGGGCCGGATCAGGAGAGTCCTCCACCGCTCTGACTTTGGGGTCTGAGAGGGTTATGTGAGCCCTCTCCGGCATCTTGGATGACTGCGGCGGCTTGCCTTTAAGACGCACCTTGAGGGGTGCCTCGGTTGCGCCTTCGATGAGTGGCGCCTTCCCTTGTAATTTTACCACCAGGGGAGCCGCTGTTTGTGGTGGCTTCCCCTTGAGGCGTATCTTCAGGGGAGCTTCGCGAGCTGGCGCTTTTCCTGATAGCTTGATGCTCATTGGAGGCGCCTTCTGGGGTGGTCTCCCTTTCAGACGGATTTTCAAGGGGGCGTCAGGAGTCGCTTCGGGCTCCAAGTCCGGCTCTGTTGCCGTCTCTGCTTCATCATCGGCGTCGTTGGCTTCCTCCTCGTCAAGTGGCTTGTACAAGTCGGAATCGGTGAAGTAGGCCTCAATCCCTTTGAAGGGATCGATATCTGCAAACTCCGTCCGGATGACGCCGTTGGTGGATACATATTTCATGCATTGGTGGAGCGTGGAGGGCACCACCATGTACTCATGTAACCATGGTCGTCCGAGTAAGATGTTGTAGTTGACCTCGGCATCCACCACATAACAAGTCACCTCAGTTTTGAGGCTGCCGATGTGACACTTCAGCCGGATCTTGCCCAGTGGCTCGCTCTTGCTGGCGTTGAAGCCGCTGATGGTCGTATTGGAGGGCGCTAGCCGGTACATTGGGATCCCCAGCTTTGATAGCAGCGCCTTTGGAATGATGCTTAGGGAAGACCCCGGATCGATCTGAATCCTGCTCACCTTTACCGAACCGATGTACCCTGTGTAATACAACGGTCGGTTATGTCGGTGATGCTTGAGCAGCATGTCTTGTTGGGTAAAGGTTATGTTTGGGATAACTTCATCCGCACAATGACAGTGTGCACAAGTAGTTGGTAGGTCTTCAGGTTGCTTGACCTGACTGAGAAAGGATTCGGCATCCTTCAGAGCTTCGCAGAGAGCTTCTCGGGAGTCCTTGGAGAGGCGCAGGAGCTCGAACAAAGACAAGCGTGCAGGAGTACTGGCCAGTTGTGCCAGAATGTCAAAATTGTGGGGCTTGGCTACCCCCGAAGCATTTTCTTTCCGCAGAGGTCTGTCGAAACGGGCCTCCACTTGCTTTTGTTTATTGGCTGCTGAGGGCTTGGATGGACCCTCCTCAGGGATGGTGCCAGGAGGCACCACTTCGGCGGCAGCTTCACCGGGCTGGGAGTTCTGTTGTGCACGCGTCTGCACAGGAAGCGCCTCTTCCGTTGAAGAAGAGACCGTGCGGCAAGACTTGATCTTCCTGCCTTTTGCTTTGGAGGTAGGGCGTACCTCCGGTTGAGTTACCTCGGAGACGAGGTCGGGGTGAACCCAGAGGACCTCTCCTCGAGATGTGGTGAGTGGGACAAGTCCACTCACATTGTCACGGGTGGGTGGCAAATTCACCACCTCCATTGTCGCCTTAGGGATGGGGACGACGCCATCTTGTGTGGTAGTCGGCAGCAAGGTGCCGAACTGAAGTGACACCATATTAGCTGACACCGTCTTCTCTTCGTAATCGACGGAGATTACATCCGCATTGATCATGCGCTGGATATAATTTTTGAGGACGTAGCAGTCCTTAGTCGGGTGTCCGACAAACCGATGGTAGTGACAGTACCTTGGGTTGTCCACCTTCCCGACTTCATCGGGCCGCTTCGGGTCCGGAAGCTTGATCTTGTCACCCTGCTTCAGTATCTCAAAGAGTTGCAGGGTGTCGTCATCATTGAATGAATAAACCTCCTTGGGTCTTGGTGCCAGTGGAGGCTTTTGAGTAGGCACAGATGCGCCCTTCGAGGCATTAACAGTCAATGCCTGTTTCCCCTTTGTTTCTCGTCCGGAGTTGTTGGTTGCGGACTTTTTCCCCTTATCGTCAAAGGCGGGGAAGCTAACACCCAGAAGACGTGCATTGGCCGCCTTCTTCTCTGCAGCTTCAGCTTCAATGATTAGGGAGCTCCAGTCGGGAGGGGGAGTAGAGTTAAGCCAGAGCTTTACTGCAGGCAGCATGTTCATACTGCAAGCAGAGAGAAGCGCATGTTCTGGCATGCCTGGAGGTAACCTGAAGCAGGCCTGACGGAAGCGTTCGATGAATGCCCGAACCGTTTCCTTGTCCTTCTGGCGTATCTCAATGAGAGACGCCATCGTCATGTCCTTTCCACCGTCGTAGAAGCGGTCGAGGAAGAGGCGTGTCAGGTCGTCGAAGGACGATATGGAATTATCGGGGAGGCTGCAGTACCAGTCATACGCCACCCCTTTCAGGGCCCCAACAAAGATGCTGGTGAGGAGTGCGTCCTCCTTCGGAAGATGCCCTGTCTGCGACTGGAAGTACGTCAGGTACCGTCGTGGAGAGTCCTTCCCGTCATACGGCGTGAGTGTTTGTGGTTTATACTTTGTGGGATAAACCACCTTGTTCCACTCAAGGGGATAAGGCTGGGGAATGCCCATCTTCTGGCGTTCCTCCTGCCTGTTCTTGGACTCGAAGCGCTCCCGCAGATCTTTGATCATTTCGACCACGTCCTCCGTGGAGCTAGGAGCCGGGGAAGGAGGTACTACCTGGAGTGGAGCGTTTGAGGGCTCCGATGTCCGGGGTGCTTCTGTGTCTGAGGGTGTCCGCTGGAGGGGCACACTCGACTCTCCATTGGCTCCTGGGTCGGGACCATTTGAAGGTGTCCTGATCAAGGCCGACCGCATCTCAAACACTGCTTGAGTCAGTGCTTGCATTGAGGCAGAGAGGGTTTTGAGTCCTCCCTCTAGCGAGTCTATGCGCTGGACAATGTCCTGTGGCGGCGCATCAGCCTCAAGATCACCCCCGGTCATGTATACTGTCATGACACGGCCGGAAGTGGATGGATTAGTTGAGGCTTCGCTCTCAGCCTCGCTCTCATGTGGGGGAGTTACTTCTCCTGGTGTTTGGCCACCCCCAGCCACATTCTGGAGTTCGTCTTCGACAGGCGCATCTGCAAGGGCCTGACTGCCCTCAGCTCTGTCTTGAAGGGCCTCTTCGTTTTCAGCACTACCCCCGGCGGTGTCCTGGAGGACATCGTCATTTTGAGGGGCTTCAGGGAGGCCATCTTCGCCTTGATGAAGATCCGCCGCAGCTGTGCTTTGGACATCTTCGTCTTCGGAAGGAGGCTCGACAAGGGTCTGGCTACCCCCAGCTTCCTCCAAGGACTTCTTCCTCGACCGAGTGCCTTCGAACACTCCAGAGGTCGTGACAGCTGCCTTGGTTTTCCTCGGCTGGCTTTTGGATGAAGACGAGGAATTGGCAGTCGTCTTCCAGACAGATGAGGAATTGGAGATCACGTTGCATGACGCAATCTTTAGTTCCTCTTCTGCTGACACCTTCGTCCCAAGGCGATGTCGGAGGGGTGTCGATGATTGTAGCCGTTGGAAGACCGACTGCTTTGGCGGTACTGTCGTCTTGCAACAGCAGTTGATGGTGACCACTGCACAAGTGTGCCCCGTGAGAGGCGCATCGTGCTTGTTGGTCAACTCTCCTGACCGGCGCTTGTGAGTGATCACGTTGCGCAAGTCGTTGGAGGAGAGTGCTACCCTCACACCCCTCTCAGGCGCATGGCAGAGCCAAGCGCCGGGGTGGTCGGGTGAGTGCTGCGCCCCCTGATCTAATACCAAGCAGGCATCACGATCAGTAGTGGGGGAACCACAGCATTTGAAGTGACTTGAACGGACCTCAAACGCACAACCAGAGGAGGCGCGGGAGTTCAAGACCACTGAGTTTGCCTCTCTCGGCTTGGTTGTGCACGCAGTGAATGCGCCCAAGTGAGATGAGGACTTTGAAGGTCGACTCGTTGTCGGTGCGGGAGCACTTGAGTCAACCTTGTACAGCTTGCCATCGGCAGCGCGCGTGATTGTAAGCGCGTGCCTCTGGCCGGCTGCTGGCATAGCACGTTTGTGGCGCGTGGCCCGTGCCGCCTTGGATTTCTTCGTACCAGCCCGCTGGGGCGCATAGTACTCAGCATCCAAATTCTCCTCGCCGTTACAGCGAGTGAGTCTGTCGAAGATAGAGGCTCGTTGTGGTGCATCAGAAGTAATGCGCGGGGCATTGGCTGCGCCCCTGCTCCGTCGACGTATCTTCCTCGCCTGAGAGGAAGATGGCTGGGGAACGTGGTCAGCCGCACGCTTCCCCGAGAGATGCGCTGCATCAGCGGGCGCACCTTGACTGCTGAGGACGTCAGCAGGAAGGGAAGGCTGGACGGGCGCATCCCCTTCAACGGTGGTGCCCGAGGCGTCGACTTTGCACACCCAGACTGCGCGGGTCTTCTTCGGCTTCGACAGCCGCTTCGAAGGACTCGCACTTCCTTCAGAAATGAACTCCTCGTACGCCTGTTGATTGAGGCGCACTACCAGCGTCTTGTGGGAGGAGCCCACCTTCACGTCGTCGGCCTGTGACACGACTTTCTCGGTAGAGGAGAAAGAGGTCCCCAGCAGAGTCGCCAGCTTGTTTGCCATTAAAATTGTTTTGATTGAAATCTTAATACAAACAGAACAGTGATACAATATAGGACTTAGATGTAGTCCTTGGAGTACACTTTTGTTTAAGCTGGGTCCTTAGTGCCAATGGAGCGAGTGGTAATGCGTTGACTCCGTTGACCGGCTGACGGCGGTTATCGGTTCTCTGAAGGTGTTGATTACTCTGGGTGCTGGAGCTTGCTGAGAGGAGGAAGACGTTGAGTGTCTAGAACTGCCTCTCCGGTGATTCTCTGTTGTGGATTCTCTGTGAGTCTTATGTTCTGAGTCTCTGTGTGTCTGTGAAGGAGATGATCCTTCTATTTATAGTTTTGCAGGCTGGCTGCTCATGCGCGCATGTAGGATGCGCCGGTGTGGGAACGCCACGTGGAGGTTGCTGATGGAGGCGCATGGATGCTGCGTCCTGATCGAGGGGGAGAACTCTTCATACTGCTGTTGTGAGCCGGCATGTAGCAGGGAGAAGATCTTTCCGTTGCTGAAATCTTGGATGAGTTGAGTCAAAAGACACGTGTCGTCGACTCATGGTTCGAAGATCTCGGATTTGGTGGAGAGGAGTGATCTGGTGGGCTGCGCCTTGGATTGGGCGCAGGAGGAGGCTGCGGCTCATAACCTTTAGGAGTTACAAACCATTTGGGGCGCATGGCTTTTGAGGCGCATGCAGGCGACTTTCCTTCTGTCTTTCGGGATCAGAGATCAGTCTGGGGCGCATGGCTTTTGAGGCGCATGCAAAACTTCAACCGGAGACTCTTCTTCTGTCTTTAGGGATCAGTGAAGGGTCTGAGGCGCATGGCTTTTGAGGCGCATGCTGGTTTGGACGCATGGCCGTAGAGGCGCATGCGGGTGTGGACGCATGGTCGTAGAGGCGCATGCGGGTGGCCACGTGGCAGTAGCCGTCGGAATAGAGTCATGATGATGCTGACGTTGCCGACGCTTCGTTTTCTGAATAAAGCTGTCAACTGTTCAGACTTTGGGAGGCGTGCTGCCAACTCTGTCAGTTCAGCATTTAATGTTGGTGACGTTCGATGGACAGCTGAGTGGGCGCGTCGGTTGGCGTTCCACTCGGTATGGAGATGTGTGGGGGCGCACCCTCTATAATGCGCCGAGTACTGTAGGGCGCGTCTGTGTGATGCGCCTAATGCCGAAGGGCGCGTCCGTGTGATGCGCTGTCTGGCTGGCGCATCGGACATGTCTTTTAATGATGCGGCTGTCTCGCTCTTCGAGTGCTATAAATAGCCGTTTGGCTGAATTCGAGGCGTCCGGTTCATCCATTTAATGTAAATTCATTGCACGGAATTCGGAGGGCCATCCACTTGGCGCGTGGGTTTGATCTGCCCGGCCTATAAATAGTGGCATGGAGAGAAGATTTGCTTCTCATTCCCTCACGTACTTCCAATATGAACTTGAACATACGGGTGCATTCTGCTGACGAAGTGCTCCCGAGGGTGAAGATGAGACGCTGCGTTGTCTTTGATGCACTTGAAGGTGACTGTTACATCCAAAAGACGGAGTCGAGGGCTTCTGAGACAGGCGGAAGGTGTCTGTTGCATCCAAAGATAGGGATGCTCGAGCCTCGTCTCCGTTATTCCGGAAGAGCCGTAGATCGAAATGGCGGTGCAAGGCTCTTTCTTCCTGCAAAGTGGGGTTTCCCCACTTTGATCGTGTCGAAAGCTGCTCCTTTAGCCGTGGTTTCGCTCACGGTCTTCCTTCGGCTTTGGAGGCTCTTTCGAAGCCTCCCCTGGCCACAGCATTTGCGGTGCTCTTCTCTTCCTTGGTTCCAGCCAGAGGGTTAAATGCTTTGTGTCGAAGCATTTATCGGGCGAGCCTGGTTGGAAGAGTTTGGCTGAAGGGATGCACATAACTGAGCTGCTGGAGAGATGATGGGATGCGCCTGGATGGAGGCGCATGATATCTGCTGCGCCTTACTGGTGGCGCATAGTGATGCTGCGCCTATCTGGAGACGCATGGTGGCCGCTGCCCTTATCTGAAGGCGCATGATGGCCGCTGGCTATAGTCTTAGGCTCTTTCCTTTGTAGAAATTCTTCTTTGTACAGCCTTTTCTAGACATGTAATAGACTTTTATATATAAATAAAAAGTCCTTCTTCAAATGTCTATAGTTATTGACTTTGCTGTGAAGTTCTTCGTCTGAGTTCTGGCGCATGTAGTGTCTGGCGCATGGGCTTTCTGGTTGTGAAATTCCATGCTTCTACAGTCATGTCCTGACATTCCGATCATCTCAGTTAGTTAACAGAGTAGGTATAATACACAAACAAATCAATTTAAATGGCCATACAATTACTACGGATTGCTACTGTGAGTTCTAAGTTATCCTGGAATAATGCAATAGGGATTCCTCAGTTCTTACTATGTGCAAGCAAGGCTAGTCTATCCAATCAATCAATTGTCCCAATCATGTATTTAGACGAGTCCCAGCGGGACGCTCATCGTTAGTATACCATGTACAATTAAATAATGTAAGCAGATACCGTTTCCTGCCCGTGTGGCAGATTTACAGTATCTGTGGGAACCAGCCGGCCTGTCGGGCACTTAATAGTCCCGAAGAGAGCTGCCATGTAAGAACTCGGGAATCCGTTCTCTCCATGCGATCATTATTTTATTTATCTTAATAGCCTCTATGTTAAGCGAAATCCCATGCCGTGGATCATGGTTATTCAAATGAGTACTTTCGTACGGGGTACGATATGCACAACTCTACAACGATACCCGTGCGGTTAGGTTGTAGGTCTTACATAGCGTAATGCAACAATCAAAACTAACCACAGAATAATCATGCCTTGACCATAAAGTACACATGCTGCTTTTGTAAAATAAATAAATAAATAAATTGAAACCTGCATGTGTCTGTATGCCAATATTCAGGATCAGCCAGTCGATTACAATAGTTCATGATATGAACGTGTCTCATTCATTTAATTCAATAAGACGACTAGCCAGTCTCTTAGTTCCAACTAGGAACGCATGATCAATTTACTAAATCAAGATAACAATCCCTATTTATTAATGTCAAGACAATAATTAATGTTAATAATGCCAAGTCTATCAATCAATGGTAATAAATGTCAATCAATGTCAATTTGAAACAAGAATCAGCCAAAAAGGTATTATGGCTAGCATTCATGCGGCTGGAAAATTATTGATTCATGCGGCCGGGAATGAATGGGTTACATACGGCCAAATTAGCAAAGCCCTATGCAGCTAGAAACTACAGGGGTCTCATGCGGCTACGGGCAACATACGCCCATGCGGCCAGGGGAAATTTCATGCGGCTGAATAGGTGCAAGCCTATATGCGGCTGAGAAGTCACGCAGCGTCATGCGGCTGAGAATGATCAGCGCCATACGGCTGAAAATTTATCTTATGCGTCTGGGAATAATTGAGGTCCATGCGGCTGCGGGATAATGAGCGCCATGCGGCTCAGAATCACAAGCCTCATGCGGCTGCGGGTTCAGGCTCAGCCATGCAGCTGAACAGCGCCATGCTGCCGACTAAGCTCATACGGCTGACTAAGCCCATACGGCTGACTATGCCCATGCGGCCAAGGGAGACTTGCCGCATGAAAACTCATGCGGTCAAGTACTGTTCTTCTTCTCCACTTTTTCGAGAAAAAGAACCATGGGAAGTCATTACTTCTAAGCTCCATAAATCCTTCATCCCAAGCCCAAATCTGGACTTCCATAGGTCAAAATTGGGTAAAACAAAATTTTCTACAACATGGAACCATCAAAACTTGGAAAATAACAAAGTTACTAGATCAAAACCTAAAAATCGAAAAATGTATTAAACTTAGATCTACATGAAATGAACCATGGAAATTGAAAATGCTAAGTACTAAAGAGGCTTAAGATTTAGTAAGGAAGATGATGGAACAATAAAACTGGGATTCCATCATGAAGCAAGTTTGGCACTTGCCTTGGCGGCTGAGAAGGTGGGGAAGAGTTTATGAGGAAGAATAAGTGTAAGAAAAGTAATGGTGAAGTAATGAAGAGAGAGAGAAATGAGATGGGCATTAAATGAAGGGGTGGTGGTAGGTAGGGGTTTATTTCGGTTCATGATGAACCATCATACTTAATCCAATCCAAGCTGAACCCAAAGCATAGCTAAAGCAGAGTATAAAAACAGGAAATAAAATACAGAAATAAAATTGTAGGAAATTAATTAACATGAAATTAAAGGGGTTTAATTACAGAACAATACATGATAAATATTAAATAAATATATTAAAGCAGTACATGTATTAAAAATACGTATTCTGGGAACGGGAAGTGACAGATCCTCTGGAGCTGCTCCGATATCTGGCCATACAAAACCAGCTGGGTCAGATCCCAGAAAGAGCAAGTGCCACAAAGGAGGCTTCACTTAGGAACTAAAACCAGCAATTAGCACAGGAGTATAATTACATAATAAAAGACAGTAATTAAGGAAAAGCATGACAGGTGATATACGATGAGATAACCATGGGACTATTCAGATAACCAGATTACAACCCGTAAACCAAACAAGGACCGGGGTTGTAACCCTTCATCTGAACGGAACTTGGTTTTCCACCATTTATCGGCAAGATAATATAAGAAATCAGGACATGTAACAATCTTGTACAGGATCAAGACAAGACTAGACAGATTATACCTCATCCAACAATCACGGCCAAGCAATAAGTACGGCTTGATACTTTAACTAACTAGGTTTATCACATGCCTAGTTACTAGCAAGATGCAGTGAGATGTTCCTCCAGCCACAAGCCCTGCAGCTAATCCAGGTTATCCAGGCGACTTGGATTCATTAAGCAATGCCTCGTTCTTCTCCACATATCAGTGAGTCTAGACTTGTGCCCTACTCGTCGACAGGCTGCAAGTCCAACAATGGTGGCCGGGATAACGAGATCGCCTGTAACTGGGGAAATCTCTCATGACTACTGAATTATTCAAGTTATTAGTCTTATTCAATTTCAGTAGGTACCCCTGACCATGGTACTCAGGGTTCCCTGTCCTAAATATGATGCAAGACAAGACGGGTTTATTTGTACAAGCACAATCATCCACGGTATCCAGGTCATTCATTCTTGCCATGTCAAGCTAGCCGTCGCAACAGTATATCGAGATATATCATGTCAGGTTTATCATGTCAAGTTTATCATGTCAAGTTTACTTGTCAGGAGTACGCCACGTCGGGCCACTATCATGTCATGTCATGTTCACTTGTCAGGAGTGCGCCACGCCGGGCCACTATCATGTCATGTCATTTGTCAAAAGTGCACTACAACCGGTCACCATCGTGTCAGGAAATAATTAATATGGCACAAGCATTCATGTAGTAATTTAAATGTTAGCAGGGGCTGTGGAGGAATCATACGGCTCAGGAAAAATTTTATGCGGCCAACAAGTCACTTGTCATATGCGGCTCAGGCAAGTTGCATGCAAGCAGCTAATTAAAGGGCCATGCGGCCAGCAATTAAATAGTGGCCATGCGGCTACAATAAATTAATAATGGCCATGCGGCCAAGGTAACTACTAATGGCCATGCGTCCAACATATTCACTTGGCCATGCGGCCAGCAAATATACTTAATTTAATGCTAATAAGCCTGCAAGCAAATGCATGCAAGGCCATGCAAGCAAGCAATTAAAGCTAATGCATGTGCATGCAAGCGGCCATGCAATTAATAGAAAGGCCATGCGGCCAATAAATGAAGTGAGCCATATGCGGCCAACAACTGTTGTGAGCCATATGCGGCTACAATAATACATGCGGCCACAATAAATTAACGGCCATGCAAATATTCCAAGCAATTATTGCTTGCATGCGGCCAAGCAATGCTCCATGCGGCCAAGGCTATTATACTAATAATTACATGCAGCTGCAAGTGTTTGGCCATGCAAGAATTAATTGCTAATGAATTGTATGCGACTAAAACTATGCTTATGCAAGCAATACATCATTACGTGCGGCCAAAACCAATAATCCATGTGGCTCAGCATATGTATGCGGCCAAATAGGTTGCATGTAAGGCCATGCAACTTGATAATGCATACAAGCAAGCAGATGCATGCGACCAAATATATAGCATGCAAGTGAATGCATGCAAAGCTAATTAAAGCATGCAAGCTAATAATTAATGCATGCAAGCTAACTAATGTATATGCATGCATGCACTTAAGCATTTGCTGATGCTTGCAAATGCTAATGCATGCGGCCAAAATATATAGACATGCAAGCTACTGCTTGCATAGGCCATGCGGCCAAACATTATATTAATAGCCATATGCGGCTAAGCTTTTAAATGTAGGAGGAGCATATGCGGGTAGGAAATGGCCAATGGCCATATGCGGCCAGGAAATGTTTCCATGCGGCCAAATATTTAATTGGTCATGCTAATAAATGCTAAAGGCATGCAATTAAATAAAAAGGCCATGCGGCCACATTAATAAATGCTCATGCGGCCCAGCAAATAAACACTTGCACGTGGCCAGCTAATGCATTGAGCCTATACGACCATGCAATTAAATATTCAATTAAATGGCCATGCGGTTCAGAGCAAAAAAATGCTCATGCGGCCAAAAGTGAAATTAATGGCTTCCACAGAGAACATGTCCATGGAAAATACCATGGCCTCCATGCTCCTCCAAACAATAATAGGAACCCAAATCCAGACTCCAGCAGGTCAAATTTGGGTAAAATGAAATTCTCTACATCATAGAACCATCAAATAGCAAAAATATGCAGGTTTGATAGATCAAAACTCATAAAAACTGAAAATACCACAAAGCTAGATTCACAAGAAATTAATCATGGAAATAGAAAATGCTAAGTACTAAAGTGGGTTAGAAACACATGAGGAAGACAATGGAACAATAAAAATGAAACTCCTCCATGAAGCAAGGTACACTTGCCTAAACCTTCCACTCTCAGGTTGGTGGAGAAGTAATGGAAGGGAAGAAGAAAGTTAATGAGGAGAGAGAAATGTTTGGTGGGATATAAATGAGAGTGGTGGTAGGTAGGTGGAGTGGGTTCACAAGAAAATCGAACCAAGCCAAACAAACCGAACCGAACCAAGATAAACCAATCAATGAAATGCCAAAATAAATCAAGCAGGGAGACATGCAATACGAGTCAAAATACGTACACGTATACCGAGATACGTAATATGAACCACAGGTATTAAATAGCTTCCCTGTAACAGTAGCTCTCCCGTAACAGTAGCTCCCCTGTAGTCCAATGTGTCCTATCCTGAGATATAGTATCTTTTCCAAACACAATATGACGCATAATATTTTATCATGAACGCATACAAGTTACCTATCAAATATATATCTCCCCATTTTGTCATTTATCAAGAATATATAACTTAAACTTATTTCTCCCCCTTTGACATGATCGAAAAAGTAAGCTCCCCTGTAATAAGAGATAAAACGAACTCAAGCATAAGTAAAGGAGGAAGGCATAGACAATCATGATCAAGATATACTAAATGAAGAATAATGGAAGAAGTGTGTAAAGACAAGTATAGAAACTACATACCAAATGTAGAGTGCCAAATAGAAAATAGCTTGTCAAAACACAAATAGTTGGTAAAACTAAAAGAATTTGAAAATAATCAATAGATAGTTTACCAAAATGAAATCCAAGAAAGACATCCAAAAATATAGTATGATATGAAATATTGCTCTAGTTTTGGAAGAAAATTATGAAAAAAATCAGTCAAAAACCATGGGGATTAGATAATTGTAAATAATAGATATCAAACAAGAAAGATACCAATTGAGATATTGAAATATATAAACTTGATATCAATTGAAATAAATAAACTTGAAACATTGATCAATGAAACTATGATAGTCACAATTGTCCACAGATAAATGGTGGAACAAAATAAAGGAATGATCAATGTAAAATAGAGCAATTGATATAAAATGATCTCATTATTTGTAAATCTATTTGCTTATCCAAAATTCATGCATTTGAACTCAATTACCTTATCATGCTATATGAATACCCTTTAGATAAACATGAAGGTAAAAAAGAAAAAAATGTTTGACAAAGAGAAATTTAGTCGACTTGAATGCTCCCCCTCAAACTATTACCAATATAGATAAAATCATGAATTTTGGGTAAGTTCTCAACAAGGAAAGCCAAATCAATTAAGCATACAAGGAAAGCTAAATCAAAGAAAGCACAATAGTCATCAAGATAAGATACGAAAGTTAATATTAACGAAATGACTCATATAAAAGAGAGAGAGAATATGATGAAAACAATTGCATATACTCTCATAAACCTTTCACACACAAAATAGTATCATAACCTCAATCACTAAGATATAAATAATGATAAAAATATGGGTCAATGATGAACTAGGTATACAACATATTGAAGGGTACAAATGAATTGAACTAATTTATTTGCTCCCCATTAAAATATGTGTATCTAGTTCCAAAGTACTTATGGCATAAAAAAAATTGATAACTTCAATATCTAGGGGTAAATTAACTATTGATTTCTCCCCCTTGCTCAATGCATATAAGGCTATAAAAACGTCATAGAACGAATAATATCATCTTTAGAAGAGATATCCAATTAATAGTCACTAAAGATGAACGATCAAAATAATATTTTAATTAAGCATATTTAATCAAAAGATGACATACATTAGCCTATATAGAAGAATCTCATATCATATATCAATGCATGTTACCATTTGAGAAGAAGATCATCATGAAAAGAAATAAGGTCCATTAAAACTATCATGATGAGAATCACAATATAGCTCAAAAATAAAAATAAAACACACAAAAAAAGTCCATAATTATCTAATTAAGAATGAATAAACCAATTTATTACTTTGCATGAACTATGTATGTTTTACCACATATGTACACATCAACGGATAATAATCCAACCTTGCTAAGAGAAAACAATGAAGTTCAAATAGCAAAGAGCATATGTGATAATCCATGAGTAGTCAAAGTAGAGTAATAAATTAACTTGATAACCACATAATTAGATAATATAGGACTACTCAACCATTATGATCATTTATCAATAACATTAAACATGATCCAAGGAATCTTTTCAAGAGAAAATCCGAAATCCATATTTATAATAAAATCTTACAAATCGATAAAAAATATGGAGAGAAAAATTCAATCTCATTTAAATTATTACATATTTAATCTAAAGAGATGTAATCTGATAATACGATAAAATTATGACTCAAAAGATGAGAGAAGTTTAAGAGATGCTTACCAATGACTAGTATGGAAGGAAGTTAAAGCGATGAATCACAAACATCAATGGAAACAAAAATATTTGTCAAACTAATTTTAGAGACCAACCATATGTATCTAAAATAGAATACAAATCTCATCAAGAAAATTTATAATTCTTGTTTTTGTAAACTAGCATATCACATATAGATTGAAATTCAAGAAGATAGCTAGATGAGTGAAAGTGAACAAAAATTATGTAGCTCAATAATACATCGCAAATAAGCAAGCTAGCTACATAACTAATTAAGATTAATGAGGTAGGCCATTAACAGGATAAATGTGCTCATTACATCTTAAGTCACTAACACTAAAAATACATGCTTAAGCATAGAGTTCACAGTAAGGGTAATACATTTGGAATGATCAAAATGTTTTATATACTCTTTGCTGAGCAAGGATAAGAGCAAGAGGATAACTTAAATAAAAGAATTATGCTCTTCTCAAAATGAGGCTAAAAGGATATTCATGAAAACACAATGAAACAAATCTCTTTGCCAAGTATCGAGGTTAACTGAAGATAATGAAATAATAGATCGATCTAGAGAATGCAAAATATTATAGCCATTATGAAATAAGTGTATTATCTAGAAATGGAAAATCTCAACACATAAGCTCAAACCATAGTAGCTAAGGACATGAGAAGTATGATATATCAATTACATGTATTCTCATATGTTACAAAAAAAAATTATTGGGCAATAATAATAAAATATTTATAGCTAGATATGATAATATATTCTGGAACTTAGGGGTGGATCCAGAACTAGATAATGGTTGCAAGTAGACCTTAATAAATCTTAAGTCTATAAAGTATTGATCACTTTGGGTAAGCTGTAGGGGCCAGTTCCCAGCTAGCGGTAGTCCGAAGACTAGTACACCGTGTCACTTCAGGCTATTTACACCTGTATGATAGAAGGACCCTTTCGGCTTATTCCCAAAATGTTCTTTACTTTTAAGAATTTAGATTTAAAGAAATATATGCAGTATCATGAAACAACATCAAAATCCAAAATTTCTAAGTATAAGAAAGGTAAATACCCAAATAATAATCAAAATTTGCAAAGAATATTTTCAAAACAAACATTTTCATAATGCACTTATGGAGATAAATATATAGAAGATACATACTCAAAAGGTGCACTTAATAAGTATAGTGATTTTAACAAGTAAGGTAAAGTAAAAAATCATACAATCCTTAAAAGAACTTCCATAAAAGTCATGAACGAGACACTAGTAAACATTTTCTCTCAACATTCCAACTTAAAGGTATTTGAATAAATAAATATCAACATGTAGAATCACATAGATAAAACTATATATATATATATATATATATATATATATATATATATATATATATATATATATATATATATATATATATATCAAATGGGCATACATGAAAATATACAAGAATCAAGTAAAAGACATGTATCCATAAAGTCAACCAAAAAAAAGGCCAAGAAGATATCATCAAAAGATGACTTTAAGGAAGAAGCTAATTGATTCAAGAAGATATGCACAAATTTGGTCAAGGAATCAATAGCTAAAGTATGGAATAAGCACAAGTTTAAAGGAAGCAAGTATAATTAAATATTCTTCAAAACAATATAAAACTGGAGCTTAACTCATATGCCCACAAAAAAGTTATTTATACAAAAATATATATCAATATAAGAAATACATGATCTACATGTAAATGGAGATTTAATGAATATAGTCATGTATCCATAATAAATATTTGAAAAACGATCACAAATTCAAAAACACGTGTAAATAGACTTTATTAGGCAAATACATAATTGATTCATAAGAGGTTTAATCAAAATAAAACATAAAAATCAATAATGAATATATTATGTAAGCACAAGATTAAAAAGGAAGTATAAGTGTATACTTGTGCTAAACACATATATTCACAAATACCGATTAAGATAAATATGACATACAAATCGGCAAGAAGTAACTATCTCAAAACTTTAAAAAACGGAGAGTTAAAATTAACTCAAATCAAAACCAAGGTCCTATGGACTAGAGTGATATGCATGCTTTATAAATAAAAATTAATAATAATGGGCATGCATATATAAATGTGTCACACTAATAAAAAATGAGTGATAAACTACATAGTGTGAACTAATCATTTGTGCTAAGTATCTAGACATGCTAGATAAAAGTAATAATAAGAAAATTAACTAAGCATGCTATTATTATATCTTACATTGATTTATATAATAAGCAACTAAAGGATATCAATGTGAGCTAGTAGCAAGACATCAAGAGAAACATGCTAGATTCTACAAATATAAACCATTTAAAGAGAATCATTTAGCATATTACCAAAGTGGCTCTAGTAGCCACAATTGTGTTCGTTCAATTGCTTGGAAGATGACCTTTGAGCATTGCAACCACCAATATGCTTCTCGGTGCTATGTATTGATATAAGTAGCTCCACCTACAACATTAGGCGAAGACTTTGGTATCCAAATAAACTTGGATCCACATTTGTTAGCTTCAGGGACCCATATACTATTTACTCTAGCATTGGTAGAAAAACTCCTACGAATAGGACAAGTTACACTTATGTGTCCAATACGAGAGCAATAGAAGCACCTCATACTAGTGTGTGCACATGTATCGGAATGAGCATGATTATAAACATGTGACATATTAGAATGGTGATTATCTCTAGAGTGAGCATGCATGGATTTGGTCTTAAGAATATCATGTTCTAATAGCAAATGATTATGGAAACAAGTAAAAGAATCAAATTTAGCATTTAAAGTATAATTCTCTTTTTTCAAATAAAGCAATTCTAGAAATAAAATCATCATTTTGTTTCTATAAAGAGTCAATAGAAGAATCATGCAAATGATATAGCTCATGTGCTTGCTTCTTAATATCTTCTATTGATGAGGAAAGAGATTTGATTTTCAAAATTAAAGAATCATTAAAACTCTTTAAAGAAACACAAGATGAGTTTTGAGAGTCAAGTCTAGATAATAAATCATTGTTTTTATTTCTCAAAAACTCATTAGATTCTTCTAAATGAATGACCTTTTTCTGAAAGTTCTTCATTTGTAGAATGAAAGTCCTCAAGAATCTCTAAGGATTGTTTAGCCATAGCTTTCCACTTAGAGCATTTCTTGCATTTAGAAGAAACATGATTGTCCATGCTACTAGAAGTAAAACTCTCTTTATCTGAGGAGGAGGAATACGCTGCCATACACAAATAAACAAGAATCTACTCTAAGGATGTTAAGCCTAACAATAGAGTCCTTGCTCTGATACCAATTAAAATAACGTGTAGGCAACTCTAGAGAGGGTGAATAGAGTTTGTGTCGATAATCACCAAATAAAAATTGACTCTATATCACATCCACGAAACAACTATCAAGATAATAAATAAATCAGAGAGAAATACGGAAGTAAAAAAAAGATCAGGAGAGCATACGCAAACACAGCGATATAACCTGGTTTCCCTCGTGGAGGATAAGTCCAGGCCTGAAAACTCTAGCTCAGGATTGAAATCCACTATTTGTGAAATAACGTACACCACGTGCCTTTACTTAAAAGATCACGTCAATTTCTTACAAAGATTGCTGGGGCGACACTTGGAATTTTCCAAGCAACTTTATCTGACTCTTGCACAAACTTCTAACTGAATAGCACTGAGCAATTTTTTAGGCTTAGGAAGCTTGGCTAGTAGATGGGAAGGTTTTAGCTTCTATGAGGCTATAGGAGAAGAGAAGATGAGATAAAGAGATGAATAAAAATGGTTGAAATTATGCCCTACATATACTAGTCTGGAAGGCAGAATTCAGCCAGAATTCTGTCCTCAAAATTCAAAAATATGGCCGTTGTACCAGCTAACAATTTGTGACCCTAAAAATTAGCTCCTGGAAATCAGGAGGCAGAGTTCGGCCTGAACTCTGTGTGGGGGTAGAGTTCGGCCCGAACTCTGCCTCCTAGGTGGCAGAATGGCCTTTGGGCTTTGTTTGGCTTGGTGGAGCTTAGGCTTCTTTGATGTAGTTTTAGGGATAAGTGTTCTAAGCTAAAAGTACTCAGTGTTAAGTCAGCTTACATCATTCTAGGCTCAATAAAGATGAAATGATACAGACTCAGACTATGAGTACGCTGCGGAAGATTTGTAGACGTCCATCTTGTATCGAGTTCTGACTTGATGTGTCATATTGAATCATGACAAGTATCATATTATTAAGTTATCAATATTTGGTTAACTGTGATCCAGTTTAGGTCAACACATTTATTATCATGGATCATCTAGATGTTGAGATATTTATTGGATACTTGACAGTGTTCTACTGTCGATACTGCGGCGTAGGTTGGGCGTGGCCCAAACGCTCGTACCCGAATATCCGGGTACGGGTTGTGACAACCATAGAAAACATTCGTAGAGCAATGAAGTCACTTCTTTGTTTTGGGCCCATCCGAATTACACATATTTGACACGGTCCTTCGACGATGTGTTGGTTGTTGATTGCACGTGCATGACTGATAAATTCAAGATCCTCTTTTTCACATAGTTGGCTTCACTTCCACGTGTAAAACATTTTCAGTTGCCTTTTCTTTCTTGAAGAATAAAACAGTAGAGGACTATACATGGGCTTTGAGCAAATTGAAGTCACTATACACTGGACACGAAGAGC
The DNA here is from genome assembly GCA_029216955.1 of Iris pallida. Lineage (NCBI taxonomy): Eukaryota > Viridiplantae > Streptophyta > Magnoliopsida > Asparagales > Iridaceae > Iris > Iris pallida. Next base: position 12,148,248 of record JANAVB010043220.1, read on the forward strand.
CGTCTATTTTTGTTACCGACCGAGAACATGCATTGACAAATGCTATTGATATCGTATTTCCTCATGCTCGTAGACTATTAAGCACTTGGTATATAAATCAAAATATTCAAGCACAATGCAAAACGAGTTCGAAAAAGTATACAACAAAGTTGACATGGACCGCTTTGCAGAATTCTACAGCGATTGGACCCTTGTATGGTGAGCAAGTACTAAAGAAACTTTTGACGCAGCATGGTACATGTTCAAAGAGAAACAGAAAAAAAAGCAACCCGGCATGTATATCTTATTTCAAAGACACATGGCTTGATCAACATAAAGAATATTTCGTCTTAGCATGGATGAATATGGTGAAGCATTACGGCACGAACACTTCCAACCGTGCTGAAGGATCACACTCAAGACTAAAAAATATCTACGTTCATCGGTCGGTGGTTTTGTGTCAGTTTGGCAAGCAATCAATCTAATGACCAATTCGACGGTGAACGAGATAAAGGCTTCATTTGAGATGAGCCTTAATATTGTAAAGCACCAACATAAGAAAGAACAACTCTTGTCTGATTTAATCTATGTAGTGTCCCACCATGCATTGGCATTACTATTTGATGAGATTGCTCGGGCCAATTCAGTCGGTTTCGATACCGAAGTATGTGGTTGTACACATTGACATTCTCTCGGCCTCCCTTGTGCACATGAGATCAATGAATATCGACGTCAATGTAGACCTATTCCAATAGTTGTCGTTGATCAGCGTTGGAGACAGCTGTCGATCATGCCTATGGTGGACAGTCACAATGATTTCTTTTTCATGCCACAAATGAAACTTCTTCATGCAAGATGGTACGCCACACTAGAACTTGAGAGTATCATCTATGTATCCTATATGTATCCTATATGTATACTATATGTATCCTATGTGTATCCTATATAAATTTCGAGTATCGTATATGTAAACAGAGACTGTAAAGTAGGATTGCCAGAAAACTGGGCCGTTCTACCTCGTAACAAGTTTAGAGTAGGACTGCCCAGTTTCTTGGCAGTCATGTATATTTACTATCAAAACATGTTCATAAATTAGTATCATGAATCCTTTTAAGTTCCCATTATAAGTCTGGTGAGGTGAGTACACATTCCCACAAACATTCCCACAAATTTCTGAGTATACGAATATGATACAGAAATGATAAGAAAATATGATACGCAAATGATAAGCAAATATGATACGCAATAAACGGAGGTCGACACAGAAAGTGTTCAACACAAACTGTTCAAAACCTAGTAAAATAAACTTCAAAAGTTTAACGTTCACGACACACAAAGTCTTCAAATACAAACTACAAAGTCATTTTTTTCATGATGCATCTTCGTGCATCGTTCGTCTTAAAAATTGGGTAATCAGCTGCGTTGTTTTGCATCTGGGTACCAACATCAATAATAAACTTCGAGACTTAATTAAACAAATTATACTTACCATCTTCTGCAGTGCATCATACAATACTGACTTGGATGGTAGAGGGGCTGCTACCGGCACTTTAGCACTTCGCTGTTCAGGGTTCAACATCACACCATGTCCGACATCTACATAATACTCCATATAGTCATAACTACAATCCCACATCTCCACCACCGAATTTTGTTTGGTTTTACCGATAACATGACGTTGCCACTCAGTAAAGAAATATGAGCCCCAACTGTAGTTCGGTGGGACATAGTTCAATGGTTTCCTTCCTTTTGAAGCACTCCTCAAATTTAATGTGCTCGGATCCTCAAATTAAATATGCTCGAATCCTCCCGATAGTAAATTTTATTTAAGGTAATCAACTTACCGAATCCTTCCATATTTCATAAGCAATGTGGTTCTTGATTGACTTCAATAGAGAGCAACCGATTGGACTCACATCTTCTTCGACTACATGATAAGGTCCGGATCCAATGTCACCTCTTTTTTGAATAATAGGTACATCATAATCAGAGGGGGGAGCATTATAACGAGTCATCGGTTGCTTCGAACGAGTTGAAACTTGTTTGGTTCCACGTGTTCTTATCTTAGAGGGTGCCTCTAGTTCTTTTATTGTTAGCGGTTCTTGAGAACTCTCCTAGCTTGACATTCCTTGTGCTCCGATACGGTATGACGTTTTCTTTTAGGCCCGTCCTTAACGTCCTTCTCCTTCGGATTCGGTTCGTGACTACAAATATTGAATCTTAATTAGAGAAGATTAAAATTATGGCATAAATTTATTCAACCATGTAATGAACTAGCTGTTCAACAAGTACAAACAAGGACTGCCTAATTTTTTGGCAGACCTATAAATTGATAGGACTGCCAGAAATAGTAACAGTTCTACTTCATCACAAGCGAAAATTAGGACTGCCAGGATTTTTGGCAGTCCTATATACAGTTAGGACTGCCAAAAAATTGGGCAGTCCTTTATTTTACTTGCTATGAAGTAGGACTACCCCTATTTATGGCAGTCTTGTCAGTTTGTAGTACTGCCATAAAATTGGGCAGTCCTAGTCGACACATGGTTTTTTCGTTCGTATATACTTAGGTTTAATTCAAATGGGTAATTCCCCACTCTGAATGTAGTTTAATTCAAATGGGCTACAAATAATTAAAATAAACATTGTAATGTATACTTGGACTTTCAAAATAAATTGTTAGGGTTTTGGAAGCAAATAGAGAAAGTATTAGAAATTCTATATTGTTTGTGAGGATGGTTTAGGTGCCATCGGTCTTGAGTAGAAGAGGAAGATGGTGGAGGAGAAGGGGAAGATGTTGGACAAGAAGATGAGAAGTTGTTGCTTAGGGAGGAAGGAAATGGTGGAGGAGAAGAGGAAGAAGAAGATGAGAGAAATTAGGGTTTTGGAAGAGAGAGAATGAAATGTGCAAATAAAACTAAAATTTTGGGTTTCGGGAGGGGGGTTGGGTTGGGACAGCCCTATAAGTAAAAAAATGGGCTGTCATGAGTAATTTTTCCCCAAACCAGGGCTAGTCGGGCTAGCCCTGATGAAAAAATGATGTGCCCTTATAAATAGTCGACTTTAGGGACCTGCTTAGTTAGTTGAAGGAGGGTTGAATGTGGAAAAAAAAATTTGTAACTCATGTGAACTCTTTACTGTTTAAGTGTTTGGTAGGGATACTTGAAACTCTTTCGAACTCGTCGAAGTGACTGATAGCAATTTTTTTCCTCCCTTATTTTTTTCACTTTCACATCCTGAAAATTTGAATGAAACTCCGGATGGGAAAAGAAAGAAAGAGGTGCATTTGCAAATGAGAAGAAGAAAAAAACTTAGAACTCGTTTTGTTACGGTCACCCCAACCGATGCTGTACTGGCGCCTGACGGAGCCGTCGAACTCGACGGCAATGGAGGAGAGGTTGGTGGGGGAAGAAGTAGTCGGTTGCTTCCCGTACTGACATCTGGAGGAGCCGTCGGACTCGACATCAGAGGACGACAATAATGGTAGAGGCCAGGAAACCGTTGGAGGAGGGAGGGAGTAGAGTGAAGAGAGAAAGGTAGGAGAAAGGGGTGGGGTAGAGAGAGAACAGTTGTGGAGGACTCGGATCCGATGGAGGAGAGAGGGGGGTGGAATGGAGAGAGAGTTTGAGAGGAGATGGAGAGAATGGGGTCTGCTGGTGTAACCCCACTTTCCCGACTTTATGAATTTATGGTAATTTAAAATTTTGAAATATTATTTTGTGTTTATTTTGAGGAAATAGTCATTTTTAAAATTTAATATTCTCTTGTGATTTTATAAACAAAATATTTGTTATCATACTCTAGCCTATACTTGGAGTGCTCTCCAAGTTTCTAACCACCTTGTAACCACTTTCTAACCTCCCAACAAACTTTGTAACAAACTAACAAATTTTCCAACAACCTCTCTAACTAATTTTCCTACAGCTTGTAATAAAGAAAACAATTGAGGGCTTTTTGGTAAACTACTTTTTTTTTTCTAAATCTCTATTTAAACAGCTTTTTTTTACTTTCTCTCTCTCCTCCTCAAAAGACCCTTCCTCCTCTGTAAGGAGCCGACCCCAAATTCCCTTTTCCTTTATTTCCCCCAAATTGTTGCTAGGCCCCAGCCCTAACCTTAATTTCGTAGGGGAGGCTGGCCAGGGCGGCGGAATCATCATCGTCGGCGACTAGGCCTCACCACTGACGGTGGTGGCGGTGGAAGTCGGCAACTAGGCGACGCCAAGAAGCTTCTCCGGCAATTTTTTCAGCGGCGTTTGTGTTCCCGAACGACGACATCACGACTGTGCTTCGGTTCCTTCTTGTCGGCAATGACGCGGCGTCTCTTCCAGTGACGATCATCTTCTTCAAATATTTCTCAACAGCATGACTGTTCCCGGCGACGGCGCAGAAGGTTCTTCCCGGCGACTGTCCTTCTTCGGCGATCCACTGCAACGGCTGGTTTAGGTGAGTTCTACTGACTTCTTCCTTCGTCTATTTCTCAATTTGATCGATTAAGATCGGATCGATCGATCAAGTTAATATTTCTTCAAATTTTGATTCGATAGAGTTTTGCTTGACCTGTTCTTGATTTGCTTTAATTCATGAACCGATCCCTCCTAATTCTTTGGGGAGTTAGACTCGATCAATTAATTTCAAATTTTCGTCCAGATCTGAGGAATTGTCGTGATCTTTATGATCGATTGGTGTTCTTGAGCTCTTGCTTGAAAAATTCGAAATATTAAATCGAAGAGACGTTGACCAAATACAAATCGAGATTGGAACTTAAATTCTTGGTAAGAATCTGGATCAAACTTCTTTATTGTTCTTAAAATTTGCTGAATTTATTCGAATCTTGTTTACTCCTTGTGCATTGAATTTGTTCGACGATATTACTGAAGATTTGAGATCGTGGGATTGAGTCGGATGTTGTGATCAGTTGGCATCAAACCAACGGTGAGCATTCGATTGAAATTCTCTTAGAAATTTAGAGAGTTTTCTTGATTTATTCTTACTCTGAGATCCATTTTTCCATTATGCATGGGGTATTCTTGTTTCGTCGCAGAGAGTTCCAGTTGGTATCGGACACAAGGGAACGTGCCGACTTCTCAATCGTGTCTTCATCCTCAAGCCAATATTTCCATTCAGGTACTGTCCTGCTTCTTCGTTGTCGTAAATTTTGGTAGTTCATAGCTGGGGTTTAATAGGAGTTTTCTGGACAGATTGGATTTTATAGGCAGTGTTCATTTCGAGTGTGACTCTTGTTTGTGTTCAACTGGAGGTCCAGTGTACTCGTGTCTAATGTGGCGGGATACAGGGAGTCCAAGTTTTTGTGTTCGATTCTTCGTATCAGGCTGTGTCCGGATTTTGGATCATTCTTATGTGCGTGTGTAATGAGGAGGTCGTGTACTAGGGACCAGTAGGATTAGGAAGTATCTTGGCTCTGTTTCTGTTGATTTATTGTTTGAGTTCAATTAGATGTATATTTTTCCTGTTTGAATTTCCAATTCGATTGGGTTGTATTATTCATTTGAGATTGTTGAGTTTTGAATTTATTTGGTTGTATAATTTTTATTCATCTTAGATTTAAACCTTGTTTTAGCTGATTGGTGTTAGATTGTGTAGTTATATCTATTTTGTATAATTTTCTTGTAGTATTTTGATGGTGATTATTGTGAGATTTTAATTGTTTTATTTCCTATACCTTCAAACTTTGAGTTTAGTTGGGAGCTGTAAAAGGAACTGGAGTTAAATATGTGGCTTGGGGACTGCAAGGGTTGGCAGAAGATTAGGGACGGGTCTGCTTATGTTTGGACAGCAGTGGGTTTGAAATGTTCTACTAAATTGAAGTAGATTCTGCCAAGTCTTTAGATGCAGATACTACTGGAGGAATGGTGCCTGCCTGATAGGCTTTGGATGCAGATACTGGACCTTAGGATTATACTGTAACAATGTTGTGATGCAAGAGTAGAGTAAGGATAGTGAGTGTTGGTCTCTTCTTGGATTACTAGAGGCCCATATGCAATTACTCTGATGGCAGTTGCTAAATTGAATTGTGAGCTTGAGTCCAAGATTAGGCAGGGAGTTGGTTTGAGGACTTAGAAATAAAGAAATTACTGATGATGAGGTGGTTGTTTGGTATTTTGAGGTTTAAGTTTAGGCTTTCTGATTTTGTTTAAATAATGAGTTGAGCCAATATAAGGGGGTTATGAGTATTAACTTAGAACTGGTTATTAGACCATTTAGAAATAGGTTATAAATTAAGCATTTTGGTTTGTTTTAAGTTTTAGAATAATATTCTTAGAAATATTGTGTCTTCTTGACACAGATTTCTCTGGACTTTTTGGTACTTGATTTCTACAACAATACCAAGGCAAGTACACCGACTCGAACCCTTTACTCTGTATTTTTGTCTTGCTTCATGTTCTCATATTGACACGTTGTACACACAATTGTTCATTGTTCATTGTTCATCGTTCATTGTTCATCGTTCATTGTTCAGTGTTCTTTACTTGTACATTGGGTGAAAAAATACTACAGATATGTGACCAATCCTAAATTAGCTAGGCATTGTTTAATAGCTTAGGTCTCACATCGTGCACGTGGGACTCTAAGTCGTACCATTATTTATGTGCTCTTGTATCCTGTACTACCCCAGCTGGTCACATATTATGATAGTTATTTCAAATGCATGTTACACTGATAGTATAGTTCATTATTCTGGATCTGGTACTATAGTTTCATCGTTATTCATGTACCACAGTTTCATATTCCTGTATTGTACCATAGTTCATATTGTGGTTCTTTTTCATGCATTTCAGTTTACATTGTTTAGTGCTTCTTGTCGAGGTTGTACTTTGCTCTTTTTCTGACAGGCTACGTTGCAGGTATGCTTGAGGATGATGTTCCATCTTTATGGGCCAGAGCCCGAAGCCAGGATAGAGTTGTGCCTCAGGATAGACTTAGAATTTCAGAGTTATAGTTAGATCCTTCTTAGATCGTTTTAGATATTTGTCATGTACTTTGTATTCAGGTTTCAGGATTGTATATTTTATTCAGGTTATCGGATTTGTCTCTGGCGTTATCATTTCTTTAATTGTATCTAAAATATTTGTGGATTGTGGTGATATTGGGGACGTGTATAGCAGCTGTGTTGCTTTATGTACCTTATGACTTTGAGTTTTCCTTTGTACAACTTACTGCGTTGTATCTTCCAACGTAGGCTGGGCATGTCCGGCTCGTGTCCGATTATTCGGGAGCGGGTCGTGACAGCTGATGATAGTTTGTGCTGAAAAAATATAGAGAAAGAATGGGTGGAGTGTAATAAATATAAGGTTAAAAAATTATTATTATTATTATGTGGAGAGAAAATTGTTTATTATTATTATTTTTGTTTATTATTATTAATAATAAAAAAATATTACTATTATTACTACTATTATTATTAGTAATAAATGTAAGCTTAAAAATTAGTGTAATATTTATATAAACTTGTTAAATTGGTGTAATTTTTATTATACTCAACAAAAAAAGTTGGGGGTAACCATACTTAGGTTTACTATATCTCAAACCAACATCCACTTTCAATAACCATCTAAACAATCGAACTCATTTTTCTTCACTTTCAACAACCATCCAAACAACAAACTCATTTTTCTTTCAGTTGCAGGAGATAAAAAGTACTATATCCAAAACATTCTTGAAAGTGCCACTTACTGCAAGTGCACTGTGACTCATCATGATGTATGTATCACTTTTACACTTTCAAAGATTTACTTCTATCTAAACAACCCCTAAGATAATGCACCTCTATAGGACACCATAAAATAATAGGAACGGAGCTAGGATTCTAAATTGGGATGGACTAGATTAAATTGGGATGGACTGGATAGAAAAAAATTCATATAAAAAAATCAACACAAAAAAATAAAATAAAATAAATTGGAGGGGGGGGGGCTATGGCCCACCTATCCTATATGTGCCCCGCCCTCGAGAATAATTAATATCAAACACTTGTCCAACGTTTATAGCTCACGTGAAAAATAACACAGGTATTAGAAGGAGCTGGTAGAGTTCGAGCCCTCCAACCGTAAGAACGTGTAGGTGTGTGTGAGTTGTAATAAAAATATATTGATGTGTACAGCTGGCTCAACTGATGCTTAAGTCGAGCTTGCTAGACAAGATAAAGACCATACAGAAGGACGACCTATTCCTAAAGAAGATGCACGAGCTGATTTCGAAAGGAAAGGTGACTGACTTTGTAGAGGACAAAATTGGGTCGATTGATTAAAAAAAGACTGTATTCCTGAAAATGCCGAATTCAGAAAAGAAATTCTGACGGAGGCACATTATGCGAAGTACTCATTGCGTCATGGGAGCACCAAGATGTACAAGGATTTGTGCACGAAGTTTTGGTGGCACAACATGAAACGACACGTGGCTACTTTTGTGTCACAGTATTAGCTCGTCAGTAAGCAAAAGCACAACACCAAAGGCCAGGCGGGAAGCTGCAAAGCCTCGTCATCCAGAATGGAAGTGGGATAACATCTCAATGGATTTCTTTGTAGGATTTTCGAAGATGCCACGAGGGAATGACGCAATTTGAGTCATTATTGATAGATTGACCAAGCTAGCTCATTTTATTGCAATAAAAGTAGCATAGAGCATCAATCGGTTAGCACAAATCTACATTGACAAGATTGTTCGACTACGTGGGGTACCGACCACAATAATTTAGGACATAGACGGACGATTCCTATAACATTTCTGGATGAGCCTGCAAGCTGCAATAGGGACCAAATTGAATTTTACTGCATACCATCGCCAAACAGATGGTCAGACAAAAAGGGTAAATCAAGTCTTAGAAGATATGTTGTACTTGTGTGCGATAAATCTAAAGACGGTTAGGATACGTATTCACCGCTAGCAAAATTTATGTATAACAACAGTTATCAGTCCAGCATTCAGATGGCTCCGTAGAGGCACTCTACGGAAGGAAGTGCCAATCACCACTATGCTGGGATAAAGTCGACGAAAGATAGGTGCTCGAACCGGAACTGGTGGAGCAGGCCGTCGAAAAGGTCCACTTGATTTGAGGCAAACTTTGCTTTTCGTAAAGTCGATAAAAGAGTTACGCAGATCTTCATTGGCAATCGCTAGAATTTTTGGTTGGGGACCATGTTTTTTTGAAAGTAACACCCATGCGTGACGTGATGCGATTCGGAGTTAAAGGCAAAATGAATCCGAGATTTATAGGCCCTTTCGAGATCCTCGAAAGAGTTGCAACTGTTGCTTATCGGACCGCACTACCTCCTGCGCAGGATGAAGCGCATGATGTTTTTCATGTTTCACAACTTCGATCTGTATGATAAAGTCATATCACTAAGTTATAACCCAGCAATCTGTATCCAAACCGACAATCATCCATACCATCACACCGTCTACCGACATTATCCAACATATTTTGTGATTCTCAATCCCATTCGTTTCCCAGCCATCAAAATCTCATACGGATATTCATAAAATTTTATACCACAGGGTCAAGTAATTCATTCCATTCTAATCCGATAATTCATATATCAATTAACTATTCTCTATGTAAACAAGTATTCAGAGCCACTACTTGTTACTTTTGTGATACAATTCAAATCCTCAAGAATCCATGCACATATGCAACGCATATCCATCTCATCAAGCCTGAACTCATACTTCACTAAATCTATTATTTGATGGTCAAGATGGGTTAGCATCTATCACACCTTAGGGTCATATCACAGATTTCTAACATTCATCCGAGTCACTGACAACATTTTCAAAACTTTCAGATTAGCAACCAAATTGTAATAGCCACACAAGATTTCCATCCAACCAATCACAATTATCATTCAATTTTCTAAGCTACAACATTCTCTTGCCAAATCTATTTATCCACAGTATAATAATCACCTGGCCAGTCTGAGTCATCACCTGACTGTACAATTTCCAACCAAGCTACCCATTAAATTTTTTGACAATTATTGCTATCCAGCGTAACATTACTATCAAGGGAATGGTACTAATCAACCAAATTCAATTATCAATGAACACTCGAGTCACCTAGCAACAAGGCATGACTTCCAGCTAAGTCTCAGCACTATCCACTACCCACAAATAGACTTATTGATATCCTATGGAAAGGGTCAAAATATATCTTAGTCTTAGGTGGTAGAGGCATATACCACTTAGAAATCAAGCGATTCCCTAAACAAGATAGAACCCAAGTCTATTCTGAACAATCATGATCTAGACTGATCACAACATAAAACCAACATTCTCAGGGTTTGAAAGTTACAAAGCCACCACACATGAGTCAACTTATCAATTCTGTTGAGCTCAATCAACAATTGTCCCATTCACAATTCCTTCACAATATAACATAAAATTCTCAAGCATATTACAGTACACATAGCAACTTTTCTATTTCCCCATTCTGAACGTTAATCACAATTAGCATAATATGGCATCAAATCATTGTTGGGTCATTAGTATCCAAACCAACAACAATCATGTATTAATGGGCATCACAATGTATTTAGACTTATTGTATGGAATATCCAGTGAGTAGCCAAGAGGGTCAAATAAAACTTTTCACACATGGGGAAACTTGGAATAATCGTAGAAACAACTTGAAACAATCGCAGAAGCAATCTTTGATTTAATCGCGGAAGCAACATTTAGTAATCGTGGAAGCAACTTTGGTTAATTGTGGATGCAACTTTGATTTGAAGCGAATCAAATAAGATTCAAATGACGTAAAATCGTGCTATGATACCAACTTGCCACTCCCTAATTCCACAGAGTCATTTGTCCTTGCACTTATCTCTGGGAACCGATCGTCCTCCATTAGGCGTGATGTCGTACAAGTCCAAATTATAATTGTACAAGACAAAGATGGTGCATAATTGATAATCTTCAAATAAGAACATATCACAAAGACCCAAGTAGACAAATTGAAGATAATAATGATACATCTCTTTATTGAGAGAAACTCTTTATTGATAAGCAGATAACTTGAAGTCACATTTACATATGTAGAAATATGTTCAATTTATCGATAATTTAAATACAATACAAGGCTTGTAGTAGAATACAAAGTTTACAATACATCTCATATTACACCAATAGTCAAAAGAAGCTCCTGCCATTTTGGCTTACATTTGGTCACATTGATTTACAACAGGAATTGTCGGCTTGGCTTATAACTCAATAATACAACATATATGCAATGTTCCATACATTGTATCCTTTATAAACAGAAGACAACATCTTTCACAAGAAGAGATTCTGCATGGCCAACAAAGCTTCGATGCCTCGGGACTGATCAAGTCAATCTTTGCGTACTGAACTTCCTAAGAATGATCACCTAAAAAGAGTGCCCATAATATGGGTCAGTACATTGTCGTATATTGGCAAGCAGAACCAGCCAACTCATCTAATCCAACACTAAGTAGCCATGTGATCAAACATTTATTAACAATGATCTTTCTGTTGGACCTATCATCAATTTACAGTTAATGTGTATTGATCATGAAAAGGCTTGTAAACATGTTATAATGTTGTTCATGTAAAGGCATTATTGTAGCACATTGTAGTTAACATATTGAGCATGTTGTAGCAATGCTCATAGAAAAACAACATTGTTGCATACTGTATTTAACATGTTAAGCAGGCAAGTTTAACTAACATGTAGGATGAATATATCACTTTTTAGTAATTTTTTATCGATAGCCGACTTTTCTATACCTGCATAAAATATAGGTTATATGACATACTTACTTTGTCTGCCCAAATTTTTTATTAGCTTGTATCCTTACACACTGTTTGCCATTAAAATTCTTTGATTGCAAATTTTAATACAAACAGAACAGTGTTACAATATAGGACTTAGATGTAGTCCTAGGAGTACACTTTTGTTTATCTGGGTTCCTTGTGCCGATGGAGCGAGTGGTAATGCGTTGACTCCGTTGACGAACTGACGACGGTTATCGGTTCTCTGAAGGTCTGGATTGCTCTGGGTGCTGGAGCTTGCTGAGAGGAGGAAGACGTTGAGTGTCTGTATCTGTCTCTCTGGTGATATGTTCGTTCGTTGGATATTCTGTGCCCTTTTTCTGTGCGTGAGAAGGAAATGATCCCTCTATTTATAGTTTTGCAGGCTGGCTGCTCATACGCGTATGTAGGATACGCTGGGGCGCGGGGACGCCACGTGGTGATTGCTGATGGAGGCGCATGGACGATACGCCCTGATCGAGGGGTTGAACTCTTCATACTGTTGTTGTGAGCCGGCACGTAGCAGAGGGGAAGATCTTTCTGTTGCTGAAATCTTGGGTGAGTTGAGTCAAAGGACACGTGTCGTCGACTCAAAGCTCAGAGATCTCGGATTTGATGGGGGGAATGATCTGGTAGAATGCGCCTAGAATTGGGTGCATGAGGAGACTTTGGCTCGTAACCTTTAGGAGTCACGAACCATTCAGGACGCATGGCTTTTGAGGCGCATACGAGGCTTCAGAAGTGACTTAACTCCTGTCTTTCGGGATCAGAGAGCAGTCTGAGGCGCATGGCTTTTGAGGCGCATGCAGAGCTTTAATGGTGACTTTCCTACTATCTTTAGGGATCAGTAAAAAGTCTGAAACGCATGGCTTTTGAGGAGCATGCAGATTTAGGCGCATGGCTGCGGATGCGCATGCGAATGGTTGGGTGGCCACGTGGCAGTAGCCGTCGGAGTGAAAAGATGATGATGCTGACATTGCCGACGCTTCGTCTTCTGAAAAAGCTGTCAATTGTTCAGACTTTGGGAGGTGTGCTGCCAACTCTGTCAGTTCAGCATTTAATGTTTCTGACATTCGATGGACAGCTGAGTGGGCGCGTCGATTGGCGTTCCACTAGGCGTATGGGGACGCATAGGAGTGTTTCCTCTGTGATACACTTGGTACTGAAGGGCGCATCTGTGCTGATGCGCTTGATGTTTGAAAGGTGTGTCTGTGTGATGCGCGGTCTGGCCGGTGCATCCGCTTCGTGATACGTTCTTTAATGCAGCGACTGTTACGTTCTTCGAGTGCTTTAAATAGCCGTCTTGATTTGGCTGAATTCGAAGCGTCCGGTTCATCCATTAAATGCAAATTCATTGTACGGAATTCGGAGAGCCATCCACCTGGCACATGGGTTTGATTTGCCCGGTCTATAAATATTGGCATGGAGAGAAGGTTTGCTTCTCGTTCTCTCACGTCTTTCCGACATGAACTTGTGTACTCGAGTGCATTCTGTTGACGAAGTGCTCCCGAGGTGAAGATGCGACGCCATGTCTTCATTGATGCACTTGAAGGTGACTGTTACATCCAAAAGCCGGAGTCGAGGGATTCCGAGGCAGGCGGAAGGTGCCTGTTGCATCCAAAGATAAGGATGCCCGGGCCTCGTCTTCGTTGTGCAGGAAGAACCGTAGATCGGAATGGCGGTGCTAGGCTCTTTCTTCCTTCAAAGTGGGTGTTGCCCACTCTGGTGGGTTTGGAAGCTGCTCCTTTAGCCGCATTTCGATTGCGGTCTTCCTTGGTCTTTGGAGGCTCTTTCGAAGCCTTTCCTGGCCACAGGCCGGCTTGTGGTTCTTATCCCTTCCTTGGCTAGAGGGTTGATTGCCACCCTCGTTCTGCTCAATAAATGCTTCATTAGTCGAAGCACTTATCAGGTGAACCTGGCTGGAAGGGTGGCACATAACTGGGCTGCTGAAGGGATGCACATAACTGGGATGCACATAACTGAGCTGCTGAAAAGGATGCGCCTTACTGAGGGCGCATAGTGGGATGCGCCTGATCGAGGGCGCATGATGATTGCTACGCCTGCCTGAGGGCGCATGGTGGCTGCTGGCTGTAGATTTAGGATCTTTTTTTTGTAGAAATTCTTCTTTGTACAGTCTTTCTTTTAGACATGTAATAGACTTTTATATGTTAAATAAAAAGTCCTCTTTCAATGTCTATACTTGTTATTTTGGCTGTGGAGTACTTTGTCCGAGCTCTGGCGCATGTAGTCTGGCGCATGGGCTTTCTGGTTGTGAAATTCCATGCTTCTACAAGACCCCCTTCAAAGTTTTCAAAACTTTTGGATAAGTTTTGGAATACTTTGAATAAGAAGCATGGTGGTAGAGGCGCATGTCTGTCGGGGCGCATAGATACTTCGCGCATCAATGATGGGGTGCATGCTCTGCTCGGATGACGCCTCGGTAACCGAAAAAGATTAATGATGATCTTTTTGGTTTTATTTGTGGTCATCTTTTCACAGAACCCGAGGCGACGGCTGAGATCACATATTCATCGGTTCACGCGTGCGACCAAGCCCTATAAATAGGCGAAAGATGGAGAGAGAGAGTTCTTCTTCTCCTTGCTTTTGCTTTCTTTAGAGTTCTTCTTCAAAAACCCTAACTTTTCTTCTCTCAAAGAATGGCTCCCAAGACTCCTCGCGGCGGTGCTGGCAAGGACAAAGGAAAAGAACCTGTGAAAGCTGCAGCGGCTGATGTTCTCCGTCGGCCTGTCGAAGTTCGACCGGAGGTGGTTGGTGAGTTTACGTACACCGACGCACATAGACCTTGAGTCTTTTGACGATGTGCCGAGGTTTTTGCCGCCGACGCGCATGGGTTTAAGCCCTGAAGATGTGCCGAGGCTCTACTGCTGACGCGCATGGGTTTAGACCCTGATGATGCGTCGAAGCACTGCTGACGCACATGGGCTTACACCCTGATGATGTGCCGAAGCTCCACTGCTGATGCGCATGGGTTTACACCCTGATGATGCGCCGAAGCTTCGGACGCGCTATGCGCTTTTGATGAGACTCAGATTCTTTTGTTATTTCTAACATTTTTTTTGAATCTTTGCTAATGTCGATGCCTATCCCACTCTTGAATGAAGTGCTCCTGGATGCTGCCCTCTACCAGACGGGAGTAGATTATAACGAGGAAGTGATAAACCCTACTCAAGCCGCTATTATGCTGGACCAGCATCCCGAGAGAATAACTCAAATCCGGGACAGCAGTATGGGTTCCTCAAACGGATGATGGAGCGTGGTGTTTTGAAATCTGCAACATTTGATAAAGTGACCTTCTTGAAGCCTGAGTTCCTGTTTGGGGACCGCCTTACTTCTACTGAATCAACAGTGTTGAAGGTCAAGGAAGACTGGTTTTTTACAGCAAAAGGAGTGCATATGACCGTTAAGCAACTTGAACGTCAATGGCCTTTGATGGCCTTCTGTCGTCTTGCTTCCAAGAGGAGGATGTCTTGGGATCTTACTCCCTCTCAAGGGGGGCGGTGACTGGCATCATCAAAATTGATTCTACCTCCGATCAGAAAGATACTTTGACCGCGATGCGGTCTGGATCTTCTTTCATCTGGCGGACTCTACGTCCTGGGAGCATTTACAGTGATGTTCCCCTCGATACTTTTACTTATAGTGCCTTGACTTTTGCACATCGTATGCTGTTGATGGAACGCTCATACCCGAAAGGAGAGTTTCGGGTAGAGGGTTGGTGTCATTACGTTTCCAAATGGGATAAACTGACACTCTGGGTTTTGTCGCGGTTCCGGACTGAGCTTCGAGAGATTGGGCTGACTGTCGCAATTCGTGCTACCCAGGCAGGTGTTGACATTAACAGGCATATGTTCCTCGCCCTCTTGGAGATGTTTGATATCCATACCGGGACCTTTCTTACTCCGGTGGGGGAGTTAGGGCTCGCACTTCATGAGATGTATGAAGTATCAAAGCTCCCTTGGGGATCGGAACCCTATGAAGAGTACTTTCCGACCAACGAAGAGTTTCAAGTCCTGGAGGACAAGGCTGAGGAGATGACGGCCGTCTTTAAGGAAGTGGCGAGTCATTATTACTATATGCAGAGAAGGGATAAGAGCGGGTCACAGCCTCATGTGACCGCTTGGAGAGATTACGTCTTTAGGCAAGACAAGGGGGATCCCTCGCAGTTCTCCACTCCGCCAGCGCTCTCTCGTAGCGAAGTGCTATCTGAGATGAGCAGGTTAGATGAGAAGAATTCCCTGGAGAACGAGGACCAGCAGTCTGATGAACGCTCCTACAGCTGTTTCTGGCATCTTGCTCATCGGATGTCGTCGAAAGCAGTATTGCTCGCGTATCTTATGGTTTGGCTTCGGGATTACGTTTTCTCGGGCGGATCCGGCTCTGTAGAGAGAGTGACCCGGCACTTGATCCTGCCAGCTGTGAATTTGGTCTTTGGCCGGCGCTTGGCTCTACTCCCCGCAATGGTACACCATCCCAATGTGATGAGTCCAGGTTCAGAAGAAGACTACAAGGCTGGAGATGCATTCCTTCGCCGTTTCTACCAGAGGAGCTGGTCGCACACTGGCGTCCCTGTTTGTAGAAAGGTTTTATCCCGTCTTCAGGGTTGGGAGATCACCAAAGTTGGTCCAATATTCCTGGGTTTTGAGGCCAATAAAGACTTAAAGGATTCGGGCGAAGGCGTCACCGCTCCGCCTCCATGGGGATTTCGCTGGTTGTAAAGTATCCAGCCATCCCATCTGGTGTACCGGAACAGGAATCGGTGCTACCTGGAACCGTATTTACCGAGCCGCTTTGCACGGCAATTCGGTTATGCTCAGTTGATGTTGGATAACCCCAGTGTCACTCTGGGGTATGCTGGAAGTTTGTTGGATGGTGCACGGGCTTGGCATTACAATAATGCCAGATGTACCGGGGCTCGCTTTACGTTGCCCGTCCCGGATCTGCGGCCGTCCATTCTTTACTCGGCCGCCAAATTTTACTGTGTTATGGCTGCCGTGCCTCCCGGATATGATAGGGAGACCAGTCTTATCGCAGGCACTCAGTTAGCAGTGTCCGGGGACACGCCGGCGAAAGTCCGATCGTACCGTCCGCCAGGGACGGGTTATCGGGGTGTCTCTTCCGTGCCCACAGGGGGTCAGGCAGAACCCTCGGTTGATCAATCAAAACGACGTACAGATACAGGGGCTGGATCTCCGGTGTCGAAGAAACAGAAGCAGGCATCGTCACCGACGGTGTCATCGGATTCAGTATCTGCAGAGGTAAGGTCCTACATAGTCAGGTTTAGGTTCCGCATTTCATGAAACCAACGCTTCCCCTTTTTTGTAGGAGCCGCTAAAAAGGAAGCCTCGTACTCCAAAATCGAGTGGGAGCAGGCCAAAAGAGATGGCGGGCTCGTCTGAAGTGCGCATCCCGCCGGCTATGATGTCTCCCATGGAGGAGAATCCGGAGGATGTTGTCGTCGTAGAGATTCCAGCATCCCCAGATTATGTCAGAAGGGAAGTTAGGGGTGCAGCAGCTTCCGAGATGATGAAGGCCGCAACGGGGGCTTCGGATGCCGAGGGTTTAGCAGACACGCGGCTTCCTGGTGATGATGTGGAGTGGAGTTCGTCGTCTTCGGATGACGATGCTCCAGAGTTGCAAGAGCCTGTTGCGGGGGAAACAGAGATGGTTGGAACAAAGGAGAGGGTTGATTCCCCTCTTTGTTATGATGAGGGGAGGTCGGCTGCATCATTGCCGAGCCCTACCCCAGACTCAGCGGCGGAAGCTGAGGTGGCTACCAATCAGGGGGTAGCGACAAGTCCTGTCCATGTAGAGGGATTTGATGAAGAGACTCGTCTGGCGGTCCTGACTTCAGGGATAAGTCAGGAGGTAAGTGTTGATCTCCCCGTTCTGCCAAGGGAAGTATTGGCTGGTGATAGCAGGTTGGGTATTGGAGAGGTGGCCGCTGACGTCGGTGGTACTTCCGAGTTTGGAAAGGGTAAGGGTGTGATGGAACCCTCTGTTGCCCCTTCTACTTGGGGTACAATCTCGACGCCTGTGCCGGCTTCCTCTGTTCCCTTGGCTCCTCGGGCTAGTAGTCAGGCCCCTGTTGATGAAGAGCCTACTGATACCGAGGTTCCAGCCTCGCAGGTTGAGGTCGGCGGGTCTTCTTCCGGTCCGCCGACTGGAGTAGCTCCTCCAACCCCTGCTATGATGCCGCAGGTGCTGGCGGACGCAGATGAATATGTGAAATTCATCATTGAGGTAGTGTACAAAATGCTGCAGAAGGGTGTATCTGCGGTGATGGATGCCAACGGGAGCTTTGCGACGGCAAGAACTCTGGCAATGCCTTATATTGACCTGATCCGTCTTCACCAAGGTCATGATCATACGGCCGAGATCCTGGAGGCTTCGGTAGTTGAGCTAGACCAGCGGCTCTCGGAACTTCAGTGCATCCAGCGAAATGACCTCTCCGTCTTGATAGATGCGGAGAAGGGGAAGCTGATCGCCGAGATTGAGTCTTCCTACCAGGCCACTGTGAGTGCCTGGGAGCACAAAGTGGCTGAAACTGAAGCTGCGGTAGAGCGGTTGTCTCAGTCCATACGGGAGACAGTGGAAACGCGAGCCGCGTTGGACGCTAATATCGCGGAGATCAACGCCCAGATCCGTCGCCTTGAGGACCAACGGGCCCGATTCCAGTTAGATGCCGAATGTGTCCAGGCTAAACACGTAGCATTCAAGAAGGAAGAAGCAACTTTCACTTTTCGGACTCCTGCCCTGGCTCAGCAGCGACAACAGTTTGATGAGAAGCATGAGAACGATACTTCTGCTGAGGCTGTTGAATCGATGCGTCAAGAGGCTGAGCGTCGAGTCCTGGCGACTGTGGAGACTCGTGCGGCAGACTTGAGACGACGAGTCAGAGAGCTTTCAGCCAACCCTGGGGATGCTTAAGGATTGTAGCCTCTTCTTTTTGTATTTTTGCAACTCTTGCTGGGGAAAGTGTAGTCCTTTACTCTCTTTTTTTTAGAAAATAAAGAAGTACACAACTTTTTGTGATGTGTTCATTTTTGTTGTCATGAACTTGATGATTTGTGTGGACCTATTATCTTTTGCGCACCTTGGTTTTTAGGTACAGATAATAAGTTTGAAAGAACCAACATGTTTGCTCAGAGGTAATATGGACGTGGCAAATATGGGGTTCAAGTGGTGGAATCACCCTACTCAGAGGTGTTATGGACGTGGTAGGAATGATCCTGGGGGATACGCGGAACTACTCAGAGGTGATGTGGACGTGGAAGTTCTGCGATCAATGTACGGCAACGCAGGGGTTGTCTGTACGGGATGTTTACTCAGAGGTAATGTAGACGTGGTAAACATGATGGATAGCGTAGTCTTATGGGGTGTAAGATTCCGCCTTGTAGGGCATAGGGGAATAACTCAGAGGTGATGTAGACGTGGTTGTCCTTCTACTGGAGGATGCCACGGAACAGCTGGGTTCCGAAGGCGTATGATTTTGTGGAGCGGAAGTACATGTCTGAAAAGATGTCAAGAGTAGTACTTCTTTAGGAACTTGCCGTTGATGGGCATCATGAACAAGTCCCCATTGGGTTTGGCGTGGCGGTAAGTACCGTTTGAGTAAACCGTCTCTATGATGAAAGGTCCTTCCCACTTGGGTTCGAACTTTCCTGGTGTCTTGTGAGTTAACACCATCGGCCTCCTGACTGCCAGAACCAGGTCACCAACCTGGAAAGTCCTCTGCTTGACCTTCTTGTTGAAAGCCTGTGATATACGGGCTTGGTAGAGATCGATGCGTTGTTGAGCTAGGAGACGCTTTTCATCAAGTGCCTCCAGTTCCGCAGACGACGACGTTGATTGTCTTCTTCTGTGAGTTGGTTTGTGATTGCTACACGAAGTGAAGGTATCTGAATCTCGAGAGGCAGTACCGCTTCGCTCCCGTAGACCAGAGAGAATGGTGTGTTGCCTGTTGGGGTCCGTACCGTTGTGCGATAGGCCCAAAGGCATTCGCCAAGCTTTTCGTCCCAGTCGCATTTGTTAGATGACACGACCTTTTTGAGTATCCTGACGATAGTCTTGTTAAACGCCTCTGCTAATCCGTTTGCAGCCGGATTGTAGGCGGTTGATGCCACGTTTTTAATACGATTCTTATCACAAAATCTGCTGAAAATGTGGCTGATGAACTGAGGACCATTGTCGTGGATGATCCTCCGGGGTACCCCGAAACGGTAGATGACGTGGTGCTTGATGAAGCTGATCACTCTGGAGCTTTTCACTTCTACTAGCGGAATTGCTTCTGCCCATTTGGAGAAGTAGTCGGTGATTGCTAGGATGAAGCGGTGTCCTCTTGATGAAGGAGGGGTGATCGGTCCCACAATGTCCATGTCCCAAGCTTCGAAGGGCCAGGAGGCGACCGTAGGATGTAGTGGTTCTGACGGTGTATGTATGAAGTCTGTGTGAAGTTGGCATGCGTGGCACTTCTTAGCATATTTAACAGCGTCAGTGGCCATGGTTTACCAGTAGTAGCCCATGCGTCGCAGTCGATCCTGCAATTTAGGGCCAGGTTGATGGACCCCGCAGGTTCCATCGTGAGCTTCTCGAAGGGCTTCGACTGCTTCTTTGTTGGACAAACATCGAAGGAGAAGTCCATCGTAGAAGCGTCGGTACAGCATTTTAGTGGCTGTATCGTAGTAGAATCGAAGAGAGCGTCTCCTGACTGAGACGGCTTCTTTCGGGTCCTCTGGAAGAATTCCGTAGACAGCGAAGTCGATGAACGGGAATCTCCAATCTCGGACGTTAACACCGGCACCCGTTGACATGGCGTGGGCCACTTGTGAGCACAGGTTGTTTTTAGGGCAGACCAAGTCTCGACCCACTACCGTGACGTAGTATTGAGTTCCGAGGGGTGCCGCCAAGGAGGCTGCGAGGCCAGCCAGAGCATCATTCTCTAGATTTTGTAGACGATGTACGTGTTCGATGAAGAACCCGGTGA
Source organism: Iris pallida (assembly GCA_029216955.1). Lineage (NCBI taxonomy): Eukaryota > Viridiplantae > Streptophyta > Magnoliopsida > Asparagales > Iridaceae > Iris > Iris pallida. The sequence goes on from JANAVB010043220.1 coordinate 12,169,009, forward strand.
AGGTTGAAATAATGTTCAATGCAACTTCATGATAGGGGATCAGATCTTCATGGCGAACCTCGTATTGTCCTCTGATCTGGTTTACGACGAGCTTTGAGTCGCCGTAGGTTTCCAGATGATTCACTCCCAGCTGTTGTGCTAGCTGGAGTCCTATAATGAGCGCGTTGTACTCGGCAACGTTGTTGGAGCACGGCTTCGAAAGGGAGTAAGCACGCTGGATGACCAGTTGATCGGGGGAGACTAATACCACCCCCACTCCTGCGATGATTTGGCCTTTGGTGCCTGTTCTTGAAGCGCCATCGAAAAACATCTGCCAGACGGAGCCTTCTTCGGTGACGTTTGATTCTTGGACCTCATCCGGGATGTCTTCATAGAGCCTTGAGGACTCTGGGATGGGGTGTGCAGCTAAGAAGTCGGTCAGAGCTTGACCCTTAACAGCCTTCTATGGTACGAACACCATGTTGTATGGTGTTAGCAAGATCGCCCATGTGGCTAGCCGGGAGTTCAGTGATCCTGGCTTCGTCATGAGGACCCTGAGCTGATTGACTCGGGAAATGACATGAATTGTCTGCCCCGAGACATAATGTCTAGTCTTTTGGATGGCAAATACCAAAGCCAAGCACTCTTTATCAACGGGGTTGTACCGGTGTTCGGCCCCGATCAGAGTTCGGCTAAGGTAGTAGATTGCTTGCTCATAACCTGTATCGCTGTTCTGAGCCAGCAGAGCGCCGAGGAAATGATCCATGGCACGGACATAAAGGAGAAACGGTTTGACGGCGACGGGTGCCACCAGGACCGGTGGGCTCGTCAAGTAGGCTTTGATGTCGTTGAAAGCCTTTTGGCATTCCTCTGTCCAGACGTAAGAGACTCCCTTCTTCATGAGCTGGGTGAAGGGTTGACATTTGCCGGAGAGGTTTGCTATGAACCTTCGGATGTATGCCAGACGTCCCTGTAGGCCCCGCAGTTCTCGAAGGTTCTTCGGAGGGTCCATATCAAGGATGGCTTTGGTCTTCTCAGGATCGACATGAATGCCTTTCGCCGTGATGATGAAGCCCAAGAACTTCCTGCTAGAAACCCCCAGAAAGGATTTAGCGGGGTTCATCTTGAGTTGATGCGCCCGCATGAGGTCGAAGACTGTCTTGAGGTCTTGCAGGTGATCTCCTTTGAGACGGCTCTTGACTGCGATATCGTCGACATAGCATTCGACTGTCTTGCGAAGGTGTTGACGGAAAATGGTGCTCATAGCTCGTTGGTATGTCGCACCAGCGTTCTTCAAACCGAAAGGCATCACTGTGTAGCAGAAAACACCCTTTGGAGTCCTGAATGACGTGTGTTTTGTGTCATCAGGGAACATCTTGATCTGGTTGTAGCCCGAATACCCGTCCATGAAGGACATGCGCTCGAAGCCATATGTGTTGTCGATCATCACGTCAGTGATTGGAAGCGGGAATTCGTCCTTCGGGCAAGCAGAATTGAGGTCCCTGAAGTCGATACAGACTCGTATCTTCCCATTCTTCTTGGTGACGGAGACGACGTTGGCTACCCAATCTGGGTGTTGCTCTTCACGGATGAAGCCACTGGTCAAGAGCTTGTCCACCTCCTGATCGATGGCATTCATAATGTCCGGATGGAAGCGCCGTTGCTGTTGTTTGATAGGCTTGGCATCAGGTAGGATGTTCAGCCTATGCATCACGATCTGGGGATCAAGTCCCGGCATTTCTTCGTAGCTCCAGGCAAAGATGTCGATATACTCTTTAGCCATCTGGATTAAAGATTCTCGGTCTTCTCCTTTCAGGCTTTTGCTGACGAAGATGGTTTAGAAGAAGATCCATCCCCAAGGTCGATCTGCTTGACTTCGTCTTCGGTGGGAGGTTCACGTAATTCAAAACGAGACTCCCATTGTTGTCCTAGGCGTTGAGCCCAGGGTTCTTCTTCGAAGAATTTCGGTGCTTGGTCTTCGCCTTCTTCTTCTTGAGATTATGCAGATGTCATGTTGGCTGACAGCACTCTCTTGAAGACAGATCCGATACTGGTATCGGAATCCCACGTTCATGCTTCAGACGAGTGAGAATGTTCTACTTCTTCTGCGTCTGAGCTCTCTGGAGTTGATGGTGGCATGACATAGCCTACCCCCCGTCGAGTCCGGTTGTAGTAGTCCTGTGGCTTCCCTTTAGGAGTTGGAAGCCGGAGAGGGAGACATCGACCCTTGCCATAGTTGAGGCCTTTGTTGCTCTTCAGGTCGTAACCCATCTTTTGGATGAGGTACTTTGCCTTGTCCGTGTACCGATAGAGTTGCATTCTGCCGGCATCTGGTTCTGGCTCGAGTGGCGAGAGGTCTTGATGACGCTCGGCCTTGCCGAAGATGATAGATTCTTCGTCTCGACTCCGAGGTGGGACTATGTAACAGACCCCTTGGGACGGGACTACTCGATTTACATGATGGATGGTCGTTATTTGTGTTTGCAACGACCATAGAGCGTTATCTAATGTATACATGGCATTCCAATGTGGAAGACAGGAATAATTAAAAGACACTCTATTATTGATGAAATACGAGATTTTATCCCGCAGGATTACATTGTCCAGTGAGGGGGCATCTACGTCAGTGGAGATATAATCCCTCAGCTCTTCATCTGTAAGCACTAGAGTAGGATCGAGAGAGTCCACCACAGCGTTGGTCTTGGAGTCCGAGAGGACTACATGGGCCTTCTCTGGCGGCTGGGATGACGGCGGCCTGCCTTTAAGACGCACCTTCAGAGGTGCCTCCGCTGTGCCTCCAGTGACTAGCGTCTTCTCCTGTAGTTTTTCCACGAGGGGAGCCAATGTTTGAGGCGACTTTCCCTTGAGCCGTATCTTCAGGGGAGCTTCAGGAGCAGCTGGTGCTTTTCCGGGTAGCTTGATGCTCATGGGAGGCAACTTTTGAGGCGGTTTGCCTTTGAGTCGGATCTTCAAAGGGGCGTCGGGAGTGACCTCAGGTTCCATGTCCGGCTCTGCTGCCGTTTCCGCTTCATCGTCAGCATCATTGGCTTCCTCCTCATCAGGTGACTTGTATAAGTCAGCATCGGTAAAGTAGGCTTCAATCCCTTTGAAAGGGTCAATGTCTGCGAACTCCGTCCGGATGATGCCGTTGGTGGACACATACTTCATACACTGGTGGAGCGTGGATGGCACCACCATGTACTCATACAGCCATGGTCGACCGAGCAGGATGTTGTAGTTGACATCGGCATCCACAACGTAGCAGGTCACCTCAGTTCTGAGGTTACCGATGTGACACTTCAGCCAAATTTTGCCCAGCGGCTCACTTTTGCTGGCGTTAAAGCCACTGATTGTTGTGTTAGAGGGCGCCAGCCGATACATTGGGATCCCCAGTGTTGAGAGCAGCGTCTTCGAAATGATGCTGAGGGAAGACCCGGGATCGATCTGAATCCGCTTCACCTTGACTGAACCGACATACCCTGTATAATACAGTGGCCGGTTATGTCGGTTGTGCTTGAGCAGCATATCTTATTGGGTGAAAGTTATGTTCGGGATAACTTCATCTGCACAATGACAGTGCGCACATATAGTTGGAAGATCTTCAGGCTGCTTGACCTGACTGAGAAAGGATTCAGCATCCTTCAGAGCTTCACATAGAGCTTCATGGAAGTCTTTAGAAAGACGAAGGAGCTCGAACAGCGATAGGCGGGCAGGAGTACTGGCCAGATGTGCCAGTATGTCGAAGTTGTGGGGCTTGGCTAGCCCCGAAGCATTCTCCTTTCGTAAAGGTCTGTTGAAACGAGCCTCCACGTGCTTCTACTTATTGGCTGCTGAGGGCTTTGATGGACCCTCCTCCTGGGCAGCAGGGACGGTGCAAGGAGGCACCACCTCGGCAGCAGCTTCGTCGGGTTGGACGTTCAGTTGTGAACGCGTCTGCACAGGAAGTACCTCTTCCGTTGAAGAAGAGACCGTGCGGCAAGATTTGATCTTCCTGTCTTTGGATTTGGAGGTAGGGCGTACCTCCGTTTGAGTCACCTCGGAGACGAGGTCGGGGTGAACCCATAGGACCTCTCCTCGAGATGTAGTGAGTGGGATGAGTCCACTCACGTTGTCACGGGTAGGTGGTAAGTTAACCACCTCCATTGTTGCCTTAGGGATGGGGACGACTCCATCCTGTGTTGTTGTTGGCGGCAAGGTACCGAATTGGAGTGACACCACGTTGGCCGACACCGTCTTCTCCTCGTAGTCGACGGAGATTACATCGGCATTGATCATGCGCTGAATGTAATTCTTGAGGACATAGCAGTCTTTGGTTGGGTTTTCAACAAACCGATGGTAGTGAAAATACCTCGGGTTGTCCACTTTCCCAACCTCATCAGGCCGTTTTGGGTCCGACAGCTTGATCTTGTCACCCTGCTTCAGTATCTCAAAGAGTTGCAGGGTATCTTCGTCGTTGAACGAATAAACCTCCTTCGGCCTTGGTGTAAGTGGAGGCTTCTGAGTAGGTACCGACGTACCTTTTGAGGCATTGACAGTCAATGCCTGTTTCCCCTTGGTCTCTCGTCCGGTGTTGTTGGCTGCAGGCCGTTTCCCCTTGTCATCAAAGGCGGGAAAGCTGACTCCCAGAAGTCGCGCATTGGCCGCCTTCTTTTCTGCGGCTTCGGCTTCAATGATCAAGGAACTCCAGTCGGGAGGAGGAGTGGAGTTGAGCCAGAGTTTGACTGCAGGCAGCATGTTCATGCTGCAGGAGGAGAGGAGCGCATGTTCTGGCATGCCCGGAGGTAGTCTAAAGCAAGCCTGTCGGAAGCGTTCAATGAACACCCGAACCGTTTCCTTCTCCTTCTGGCGTATCTCTATGAGGGACGCCATCATCATGTCCTTCCCGCCGTCGTAGAAACGGTCGAGAAAGAGGTGCGTCAGGTCATCGAAGGAAGATATTGAATTATCGGGGAGGCTGCAGTACCAGTCGTACGCTACTCCTTTCAGTGCCCCAACAAATATGCTGGTGAGTAGCGCGTCCTCCTTTGGAAGATGCCCCGTCTGAGACTGGAAGTACGTCAGGTAGCGACGCAGAGAGTCCTTTCCGTCGTACGGCGTCAGTGTTTGTGGTTTATATTTTGGGGGATAAACCACCTTGTTCCACTCGAGGGGATAAGGCTGGGGGATGCCCATTTTCTGGCGCTCCTCTTGTCTCGTCTTGGTCTCAAAGCGCTCGCGCAGGTCCCTGATCATCTCGACCACGTCTTCCGTGGAGCTGGGAGTCGGGGAAGGTGGTACCACCGGATGTTGAGCATTTGAGGGCTCCGACGTCCGAGGTGCTTCTCGGCGATCTGCGTCCGAGGATACCCATTGAAGGGGTACACTCGACTCTCCATTGGCCCCAGGATTGGGACCGGTAGAAGGTGTCTTCGCCAAAGCAGACCGTATCTCAAACACTGCTTGAGTCAGTGTTTGCATGGAGGCAGAGAGGGTTTTGAGTCCTCCCTCCAGAGTATCCATGCGCTAGACGAGGTCCGTTGGCGGCGCATCAGACTCGATATCAGCCCCAGTCATGTTTACTGTCATGACGCGGCCGGGAGTGGATGGATGGGTTGAGGCCTCACTCTCGGCCTCGCTCTCTTGTAGGGGAGTCGCCTCTCCTGGAGCTTCGTCTTGGCTACCCCCGGTTATGTTCGGGAGAACATTCACCACGGGCGCATCTGCAAGGGCCTGATTACCATCAGCTCCATCTTGAAGGGCCTCTTCTTCTCCGGAATTCGGGTCCGCAGGTGCTAGATTACCCCCAGCTATGTTCTGGGGGATATCCTTGTCTTCAGGGGCTTCTGGGAGGCTGATTTCGCCTCGAGGATCTGCCCCATGTGTGCTTTGGACACACTCGTCTTCGGAAGGAGGCTCCACAAGGGTCTGACTACCCCCAGCTTCCTCCAAGATCTTCTTCCTCGCTCGAGTGCCTTCGAACACTCCAGAGGACGAGACAGCTGTCTTGGTTTTCTTCGGTTGGCTTTTGGATGAGGAAGAGAAACTGCCAGTCGCCTTTCGGACTGACGAGGAGTTGGAGATCACGTTGCATGATGCAACCATTGGTTCTTCTTCTGTTGACACCTTCTTCCCGAGGCGACGTCGGAGAGGTGTCGACGGTTGCAGCCGCTGGAACACCGACTGCCTTGGTGGGACAGCTGCTTTGCAACAGCAGTTGATGGTGATCACAGCACAAGTATGCCCCGTGAGAGGCGCATTGTGCTTGTCAGTCAACTCTCTTGATCGACGCTTGTGAGTAATCACGTTACGCAGATCGTTGGAGGAGAGTGCCACCTTTGCACCCCCTTCAGGCGCATGGCAAGGCCGAGCGCCGGGGTGGTCAAGTGAGTGCTGCGCCCCCTGATCTAATACCAAACAGGCATCCCGATCAGAAGTAGGGGAACCACAACATTTGGAGTGACTTGAACGGACCTCAAACGCACAACCGGAGGAGGCGCGGGAGTTCAAGACCACTGGATTTGCCTTACTCGACTTGGTTGTGCACGCAGTAGATGCGCCCAAGTGAGATGAGGACTTTGAAGGTCGGCTCGTTCTCGGTGCCGCAGCACTCGAGTCGTCCTTGTACAACTTACCATCAGCAGCGCGCATGATTGTGAGCGCATGCTTCTGGCTTGTTGCTGGCATAGCACGTTTGGGACGCATGGCCCGTGCTGCCTTGGACTTCTTTGTACCAGGCCGCTGGGGCGCGTAGTACTCAGAATCCAAATTCTCCTCGCCATTACAGCGAGTGAGTCTGTCAAAGAGAGACTTTTTGTGACGCATCAGAGGTGATGCGCGGTGAATTGGCTGCGCCCCTGCTCCGTCAACGCATCTTCCTCGCCTGAGAGGGAGATGGCTGGGGAATGTGGTCAGCCGCACGCTTCCCCGAGAGATGCGCTGCACCGGTGGGCGCATCTTGGTTGCTGAGGGCGTCAGCAGGAAGGGAAGGCTGGATTGGCGCATCCCCTTCGGTGGTGGTGTCCGAGGCGTCGACCTTGCGTACCCAGACTCGGCGGGTCTTCTTCGGCTTCAACAGCCGCTTCGAAGGACTCGCACTTCCTTCAGAGATGAACTCCTCATACGCCTGTTGATTGAGGCGTACGACCAGCGTCTTGTGGGAGGAGCCCACCTTCACATCGTCGGTTTGCGACACAGTTTTTTCGGTGGAAGAGAAAGAGGTCCCCAGCAGAGTCGCCAGCTTGTTTGCCATTAAAATTCTTTGATTGCAAATTTCAATACAAACAGAACAGTATTACAATATAGGACTTAGATGTAGTCCTAGGAGTACACTTTTGTTTATCTGGGTTCCTTGTGCCGATGGAGCGATTGGTAATACATTGACTCCGTTGACGAACTGACGACGGTTATCGGTTCTCTGAAGGTCTGGATTGCTCTGGGTGCTGGAACTTGCTGAGAGGAGGAAGACGTTGAGTGTCTGTATCTGCCTCTCTGGTGATATGTTCGTTCGTTGGATATTCTGTGCCCTTTTTCTGTGCGTAAGAAGGAAATGATCCCTCTATTTATAGTTTTGCAGGCTGGCTGCTCATACGCGTATATAGGATGCGCTGGTGCGTGGGGACGCCACATGGTGATTGCTGATGGAGGCGCATGGACGATGCACCCTGATCGAGGGGTTGAACTCTTCATACTGCTGTTGTGAGCCGGCACGTAGCAGAGGGAAAGATCTTTCTGCTGCTGAAATCTTGGGTGAGTTGAGTCAAATGACACGTGTCGTCGACTCAAAGCTCGGAGATCTCGAATTTGATGGGGGGAATGATCTGGTGGAATGCGCCTAGGATTGGGCGCATGAGGAGACTTTGGCACGTAACCTTTAGAAGTCACGAACCATTCAGGGCGCATGGCTTTTGAGGCGCATGCGAGGCTTCAGAAGTGACTTAACTCCTGTCTTTCGGGATCAAAGAGCAGTCTGAGGCGCATGGCTTTTGAGGCGCATGCAGAGCTTTAATGGTGACTTTTCTACTATCTTTAGGGATCAGTGAAAAGTCTGAGACGCATGGCTTTTGAGGCGCATGCAGATTTGGGCTCATGGCTGCGGAGGCGCATGCGAATGGTTGGGTGGCTACGTGGCAGTAGCCGTCGGAGTAAAGAAATGATGATGCTGACGTTGCCGACGCTTCGTCTTCTAAAAAAGCTGTCAACTGTTTAGACTTTGGGAGGTGTGCTGCCAACTCTGTCAGTTCAGTATTTAATGTTTCTGACATTCGATGGACAGCTGAGTGGGCACGTCGATTGGCGTTCCACTAGGCGTATGGGGACGCATGGGGGCGTATCCTCTGTGATGCACTTGGTAATGAAGGGCACGTCTGTGCTGATGCGCTTGATGTTTGAAGGGCGCGTCTGTGTGATGCGCGGTCTGGCCGGCACATCCGCTTCGTGACACGTTCTTTAATGCAGCGACTGTTACGTTCTTCGAGTGCTTTAAATAGTCGTCTTGATTTGGCTGAATTCGAAGCGTCCGGTTCATCCATTAAATGCAAATTCATTGCACGAAATTCGGAGAGCCATCCACCTGGCGTATGGGTTTGATTTGCCCGGCCTATAAATAGTGGCATGGAGAGAAGGTTTGCTTCTCGTTCTCTCACGTCTTTCCGACATGAACTTGTGTACTCGAGTACATTCTGTTGACGAAGTGCTTCCGAGGGTGAAGATGCGACGCCATGTCTTCATTGATGCACTTGAAGGTGACTGTTACATCCAAAAGCCGGAGTCGAGGGCTTCCGAGGCAGGCGGAAGGTGCCTGTTGCATCCAAAGATAAGGATGCCCGGGCCTCGTCTTCGTTGTGCAGGAAGAGCCGTAGATCGGAATGGCGTTGCTAGGATCTTTTTTCCTTCAAAGTGGGTGTTGCCCACTCTAGTGGGTTTGGAAGCTGCTCCTTTAGCCGCATTTCGATTGCGGTCTTCCTTGGTCTTTGGAGGCTCTTTCGAAGCCTCCCCTGGCCACAGGCCGACTTGTGGTTCTTTTCCCTTCCTTGGCTAGAGGGTTGATTGCCACCCTCGTTCTGCTCAATAAATGCTTCATTAGTCGAAGCACTTATCAGGTGAACCTGGCTGGAAGGGTGGCACATAACTGGGCTGCTGAAGGGATGCACATAACTGGGATGCACATAACTGAGCTGCTGAAAAGGATACGCCTTACTGAGGGCGCATAGTGGGATGCGCCTGATCGAGGGCGCATGATGATTGCTGCGCCTGCCTGAGGGCGCATGGTGGCTGCTGGCTGTAGATTTAGGATCTTTTCTTTGTAGAAATTCTCCTTTGTACAGTCTTTCTTTTAGACATGTAATAGACTTTTATATGTTAAATAAAAAGTCCTGTTTCAATGTCTATACTTGTTGTTTTGGCTGTGGAGTACTTTGTCCGAGCTCTGGCGCATGTAGTCTGGCACATGGGCTTTCTGGTTGTGAAATTCCATACTTCTACACACACGATCACTGGTGTTATTCCACCATTTAAGACGTTGCCATATAGGACTTCGAGGGCATGCGGTGCGCTATTTAGAGTAGGTAGCTAGCCTCAATGAATATCCTGATACCGCGTGCCACCAAAGCAAACTTACGTTTCCTTCCAGGTCGGATAGTCCCCAGTGCCCCATGTCATGCCCTGCTTCCGGAGGAGCGAACGTCCTCGCTTGGGTATGATGTCGTGTGAGCCTAAGTTGCGCTCGTGCAAGGCCAGGCCGATAAACAGCCGATTGAAGCTAGGCCATAGAGTCGCACAGAGTGTCCCCATTACGACAGAAAGTGAATGAACACAAAGCTCTTTATTTATATACAATAAGTATTACAAGCGGTGCTAGACTGAGACTACAAATTGCTCAAGCTCTCTCTTTCAAAATATAAAAGGCGTGCCAAGAGGCTTATAATATAGAATGATACATAGTGATGTTTTGATATATTATGTCATGTATTTGGTGCTTCAGCTCCTTTGCAACGCTCCAAGGCTCTAGAGTTAGCTCTGCGTCTTAGCACGCATGAGGGAAGACCCCGTACCAGACGAAGTTCTCCCGTACCCTGCAAGCAGTCTAGGTGGTTATTAGTACATTAAATATACTAGTAGGGAGGCTATCCACCCGCTCGCTATCATTACCAAACACGTTCAATTAGTTTCGTGCACCATCTATCAGTTGTTGTCTTTCTAATCTTGGCTTAGGATCAGTTTCATGGCATATAATGTAAAACCTGTCTCGTGTTACAGATATCAAGTGTCACATAAGGATAATATGCGCAACGTACCGTACTTACCTTACGATCTTCCATGTCTAAGGTAAACCAAGATAGCCAACATATTATACATAATGACTTAACAGATTTTCATAAAAAATACCAGTGTCATGAGTGTGTTTCTGCCTCAGGTGAACGAGCTACTCAAATTTCTAAGATGTGTTATACTTAATCTTTGTTCAGATCATTTCATTCAGTTACTTAGTTGTTTAGATTACTCAGATTACTTGTTTCAATGTAAGGACTCGCACGCGGATTGCCACTAGCGTGCCAACTTAATCTATATGAACTGGTCGCTGGCATCATAGGTAAACTATACAATAGGGTATTTTTAGTGATGTTACCTACCAGGTATGATGGCCGGTACACCCTGATATGCTATACAATACCAGGCATTATGTTGCTTGCGTGGCCGTACCCCCAAACAAGTCATCCATAAGCCATGATTTCTTCTAGGCCGGCACGATCCTGGTTCCCCATCTTCTGATCGTTTGAAAAATCCTTCATCCACATCTCTTATGCACGAGTTGTCCGCGACCATTTCATATTCTTTTTTTATTTTTAACTTTACGGGCTCTCGGAGCCATAACGGATTATCGACTAGGTTGGCGACGACACTCCATACAGCACGGGTAGCGAGCCCCGATGTACGTCCCCGACATACCTGTTGATAATCATACTTTCCTTTTTTTTCTTTTTTATATTCATTCACTTATTAATTAATTAATTCATTTGTTATCATTATGCAGCTCCTGCTACGGGAACTATCTTAGCGACCCAATGGTCCCGAAGCCTTTTCATGTTTCCATTACTCGGCCCAGAATGACTATTTCGATAGTCTTCTTGCCTCAATTCAGTAAACCATTAACTCTATCGTGCCTCAAGTTGTGGTACGATCTAAGTGACAAGCATTTCATGCATAATTGAGCGCATACGAAAATCTACTCGAAACGTAAGCAGTGCCTTGGCACGAGTGTGGAGTGCGGTGCGAGGGTTTAAGTAAAATTCCAATTTTATTTCCATATTCTACATAAGCGATACAAGATAGTCGAACTATACTGAAGTATCTTTCCAAGTTTTGTGTCGCATGCGCTTGGCCAGTTTCAATAAATGACTCTACCACTCAATTCGTGTCGATGATACTCACTCAATCGTTGTGTTCCTATGACTTGGTCACTATTGCGCCCTGGCACGGGACTATAACGGCCACACGAGATATGTTATAATTTATCATAGACGAGGGTCTTAGGTTGAGGATAACTTACTCATCCATTAGCATCTCAATATGTCCACTTGCAGCTGCATTCGAGTTCCGTCGCTGAGTCTGGATCGTGCACATATTCAAGACATCCTCCGAATATATATATTTCAACCAAGAGTAGCGATAGCGAAGTCGGACAAGCTACTCGTGATAGTTTTGAATTACCGGTTGTTTTGCTAACTCGACTAAACCGAACTCGAGTTTATTTTACTATCGTCTATCTCGAGCCTCGAGATGACATGATTCATTTCTCAAACATTCTAGTCTTATGAAATCAATACGATACTTCTAGCAGAGTCGACCAAAATCTAAGTAATTTTAGTCCGATTCAAGATCAAGCATTGTACTACCATCAAGTATGTCTTCCAAACAATGATTCAATTCATTATCCCAACTTTACTTCTGCATCATCGATTCCTATCTTTACTTCGTTCGGGTCTAATATCAATGTTGCTAGTGCAAACTCCTAGTTCCAAGTCCGAACTGTAAGTCTTGTTGCCCTAGATCTATTATCCACTCGAACAATACTCTAAACTTGATCACACAAGTTTAATCACTCGGCACAGGGTTGTTTGTCGATCTTCTAGGTCAGCTCACAAGCTCATAGGTACAACTCAAGTTTGCGGTCCATCATGCAAACTCATTGCACGATGCTCGCCCCAATCCTAAGGTAAAATCATTATTCATTCGTATGGGATACTCTAGCCAAGCTCGCTTTACTCAGATTTTTAAACATCGAGTAGTGGTCATCCTATTCACATCAATACATTCATCGTACGGGGTCCGAGTTCATTCAACAAAGCTATCCTTCGGTAAGTTCTTGTTTGCCATTAAAAAGTGATTGGGAGACTTTTATATATAACAAATGAAACAAGTACAATTTCAGATCCTCGATGGAATCCTTTGAGTATAATTTGTTTTTTTTGGGGACGAGTGGCGATAGCGGGTTGATTCTTTACTCTTTGACGATCTGACGACGATTAGGAAGTGAATGTAAGTCTTCGGCTGGACGGCGATTCGACTCTCCTGAGATAAACTCTAATTCTCTGAATGTGTGATAAAATCTAGGGGGCTAAATGAAGGAATGATCCTTCTATTTATAGATGATGGAATGCTCTGTTTCATGTGCGCATGGAAATTTTACACGTAGGAACGCTATACGCATGACTTTGTTGGGCGCATGGACTATAGTGCCCCGTCCCGCTCAGTCAATCGGAGGAATCGGAACGCCGACGGCGTTCGGACTTAGCCTTGCAACGGCTGCTCGAAGACATCGCTCGGTTGAGGCGACTCCTCGCTCAGGTGGGGTAGTTTCGGTGAACTTACCTCATCTTAGCCTTCACATAATAAATCTCATATTTTCAACTTGCACAAGTAGGCTTGATAATAAAAGAGACGAATCCACATAGCTAAGAGAATAATCCCGACGGGTCGAATTGAGTTAGAATATGGAAAGGTCCAACGGTCGGCTTAGAGTTGGTGCACGACGTACTTTGAAAATGACACTCGATCCTTCGTCCTGCAGTTTAGGAGAAGGAAAGTTGCTTGAGGTGACGAAGTTATGAACGTATCCTAAGTCATAGGCATCGCCCGCATGAATGCTTGATAAAGCATGCACGATCCATTGTCCAAGGCTTGGCATAGCCTTTGCCCACCCTATTGGTTAAGCTGCATTGCACAGCTTGCAGCATAAGTCTAGGCAACCAAATAACTTGTTTGGTCAAGCCGGACACGTACACGGCACGTTCCATCAAGGCAAAGCTTGACGCAGCCTTTGCTCGTCAAGTTGTTGTAAAGTTTAGTTAGGCAAGTTATGTTAGGCTATCAGGGTAGTAGAAAGCACAGTCCTATGAGTTCTAAGGCGGGGTATAACCACATAGTCTTACGGTCTCAAGACCTGTCATATAGAGTATGACTTGGGCGGTGGTGTCGCATAGAGTTCAAGTTGGTTTAAGGTACGATGTCACAGACTTAGTATTTTAAGGCACCGGCCACGGTTGATTCATTGAGTTTGAAAAAAGGGCTTCAAATAGTTGTTCCTGAGTTGAGGAAAATGATAAGGCAAGAAAGAAAAATGCTTGCGACTATGGGTCGTCGAGACGGTCTCAGATTGGAGAAGTATTGAACTTGGCCCTGAAAGAGATGGTAACACTAGAGGTAGAATGACTGTGTGAGATTTCAGTTTGAGTCGAGTCTTGCATGGTTATGGACAACTTGTCGACAAAGTAGAGTTTCCTCGAACGGTGATCCAGGCGGCTAATGGGACCGGTTCTTGAGAAACATGATTAGCCGTGCTGGATGACCGCACAGGTTAGCACAGAGTCTTGCAGCGGACCTCGCTACTCGCAATGGCAAGGGCAGCCGCCTAACAAGCTAAAGGGAGTCCAAGATGGCTCTGGGAGTCAGTGACCAATTCATATAGATGAGTCAGCATGGCGGCAAATCGCATGTGTGCCTTTGGATTGAGTTGAGTTGAATGTGTGTGTGTGTATAGTTAGAACACTATGTTGGGCCTAAGATTTGGTTACAACATAGGCGACGTACTTTGGCACGAGATGTAGCATCAAGTCTTAAGTTGTCGGCATATAAGTTGGATTTGAGTCATCTTGAGTTTAAGTCAGGAAACGCCACAAGGCAAAGTCGGTCGAGTGATACTTAGCCCACAAGTCTTGATTTGGGTCAGTTGGTGATCAAAGTAGCAAGGGCCGCGAGGCGGCGATATGGTTAAGTCACACTGAGTTGCGAGACACGGCACGATGGATTTGTAGCACGGTCACAAGGAAATTGACTACTATCGTATAGTTTGCGTCTCAGATTTTGGGCCGTAAGGCAAGCACGACTTGATAGGTTAACGTTGTTGTTGCAAGCACGGGATGGTCTAGAGACACAAAATAGGCCAAGGCGTCTGTCCTAAAACTAATCCTAAGGTAAGAGTAGAAAGACAATCATAAAGGGACTATTTTGCACAAAGTAAATGAACGTATCGGTTTTGTATGGGTGGGCGAGGACCTCATTCTACCAGTACACTTGAGTACTAACACCCACATAGTTTTCATGTGCAGGCACAGGTAGAAGCTCATGGTGCAGAGCTCGCTTGGATGCGTCGAGGCACAGAGTTTCTTGGCGATTCGTAGCGTGCGGCCGCGTGGATTCAAGACTTATACGGAACATAATGTATGGACGTCGCCTTCCGAAGCATCCGCTGGTTCGAGACTTGTATTGAGAGATGAGAGAGAGAGCTGAGTGACTTGTACTGTGAGAAGAGTGAGCTTGAGTGACTTGTAATCTTGGTCTTGCGCCTTTGTAACTTTGTTTCAATATCAATAAAGAGCTTCTTTTGAATAACTTTGCTTCAAATTTCCGCTGCTATTATTCAATGTCTCTGCTTGGAACTTCTGTGCGACGACCTCGTCGCAGCCGCTGTAATCGGCCGTTATGGAACCCGCCTTGCACGAGCGCAATCTAGGCTCGTACGGCATCACGCCTTAGCGAGGATGATTGCTCCTACGGGAGCAGGACATAACAGGGACGCTGCACCCGAAAAGCTCGAACTGAATATTGTGTAACTACACTGTTGGGCTGCGAATGATCTGACATGTAGCAGTTATTGAAATTCGTTTGTTGCTGAGATCTTGGGTGGTTAGCACCCATTTGTGAGCAGAACTGAGTCAATGACATGTGGCATGTGTACATCATTTCAAAGATCTTGATTTGTTGTGAGAAATTAGATTTGATGTGCCTGAGAGATTCGGTGCATGAAGAGACTTGGCGCATGGCTTCTGGGTGCATGCAAATTTTGGTGCATGGCTTTAGGGCGCATACAAGAAATTAGCCGGCCATGTGGCGAAGCACAGCTGTAACCAACAAAATAAGTAATGATTGTGCTGACGTCGATGCCTCTTCATTTTTTATGTAAAATATCAACTCTTCAGTCTTCGAGATATGTGATGCTGACTTCTGACACTTAGTATTAAATAATTTAGTAAAAGAAGTGCTTATGTAGGTGCATCACTTGTGGAGCGCCTGTAGCGCATCATCTATGGAGCGCATCCATTTACGGGGCGCTTTAGTTTTGTGAGGCACATCCTTTGGGGGGGCATCATTTTGGTCAACCTCGATGAGCGTTTTGAGGCTCGAACTTAATAACTTTTGACTTGGTTGAAATTGAGATAGAAGATTCATTGCCATTAATGCTAGGTTCATCGCATTAACTTCGAGAAGGCTGTAACTTGGTGCATGGATTTTGACCATACTTTGTCTATAAATAGAAGTATTTTGTAGAGAAGAGAGTTTGTTCATTATTATCTCACACGACTTCTCATCGATAATGAACTCAATCGATCCTCCTCCTTGCTAGTTTGCATGTTGTGGGTTGTGGATCTCCACGTTCAAAGAAGCTTCGATTTTGATGACGAACTTCAACAGAGAACTGAGATGTGCCGAGTTAGCTATGGACAGAGCAGTTCGTGCTCATATTCTTCATTGGCAGTGTTCTTCTTTGAAACAATACCAAGTGCCAAAATGTTGAGTATCGAGTTTGGATTGATTGCCAAACCATGTTCTTCTCAATAACTGCTTCGGGTATGGATGTGCCTGTGCTGAGATAAGGAATTGATGCGCCCCTGACGAGTAAGTGATTCACTCATGACGAGGAAGTGATTCGCTCTTAACAAAGACAAGATACGCCTGTGCTGAGATGTCAATGTGATGCGCCTATCCGTAGAGTTTAGAATAGGCTATAGTAGACTTTTATGTAATAAAAAATCCATGTAATAGATTTTCAATAATTAATAAAATATCTTCTTTTCATGTGCTTTTATCTATTTGCCTTTTTATGATGTACCGACGTTGCTTTTTGTCTCTAGCACATATTGTTTGTGGCGCATAGAAATTTGGCCTCTGGGGTGCATGAATTCCATGCTTCTACAAGACGCCCTTCAAAGTTTTCAAAACTTAGACAAGTTTTGAAATACTTTGAATAAGAAGCATGTGTAGTAGAACCTATAGGCACATGATGATAACGCATGTGCGTATGGCCATCTTCACACATGACCGCATTGGCACATCTGTTGATGATAACGCTTTTGTTCTCGTGTTAGATTAATGATAATCTTTTCGAAGATTTGCTGTCGCCTCTTCACAAACCTTAAAGCTTCGGTTGCTGACGTCACCCATTATCGAGTCACGTGCCTCCCAGCCTATAAATAGGCATTTGGGAGGGGAGAAAGAGATCTTTCTACTCTCTTCTTCAAGCTTTGGTTTTCCTTAGAGTTTTTCTTTTCCTTCGAAACCCTAGTTTTACAATGGCCCCCAAAGCTCCTCGTGCTACTGCTACCAGCAAGGGCAAAGGCAAGGGCCAAAAGCCCGTTGAAGTCGACGTCGAAAAGCCCGAAGTCGTCGATATGACTCATCCTGACGTGAGTAGGGAAGTTATCGATGAGTGGCCACCATTGTCGACGTCTCCAAAATACATAGACACTTTATGCATGGTTGAGCACATGGATGGGCAACCATCTGAAACATGTGCCAACCACCCTACTGAAGCGCATGGGTGTGGCTCATAGAACTATACCCTGAATATGTGTCTAAGATTCACTTTGCTGACATGCATAGACTTTGATCCTGAAGATGCGCCGAAGCTTTTATCTTGCTAACGCACATGGACTTCTGTCTTGAAGATGCGCCGAAGCTTTTACATTACCAACGCGCATGGACTTCGGCCCTGAAGATGCACCAAGGTATAATTCATCCAAAGCGTATGGACTTCAGTCCTGAAGGTGCACCGAGGCTTTGGCCTTCTTTGATGCGCATAACTTCAGATGTGCTGACGCCAGGCTACGCATGTCTTTTTGTCTTTCATCAAAAAGACATTGTTTTTGCTAACTTGTTTTGCCTTTGTCTTTTTGTAGTGTCTATGAGCTTGCCTCAATTGCATGAGATTCTGTTCGACTACTCCCTTTGCCAGATGGGTCTGGACTTCATTGAAGAAGTGGTCAATCCTGCCAAGGCTATGATTATGCTGGACCAGGCTCTAGAGAGGATGGAATTGATCAAGGACCAACCTCCTTATTTCCTTTAGGCCATGATGGAGAGGGGCCTAATTCGTATTGCTGGGAGTGCTACTAAAGCTTATCTGAAGTCCCAGTTCCTATTTGTAGACAGACTGGCTTCCTATGAAGCCAAGCGTTTAAAGATAATTTGGTTCTTCGATGCGAAGGGTCTTCTTAGTATGTGTCGAAGACCGAGAGTCAGCTGTCGTTGACCGCCTTCACTCGCTTAGCCACGAAGAGGAGGATGGATTGGGACCTTAACCCATCCCTGGAAGGAGCAATTTTAGGGTCTTTCAAGATCGACTACAGTTCTGATAAGAAGGATATTTTTATCTGCGTGCGGGGTAGGCCATCTTACACTTTGCGATTTTTACGTTTCGGGAGCATACTCAGTGACATTCCCAACCACATATTTGCTTTTGGTGCCTCGACCTTCGCCAATCGTATGTCGACGGCCAAGATTACGTACCCTAAGGGAAAAAATTTGGTTGAAGGTTGGTGTCATCACGTACCAAAATGGGATGATCTGACCCTGTGGATCATGATGAAGTACAAGGATGAGCTCATGGATATTGGTTTGGATTCTACCATACGGGCTAACAAGGCTGGCGTGGAGATAAATCGCCTTATGTTCGTGGCCCTCCTAGGGCTGTATAATCCTCATACCGGGACATTTTATACACCCGTAGGGAAGCTGGGACTTGCGCTCCACGAGATGTTCGAAGTCCCGAAACTCCCTTGGAGGACTGAACCATACGAAGAGTATTCTCTAACAAATGAGGAGCTCTTCGCTTTAGAGGCAAAGAATTCACAGATGATGGTGGTATACAAGGAATTGATGTGCCACCATCACGTGAATCATCAGAAAGACAAGACCAGGGTATCCCCCCATATGACTGTTTGGAGGAATTATGTCTTTATCCAGAAAAAGGTGATCCAAAGAAGGTTCGTTTCACTACCCCCTCAGGGTTCCACGCGTGAAGAGATCATCGCCCAATTGAAGGAACTGGACGAGAGAAATCCACGAGAGGATGAAAATAAGGAGCTGGCTGATAACATTTTCAGTTATTTCTGGCACTGCACGTACCGAATGTCCTCGAAGGTTGTGCTAGCTGCCTATCTAATGATATAGCACCGGGACTATGTGTTACCTAGAGGATCAGGCTTTGTAGAGGGTAACCAAGAACCTTACCTTGCCTACTATGAAGCTGGTATTTGGCCGTCATTTGGCCCTCCTTTCTACGATAGTATGCAACTTACAGCGAGGTCTACGAGAGTTTATAGAGGAGGTCATGGACATGAAAGACAAAAGCGAGAATTTTTCCCGAGTGGAGCTGTCCTTCCACTATTTAATAGGGTGGTTGATACTACATTAGCCCAACGTGATTAGCTTTGGCACGAAAGATGGGCATGTTACGGGTGATGCCCTTATCCGCCGCTACCGCAGAAGGAAGTGGCTGCATACTGGCGTCCCCGTTTATCGAAAGGTTTTGTTCCATATTCAAGGATAGGATATTTCAAAGGTTGGCCCATTTTTTCTGGGCTTTGAAGCTGACGAGGAGTTGGAGGATACATGCGTAGATGCTTCCAATCTTCTGGATTGGAGGTTGCGTTGGCGACCCTCTTATTTGGTGTATCGAAAAAGAAACTACTGTTTCCGGAGCCGTATCTACCAAGCCGTTTTGCCCGTTAATTTGGCTATAGTCAGCTGACGTTGGACAACCCAAGCACCTGTTTGGGGAACATTGAGAGCCTACTGGATGGAGCCCGGACTTGGCAGTATTATAATGCTAGGTGTACAGGGGTGTGTTTCACAGCTCCACTTCTGAATCCTAAGAAGCATATCTTGTACTCCGTCGTCAAGCTCTATTGTTCGGCGAATACCCTATCACCTGGCTATAATAAGGAGATAAGCTTTATCGTCGGGACCTAGCATGAGGTGTCTGATGCCATGATCATGAAAGCCCGAACGTATTGCCCGTCGAGACCTCTTGTACCAGCAGCTACCCCAATGGTGAGGACGGAGTAATCGCTGGTAGAGTCGGCTAACAATCAGTTGAAGAGGCGTGCTTCAACATGAGCAGGTTCTTCTGTACCAAAAAGGCAGAAGAAGGTTTTGGCTTTCAAGTCTGGGGCCATAATAGCTCTTCCCGCGGAGAGATCGGGAGAGCCTTCTTTCGAAAAGGTAAACAGGTTATTATTCGTTCTAAAAAACAATCTTCCTTCTCTTATCGTGTTTCTTTTGTTTGCAGAGGGCAAAGAAGAAGAAGTCCAGGTCTTCGAGGCGAGATCCGGATGAACCCTGTGAGAAGGATGTTGCAAGCTCTCTTGAAGAGCATATTCCTCCCGTTGTGGAGTCTTCAGGTGAGAAGGACCAAGATGTCAATGTCTGGGTCCATACTTCCACCTCTTTCAATGACACGACCCGCACCCACTTTTCGGAATACGAGTACATGTCTAAGCCAGCCTACGTCGCAGTGTCGGCAGCAGAACGCTGTCAAGGCCATGATGCTCAAAATCACATAATAATAACTTTATTAGCTCATTCACAAAACTAAAAAAAATTTACTAAATTTATAAGTTTTACATTTGAAGAAGAACACAATGTCTTACAAAACTACTAACACATCTAACTAGTCTTCTAGGTTGACCTCTGCATATACCCATGTCTCCCCAATGCTAAGAGTAGTCACGGCTAACCTGAAAAATAGGTTTTCAATCAGAAATGGAATGAGTACATTTTAAGAGCAGTTTCAATAATTTGACAAAATCTATAAAACAGTAAATAATATTGAAGTACATGATGAGTGGATAAACAGAGAATCATGGCAGGAAACATATGGATAAAAACAGGAGAACATGGTAATAAAGACAATGAAGTAACTGTGACAAACGACTGAAACAAGAAAAATAATATGTGACAAGACTGCATCTAACTTGTGAGTTAAAATACACTTTCGACAAGTAAACGGCTGGGGATAAAACTGACACCTTGCACGTGAAGTGTGTGACTGCTATCAGACACGAATAGACAAATGAGATATTTTTGGATATAGTTACATGTCTACTAATGTAATTCTCCACCTGACTAGTACTCCTGGATTCAAACAGGTCACGAACATGATAATACATTGGTCACAAACAACATGTAAAGAATCCATAACTACCACATCGGATAACCATCATGTCGAGAATCAACAGAATATCAATGTAAAACACAACTAAATACATGAATCATAGAGATTATCAAATATGAAAACTATCAGAAATGTACTCGCCTGAGGTCCTTAGCTGGTGAAGCAGATGATCCCGTTGGGTCCAGAATAGTCCAATTACCTAGGATCGATACGAAGAAATCAAAATCGTCACGATCAAGAATAGTCTAATCGGAGAGGGATATTGTTTTTAGGAGAAGATAAACCTTTAGTCAAACAATATCTTAGAAATATTTATATTCTTCTATTATTTATTTTAAGCTAATATATTGTAAATATAGTTTCAAACTCTATTTAATCAAAAGCCCAAGATTTAAAAATATATTTATATACAACTTATTTAAAATTTCATATAAAGCTATTTGGAAGATAATGTTAACTTTAAGACTTATGTTTAACTACATACGAGATTTAGATTATATTTTGAAAACCCCTGTTTAAAATATCAACAAAACTCATAATTTAAACACATTAATAAAACCCAAAAGTATACTAGGACCAAGGCCCATACTAATAGTTATTTTTAATAAAATCTCAAGCAATTTATTCATTGGGCTTTGAAGCCTAATCCTAAAATAATTCCAAAGCCAATCTTTGAAACCCAAAGAAAATCCATATAATTAAAAAGCCCAAATATTATAATAACCCAACCTTTATGTATATAATATATAAAGCCCAATTTAGAAAATAGTTTTATATAAAGCTTATTTAAGGAAATCTTATTATTATAACTAATTAATCCCATGCTAAGATATTTAATATGAAAACTATAAAGCCCAAACACTTAAACATATGGCTTAACAAAATTCCTATCTAACTATCATTCAAGCCCACAACCGATATATATGTATATAAAAGTCTCAAAATATTTATTAAAATAAATGGAAAGAGATGTCTAAAGCCCATAGGCTCTAGCCTAGACTATATCTATAATTTAATATGCATTTTTATTAAAATAACTATAATGATAGGAACGATATTAATAACTATATTATTACTAATAATAATAATAGTGATAACCATATTATATATACATAATTTTGGTCAAAACTACAATTATAACTAGACAGAAAATATACGATAATATTTTTTTGGTCAATAAACTATATAAAAACCATAAAACAAGATAATATAATAATATTATAGGATTTCAAATTGAAAACCAATATAGGGTCCAAGCCCAATGCTACATTTTGTCACGCTACAATTTTATTAGGAAATTATCTATAACATATTGTTTAAATTATGACAACAAATACTAATACTTATAATATAAATATATGCATACATAATACCTACTCTGAAAGCCCAAATAATAAATCCTTGTCACAGACCCAAGTCCAAATAAATATAGCAGCCCATAGAATATCTTCTTTTAACTAAAACATACAATTTGTATATATATATATATATATATATATATATATATATATATATATATATATATATATATATATATATATTTTTTTTTTTTTTTTTTTTTTTTTTTTTTTGGAACCAGGTAAATTGTTTCTAGAATCGCTCCCACTGGGATTCGAACTCCTGACCACTCGGGCCGCATGCATCTCTCTTAACCACTAGGCTAGAGGTCATCTGCTTGTATATATATATATATATATATATATATATATATATATATATATATATATATATATATATTAGCCCAACAGTAAGTATTTAACATAAAAATGTAGAACCCAAACATTATTCATATGGTAATAAATTTTCCAAATCAAATTATTTAAGACCATATTCAATGAATCAATATGGGTGAAAACTTTCGGTTATTCATTGGCTTAAAGCCCCAAGGCCCAAACCCATTAACCCGAATGCTCTGCTATTCCTTCCCACAGCAGAAGGATAGAGATTTTTAAGACTAATAAGAAAAGGCTAATTATATGGGCATAGCCAAAAGTGATCGGGACTATCCTATTGTGACAGTCCCCAGAAAAGTGGGCAGTCGTTGTTAGATCCTGACAGTCAGGGCCGGCCCCGCGGTTTGGGTTGCCTTAGCCGGAGCTAATTTTTGTTGCCCTTTATCCTTATTGAAAGATAAATGTTTAATTTGAATTTTTGTTGGATCGGTCCTAAGAAAACTAAATGGCCTTGGGGGTTGTCCTATGGAGGGGGGTTGCCCAAGCCCGAAGTCTTGTCAGGCTTACCCCAGGGCCGGCCCTGCTGACAGTCCTTGTTAGAAACTGGACAGTCCAATCTACAGACTGGACTGCTAAAAAATTGAAAAAATGGGCTAGTCCAGATCATTTTTGGCTGTGCCCATATAATTAGCCTAGGAAAAGGGGCCACAAGGAGAGAGTGAAGAGAGAGGAGAAGGAAAGGGATGCTCAACGAGGCATGCGCGCGGGACTCTAGCGGTCGCCTGCTCAGGCGGAGGAGAAGACCAGAGGCTCGCTCGTAGGGCTGCGGAACTGGCACTCGTTTCAGAGCTCGGCGGCTCACGGAGTATGATGCACCAGACGTGGAGGAGCTTCGTCGAGGTCCAAAACTGGCATTCGTCGGGCTGCGGTGGAGGAGGCGATCACCGATCTGGTGGCAGCGGTGTTCCTGACTCTCGAAGAGGAAGACGGGGACGAGCGCGACGGGTGTAGCTCTCGGCCCAAGTAAGGGACGGCCGGTGGCTTTGGGTATCTATTTGGCTGTGATGTAGAGGAGAGGAGAGGAGATGGGGTCTGTTGTCGGGACAGGAAGGAGAGCAGAGTTGGGGAGGTTTAGGTGGCGGTGATGATTTGATGGCGGTGACAAGGTGGCTGGGTTGGAAAGTTCTGCCAGATCTGGTGTTATGGGGTGTGGCTTGTCCGTTGTGTCGGACACGATAATGATTTTGATGTAACTGTAATAGAAAGTGGAATAAGATGGATGGACACGAACACACGGATCCGGACACGGTGATTTCTGCGGTTGAGGCGTATAATTTTAGTAGATAAATGCTTCCCTTTTAGTTTTAATTGAACAAACATTTAAATTAAAATCAGTGTAATTGCGATCATGTAAAATGATTACCACACAATATTTAAAGCATATATTTGATATTAGCAACCAATTCAAATCATATACATTTAAGTCTAAATCAAATAGTTGATTTACTACCATAATTTAAATAACTTTTAAAATTTATCAATTCAAATAAATAATAATCCTAGTAATTTAAATATAATTATATTATCAAAACAATTTAGAACATATATCTTTATAAATCCAAAAACTTAATTTACAAATACTTTGATAAAATCTTTTATTTGTTTCCAAAAATATTCATGATACCCAAACTTTTCAAGATTTAAATCAAATAATTATCGCATCCAATAAATTATCAATTAATCAAAATCAATCCATAATAAAAGTAATACTAGATGTTATTTATAACATTAAAATACATTTAGCTAAATCTAAATCAAATGATGTTTAAACACAAATTGATCTAATCGCAATCTAGTAATGATTGCAATAAAATAGTTTAAATAAATTCAAATCTTTTTTATAAATGAGTCACCATTTAATGATACTAATAGACATTCTAAAACCAAGTAAAGCAAATAAATTCTAAACCAAAATCAATAATGTGATTATCATAATAATAAAGAATGGTAAATAATGTAAAGTATATATCTTTATAAATTCCAAAACTTTGGTAAAGCTTTTGTCGAGAAAAACAAATAAAATAAGTAATTAAATATGATTTTCAAATCATTCTAGAAACTATTCTTTTTGGAATGCGGGAAAATAATAAAAAATATTTTTTTAAAAGAAATTACTTCCACTACAATTATTAAATTTTTTGAAAATTCGGGAAGAGGAGTAACATTCAATTATGCAGAAGATGACTTCAATGATCTACTGGAGTCATTGAATGCTGAACAACCCTCGACGAGTGTCTTAGGTATCTTTGTTTATGCATAACTGTGTATTTTGATAGCAATAATGACCGTATTTTGTTTGTAGATACACATTAGGCGGGACCCTCGCAGAGCGTGAAGAAATCGATCGTGGGTACCGACGTAGCGAATGAAGAAGCCATTGTCCAACTTCAGGAGAAGGCTTGTCTCGAGGTTGAGACTAAAAAGGATTGGGACTCGCCTCTTTCAAATGATAGCCCAGACGTCACTGCTAGGGTAGTTGAGGAGGAACTAGTGAGTGGGGGTGATAGCCAGCCTTGGGCAACTGAAAGGGTGGTCATCGCAGAGTCATCCCCTGGGCATTATATGGAGGAACCGACTTCGTTGCCGAGTCCTATGCCTGCCCAAATGACAGAAAGCGAGATTGAGGGACCAGCTCCGCTGCCAAGTCCTACACCGGGCTTGGTGGCAGAAAGTGAGATAGAGGAACCGACCCTACCTTCGAATCCTATACCTGCTCCATCTACAGAAGGCGAAGTGAGGGAGCCGACCCTGTCGCCGGGTCTAATCTTTGTGCCAGCCATTATGGGCCTTGACGTTGGTGGGTCCTCGGAGCAGGTCCTGATCAGGGTAAGGGCCCTGTTTTGAAAGAGTCTACTCCTGCCTTCGTCGCTTGGAGAACTATAAAGGCCCCTTTAAAGACGTTGCCTCCTGATTCTGGTGCCGTTAGAGGTCAACTCGGGACCTACAGATGTTGAGATCCCGGAGGCACCTGGGTCAAGATCTCCCCATAGGGAATCTAATTCCGATGCTCTGATGGTCGGAGGTCCGACTAGCGAGGTGGTAGTTGTTCTGTAGAGCCAAAAGGTCGTATCACTGTCGAGTTCCGCTGTCCATCCAGCTCTCATGGAACTCTTGGCAATGCCCTCCATGACACCTCAAACATTAGCAGAGGTGGACGACTATATGAAATTTATGGTCGAAGTCTTCTATAAGATCTTGCAGAGGGGGGTATCTACTGTCTTGGTGTAGGGCCAAACTTTTGCAGTGGCTAGGACGTCGGCACTTTCACAAGTTGCCTCCATAAGATCTCTCAAGGACTATGGGGCTATAGCTAAGACGTTGGAGGCGTCGGTTGGCGAGTTCGACCATCGTCTAACCGAATTCCAGAGCCTCCAAAGGAATAATATCTCCTCCTTGATAGAGGAGGAACAGAGCAAGCTAGCTACTGAAGTTGCTGATGATGAGTCAGCTTATACATCTAATCGAACCTCCCTGGAACAAGACTTGGCCGATGCAGGTACCAAAGAGCTTGAACTTGTTGCGGCTGTGGAGGCCCAAGTCAGAATACAAGGGATCTTGGGCGAGCGCATGGCGGAAGTCAACGATAAGATCTGCCTACTTGTGGAACAACAAGCCCAGTTCATAGCTGATTCTCAACAGGCGACGGCTAAGCTGTTCGCACTTAGTCATGAAGTGGCGGAACATACTCGTCGCGTGTCCAATCTGACAGAGAAGAAGATAGAGTTGGACGCCAAGCATGCATATATCATCGCTTTCGAGGATGAAGAGGTGATGCGTCGTGAGGCTAAATGCCAGGCTTCAGCGAATGTCCAGTCCAGGGCGAAAGCTCAGAAATGCCGTATCGACGAGCTGTGTACCGATGCTTAGCTTTTTCTTTTTTTCCTTTTTTATTGTATTTTGCTTTTTCTTATATTTTTGAAATATAGTCCCTTTTTCCCTTTTATGAGAATAAATAACTTTTTTTTGTTCATTCTTGTCATGAACTTGTGTGAAATTTTATGGACTTAGCATCTTCAACACACCTTGGTTTTAGGTACAGATGGTAAGTTGAGATGATGATGGAAATTTGGTTATCCGACATGTATACTCAGATGTAATGTGGACGTGGTAAACATGGGTTTTGTGGTAGAATTTTTTTACTCGGAGGTTGTATGAAAATGGTAAGAATATACTCTATAGAGAAACATGGAACAACTCAGAGGTAACAAGGACGTGGATGTTCTATGTAGAGTATAGCAACACAGGGGTTGTTTTAAATGAGAATATTTACTCAGAGGTAATATGGACGTGGTAAACTTTCTTTTAGAGTTATCTTACTCAAAGGTAGGATAGGACTTTGTGGGGATATGAAAAATAGCTCAGAGGTGACATGGACTTGGATATTTTCTACTAGGTAAATTGTAAGAGAATGTCCTAAAGCAGCTGGGCTCCAGATACATATGATGATAAAGAGAGGTGTGAACCCGGTTGTCGGATTCATAGAAACTTGTCGAGGATATGTAAATACATGTTGATAGGCTTCAAACATAGTATTTCTTTAGGAACTTGCCATTGATCGGCATCATAAATACGTCCCCATTAGGTTTTGCGAGTCAGTAGGCACCGTTAGAGTACACAGTCTCTATGATGAAGGGGCCTTCGTATTTGGGTTCGAACTTTTCGGGTGTTTTGTGAGTCATCACCATGGCCTTCTGACTGATAGAACAAGGTCACCCACTTGGAAAGTTTTTTGTATGACTTTTTTGTTGAAGGCTTCAGAAATGCGAGCCTAATAGTGCTCGATGTGCTGTTGAGCCAAAAGTCATTTTTCATCAAGCGCCTCTAACTCTTGCAACTGACGGCTTTGTTTGTCTTCGTTTGTCAGCTGGTTTGTGATGGCTACTCGCAGCGAGGGAATCTAGATTTCGAGGAAAAGGACTGCTTCACTCCCATATACCAGTAAAATAATGTGTTCTCCGTTAGAGTTCGGACCGTCGTACGATAAGCCCACAGGCATTCCCTAACTTATCGTCGCACTCGCATTTATTAGATGACTTGACTTTCTTGAGGAGTTTGACGATCGTCTTGTTGAAGGCCTCGTCCATTCCGTTTGTCGCTGGATTATAGGCAGTAGATGCCACGTTTTGAATACGATTCTTATCGCAGAATCTATTGAATGCATGATTTATGAATTGCGGACCGTTATTGTGGATGATCCTCCGAGGTACCCCAAAATGGTAGATGATGTGATGCTTGATAAAGCTAATCACCATTGAGCTCTTTACCTCTGACAGAGGTACTACTTCCGGCCACTTAGAGAAGTAGTCGATAATCGCCAGGATAAAGCGATGTCCTTTAGATGACGGAGGGGTGATTGGCCGAACTATGTCCATCCCCAGGCTTCAAATAGCCAAGAGGCGACCGTAGGATATAGGAACTTTGAAAGTCGATGAATGAAGTCAGCATGCAACTGGAACACTCGACATTTCTTGGCAAATTTGACGGTGTCTACCATCATGGTAGGCCAGTAGCAACCTATGCATCGGAGTCAGTCCTGTAAGTTAGAGCCGGGTTGATGAGCTCCACAAGTACCGTCATAGGCATCCCAGAGAGCTTCGATCGCCTCCTCGTTTGATAAACATAGGAGGAGAAGTCTGTCATATGAACGTCGATACAGCATCTTAGTGGCCGTATTATAGTTGAACCAGAGAGAGCATCTTTTGACAGACACAGCTGCCTTCGGTTCATTCGAAAGGATTTCATGGACTGTACTACAAACAGAAATTGCCAATCCCTGATATTGATATTGGTGTCCGTTTGCCAAGCGTGATTTAGGCACATGTACAGGTTATTATTGGGACACACCAGTTCTCGGCCAATCACCATGACGAAGTGCTGGATCCCAAGAGGTGCTGCCAAGGAGGCAGATAGGCCAGCCAGAGCGTCGACCTCCAGATCTTGTAGTCGAGGCACATGTTCTATGAAGAACCTGGTGAAGGTGGAGATAATATCCAAGGCCGCTCTGTGGTAAGGGAGCAAGTCTTCATGACGGACTTCGTACTGCCCTCAGACCTAATTAACGATGAGTTTTGAATTGCCATAGGATTCGAGGTATTTAACCCCCAGTTGTCTTTCTAACTGGAGTCCGATAATGAGGGCATTATACTCCGCCACATTGTTGGAGGACGACTCTACAAGAGAATAGGCTCGTTGGATGATCGAGTTGTCTGGAGAGACCAAGATCCCCCCCACTTCTGTGATGATTTGACCCTTAGGGCCTGCTCTTGAGGCACCATCGAAGAATATCCGTCAGACAAAGTTTTTTTCAGCGATGTTGGACTCCAACACCTCGTACGGGATATCCTCGTATAGTTTAGACATTTTTGGTATCGAGTGTGCGGTTACGAAGTCAACCAGCGTGTCACACCCCGACCCGGAAAATCGCTCGTCCTCGCTAGATTTTACCCGAATCATCGTCCTCGCTGGGACGTGATGTCGCATGATCCTGGAGATGTGCTCATACAAGGCAAGATAATAGGTTCGTGTAAGTTTATCTCAAATTGATAATATAAGCAGCAGAAGGATACAAAGTATACAATAAGAATCTCTTTTATTAATGATGAACTAAAGATTACGAAGGCTTGAATAGCCCAACTGAATATGCCAACTGGCTACAAAGCTCATGATCTTTCTAGCTCACAAAGGATTTCATTATTCCATATATTATACCTCTTTATAGCCAACAAGTACTCTTCGGCCGAACATCTTCATGTTGTAAGTCTGAACGCTAATGCGGTAGCTCGCTTGGAAACGCTAAGGACTCCATGCCTCGGTGCATCCAAGCCAAGCCCCGCCCTGAGCCAAGCATATCCTGAACCTGCAAGCAAACTAGTGGGAGATTAGTGCTTTCGTCCTCGCTGCACTGATCAAGACCCACTCACACCCAAATCAACACTAAGTACGTTTAGTGAAACATGCAACTTTATTTGATAATCTTTCTATTTAGCCTTAGTATCAGTTTTATGGCAATATTCAAGCGTAGCAACTGAATATAACGGCATTTTCGTATCACTTACGCCACAACTGCATACTTCGATGCACGAAGTATATCTTTCAATGTTATGACAGGTTCCGCGGCATTGCACCACAACTTGTCCTATTTTGTTTACTTAGTCATTTTGTAGCTTTCGTACGCAAGGGCCGCTCAACGCCATAATCAATGTTCTAGACCTAGTGTTCAATGTTCTCAGAGTCATGTACGTGATGCACATCTCGATATTGCCTTTCAATGTTCTACTATTACCGCCCTACCGTGACCCGTACACTTGATGTACGTCGCTTCAATTGTTCAATGTTCTATTCTTAATGTTCGACACACACTAAAATCTTTAATCGCCCGAGCCACGATTGCTAACTCAATAGCCACAATCGCATACAAGGATATAATTTATTAGACATGAAGGAATAAGAAGAGAGAGTCAAGAACCCGCCTACCTTAAGCAGTACGCCTTGTCGTCTCACCGAGCTGATGCGACTCGATTCCATAACTTGATTGCACGGCTAACTCTTCTAACTTGGCCATTTCGTTGAGCTACTCGATTGATTCGGCCCTATCGTATCCATGCCTCAGTCCGTTGCAGGACACGGTTTTGGTTTTGCGGACACTTTAGTGAATAAGGCAAAATACTGACTTCTTATCGTCTAACGTAAAAGCATAGCCTGCACACCAGATCAACCAAAGTCAATACTTTGTTCAAACCGGACTTATGCTTTGCATCGATTCGATTTATTGATTCGAATCCACTCAATGCTTTCTTTTGGGCTAACGTAACACTTGCATAGATTTGTATCGATACTTCATTGGGTCAACGCAACTCTTCGAGTCAATGACTCATTGTAATGCACCGTACGGAGCGGGGCATTACATAATATACCACTCAAAACAAGGTTCGTCCTCGAACCGAAACCAACACTCAATCCAAGTGTTTTGCTAGATCGTTTCACGATTTCGTGCTACTATCGTTGGAATCATACAACTTAGTTTGGATCAATTACATATTTTAGGCGTCCCACCAATATATGCATTTCAACGAAGCTCAGTTGTAGGATATCGGGACAAAGCTACAAGCTCAACTTAAATCCTCAAGCACCAATCATTCTGTACTCGACTTGGTCAAATCTTATCGTCTATTCCCGAAATACTTCCCGTATGCATTATCATCTTCCAAATATTTCTGCATATAACTTAACTCAAAAATGTTATTTCGATCCCATAAGTTTCTCGTCGGCCATCTAACGTATGCATTGCATTAAGTCGTTGTGCATCCGATCGCAACAATTCTTCGCAACGCCTACTCATCAAATATTTTTCTATCCCTTGCACAACTCAATTCCATATTCAACTATTCCTAAATTTACCTCAATGACATAGACTAAGTCCAACATGTCTAAATTCCTTTGCCTACTAGTCGCACTAAGCCTCACACACCACTATTCCGATATGATTCACATTCTCTCGCTCTATCAACGCATTACGTCTGGGGCTACCCCTACTAGGTAACTTATCCAGACATCGTGCTTAATCTCTCCCGATACGAGAGGTGAACTTGAGTTTACGATGCTCAAAGGCAACATTCTTTCCAACCCACTCTTAAGATACGCCCATCTCCGATTCTTGATCGAATAGGAATTCCTTACTCAATCTTTGAATCAATCCCAACTAGTTCATTTCGTAACATAGATTGTACGCTCAACACACATAGCCTAACCGTTACTCAAACCGATCTACAACACAACTCTTAGGGTCGTTCTACTATTCGTCGCTCTCGTGCATTGCAGAATTCTTGCAATCGCCTTACCGCATCCCTATGCTAAGCACGTTCCTCAATATCTATTCGATCATCGACCAACTAAGTCTATTTACGTACTCATTCGATCAATCGTAAATTTTCTGACCATATCGATCTAGTTGAAGGCTACTCGCTAACTTCCGAAATACGATACTCACTCGCTTAGACTTATCCTCAACATGCACTACATCATCCTTCATCCTCGACGAAATTTCTTATGCGACTTTATTGGGTCATCCTATAGGACTTCAACATTCACTTGATTTGGCGGTCAAGTTTTCTAGGGTCATCTACCTCGAAACTACACTCGATAATTGAAGATCATCAACGAGGGACAGTTACTATGAACCATGCTATATCCTATCACGGAGCCAAATAAATTCTCGACAATTCCTATGAGACTTTATCCAATTCGACATAATTTACCAATCCACAATTTATCTACCCCCGCGTAACAGATGCATCGTTACTACTCGAATCACTCATGCACTACCGTTAACAATATCGCTAATCGAGCGATATTTGTTCGTCTCGTGTACGAGTCTATCTACCCACGGTCAATATCTGACACACTCTATGCTTATCGCAACAATCCTCAAATTCACCTTTCACATCAAACCATAAGTCTAAATCCAATTTGCCACGCCTTGTAAGTTCGACCATCTCTGCTGGACATGAATCACCATACTAGCGCTCACGCAAAATAGTCATCCTAATTGGCGTGACGCATGTGCGAGACTGGTGTTGCGCTTGCACAAGACAAGAACGTCAACGTAGTAATTATACCCGAAGCAATCAAGTCACTTTCGTTTTCATCCAAGTAATACCCATCCACTCTCAGATTCTTTGAAGCATTCCTACCATTATCATCCAAACTGCCATCGACTTAACTTGCATCTTATTCATCCAACAACAATGCTCAACACAATTTTTGTTCATTTGATCAGAGTATCCCCGAGTTATTGCATATCGTCTTTGATATGCCTCAATACCATCATCGATATGCATAACTTGAACATCTTTCTCTCTCATAAGCTCCAATTTATTGCAATCACAGTTATCATCCGAACTTGAATACGAATCAAGTCTCGCACGCATCAAGATACATGCCGTTGTAACTAACTATCATCATTAAGACACGATTTCCAATTCATATATCCATTCTCATATTCCTAACTCTTACTTCCAAATTGTGCTAACTCAAATTCGTTTTGCACGATTACTTCGTACCTACTCAACTCGTTCCGAACAGTTTTTGTACCGACTTGACGCAATTCTGACTGAGTCAACTATTTTCTGAATACAACATTCCCTCGCTATGCTCAGCCTATCGTTCGGTTTACACCCAACGAATTCTTATCCGACGTATCATCTATGGATATGACTTTGCGCATAATCGTTCAACTCAATTCATCGAAGCATATTTGCATCGACTTCTATTGAGTCATTTCCACTAGAGTTTCGGCACTACTCCGTCCGTTGTGGACAAACTTATCGTAATGACACAATCGTCTCGACGCAATCTATTGTAAGTCACTAAATGGCTTAACATAGCTATCGCTAAGTGGTATTGCATATATCACTCAGAAATCGAGCCTATCGTTATCGATACAATGTTTTGCTGCACTGATCACACAAATGGTATTGCAGATACCCCTCGAAATCGAGTCACTACTCGACTTTATACTCTGCATAGGTCCGACATCTATTCCAAATTAACTATCCCATGGTGATCTTTTCCGATCCCAGCTCTAGCTTTCGATTACTCGAATTGTCACAACAATTGGAACATGCATAGTCGTTCGTTCAAGTTTGATATTCATTCGGGGCTAACCGTGCCTTGATGATCATATCGATGACAACGTAACATTCGCTAACTCAAGGCTCAACGTGACATACGGCCAACATAAATGTTCGCCTACTTCAAAACTCGATTCAATTCGGCTAACTTACAAGTTCGCCTACTCAAACTCGACTTAGCGACCAACGCGACTCGCTACTATCGCATCCGCGATTTCTCAATCTCATCGTTGTAGCTTGTGCAATGATTCTTTCTCAATACTCATGGTCATTACTCAAATTGTTCAACATATTGCTACCCTTTCACATAGCCACATAACATGCATCGCCTCATATATCGACTCGCTGTACTGATGCAACGAACGAATTACGACTTGTTACACTCCGTACAACCAACAACACATAACTTCTCGCACTGCATGCGACCAACGATACGTATCTCATTGGACTTCGTGCAACTAACATCTCCATATTTGTTGTACTTCGTGCAACCAACGACTCACAACTTGTTGCACTTCGAAAAACCAATATTTCGTAACTCATTGCAGTTCGTGCAACCAACATCCTCCGATTGCACTCGGAGATAGTGTGATAGTCACGACATACTTGTGGCAGACGTACGCACCTAATATAGACTTATTGTATGGAACATCAAATGTAGCAACGAGTAGATCCATGAGCTATGCGGTTGTGAAAACATCTTAGAGTCAAATAATTTTAATAGCGAAGTAACTGAGGGTCAAAGAGATTTGTTCACGGTCTAGAGGATAGAACCGCTCTGATACCAACTTGTCACGCCCCGACCCGAAAAATTGCTCGTCCTCGCTAGATTTCACCCGAATCATCATCCTCGTTGGGCCATGATATCGCACGAGCCCGGAGATGTGCTCGTTCAAGACAAGATAATAGGTTCGCGTAAGTTTATCTCAAATTAATAACATAAGTAGCGAAAGAAAACAAAGTATACAATAAGAATCTCTTTTATTAATGTTGAACTGAAGATTACAAAGGCTTGAATAGCCCAACTGAATATGCCAACTGGCTACAATGCTCATGATCTCTCTAGCTCACAAAAGATTATATTGTTCCATACATTATGCCTCTTTATAGCCAACAAGTAGTCTTCGGTCGAACATCTTCATATTGCAAGTCCGAACGCCAATGCGGTAGCTCATCTCGAAACGCTAAGGACTCTATGCCTCGGCGCATCCAAGCCCCGCCCCGAGCCGAGCATATCCTGAACCTGCAAGCAAACTAGTAGGAGATTAGTTCTTTCGTCCTCGCTATACTGATCAAGACCCACTCACACCCAAACCAATACTAAGTACTTTTAGTAAAACATGCAACTTTATTTGGTGATCTTTCTATTTAGCCTTAGTATCAGTTTTATGGCAATATTCAAGCATAGCAACTGAATATAAATATGTTCAATACCGTGTCCCAGTAGCAGATACAGTTAGGCATAATATAAACGTAAGCATAGTGATCGTGCATATTTTTATCTCATTTCGCTTAGCCTGCAATCGTTAAAAATATGCATAACCAACCATACAATTACCGTAGCCAACCAACAAAACTTAGACGTGCATAAGGGTGGCAGGCCCTGCACCTGTACCCAATTCTAATCTCAGCCCACCGGTCCTATCTATATGAAGGTCACGATGTTTCGTACCATAATGGACTTGGCATCTTTATGTGTAAGCCTATGATCGCTTCAGTACGGGTTGCTATCCCAGTATCCGAAGGATCCCAAACTTACTGATATCATAGCTTATCACAACACTGGTCGGTTGTAATCCGTCCTAATGAAGTGCACCATAAATACCAAACATAATTCCCTCCTAGGTCGAACGGTCCCGGTGCCCCGGTCGTAACCGTTCGAGGGAAGATGCAGCCGTGCACCGGCCATCCGAGTCCATTGATCATGCAATACGCAGAAGCAAACAAGTCATATCATTCCAACCAATCCCACGTTCCATAAATATATTCCATCATTTCTATCTCAAGTTCCATCGACATTATGCCAAAACACATCTGTAATGATGCATGACCCCCAACGGTTTAACACTTCTCGTTCTTATACTCAACGCGTTCCATTAATAAGTTGTTCGTATAACGGAAATTCCATAGCAATTGTGCCACAACTGCATACTTTGATGCATGAAGTATATCTTTCAATGTTACGACAGGTTTCGCGATATTGCACCACAACTTGTCACATTTTGCTTACTTAGTCATTTGGTAGCTTCCGTGTGCAAGGCGCGCTCAATGCCATAATCAATATTTTAGGCCTAGTATTCAATGTTCTCAGATTCGTGTACATGATCCACATCTCGATATTGCCTTTCAATGTTCTACTATCACCGTCCTACCGTGACCCGTACACTTGATGCACGTTGCTTCAATTGTTTAATGTTCTATTCTTAATGTTCGACACACACTAAGACCTTTAATCGTACGAGCCACGCTCGCTAATTCAGTAGCCACAATGGCATACAAGGATACAATTTATTAGACGTAAAGGAATAGGGAGAGAGAGAGTCAAGAACCCGCCCACCTTAAGCCGATACACCTTGTCGTCTCACCGAGCTGATGCGCTCGATTCCATAACTTGATTGCACGGCTAACTCTTCTGACTTGGCCATTTCGTTGAGCTACTCGATTGATTCGGCCCTATCGTGCCCATGCCTCAGTCCATTATAGGGCGAGGTTTTGGTTTTGCGGACACTTTAGTGAATAAAGCAAAATACCAACTTCTTATCGTCTAGCGTAAAAGTATAGCATGTACACCAGATCAACCGAAGTCAACACTTTGTTCAAACCGGACTTATGCTTTGCATTGATTCGATTTATTAATTCGAATCAACTCAATGCTTTCTTTCGGGCTAACGTAACACTTACATCGATTCGAATCGATACTTCATCGGGTCAACGCAACTCTTCGAGTCAACGACTCATCATAATGCATCATACGGAGCAGAGCATTACACAACGCTTGGCCCTTGATAGCTTTTTGTGGTAAAAATACCATATCGTATGGTGATAATAGTATTCCTATGTAGCTAATCGAGAGTTTATCGCTTCTGGCTTTGTCATAAGTACCTTGAGTGGATTGACTCAGGATATGACATGGATCGTTTGACCCTGGCACATAGTAGCGAGTCTTCTGAATGACAAATATCAAAGCTAGGCACTCTTTCTCGATGGGATTGTGCTGGTGTACTGCCCCGATCATCATCCTGTATAGGTAGTAGATAGCCTGCATTATTGTTTTGAGTGAGTAAGGCTCCGAGAGAATGATCTATCATGCGAACGTAGAGCAGGAATGGGTTCTCCACCACCGGTGCAACCAGGACCGGATGATTTGTGAGGTAAGCCTTGATATCATCGAATGTCTTTGACATTCTTCAATCCAGACATATGAGACCCCTTTCTTCATAAGACTGGTGAAGGATTGGCATCGTCTAGAAAGATTTGCTATGAACCTTCTAATATATGCGAGACGTCCCTGTAGGCCTCGAAGTTCTCTCAGATTCTTCAGAGGGCGCATGTCAAGGATAGTCTTGGTCTTTTCTGGGTCGATATATATTTTTTTCCTTTGCAGTGATATTAAAACCCAAGAATTTGTAGTTAGAGACCCCGAGGAAGGACTTAGTTGGGTTTATCTTGAGTTGATGGGCTCGTATAAGATCAAAAACAGTCCTCAGATCCCGCAGGTGATCGCCCCGAAAGCAACTTTTAACAGCGATATCATCAAACATAATATTCAACTGTTTAACGGAGGTGTTTACAAAAAATGGTGCTCATAGCTCTCTGGTATGTTGCACTTGCATTCTTTAACCCAATGGACATCACTGTGTAATAGAAGATCTCTTTCAGAGTTCGAAACGACGTGTGCTTCTCGTCGTTCCGGAACATCTTGATTTGATTATAGCTTGAATACCCATCCATGAAGGACATGCATTGAAAGCACTGTGTTCTCGATCATCATGTCGGTGATCGAAAGGGAAAACTCATCCTTCGGATTGGCAGAGTTGAGATCTCGAAGGTTGATGCAGACACTAATCTTCCAATTCTTCTTGGTAACAGGAACGATATTGACTACCCAGTAAGGGTGTTATTCCTCGCAGATAAACCTACTGGTTATGAGTTTATCAACTTCTTTCTCATTGGTGTCCATGATATTGGGGCGAAAACGTCATTGTTGCTGCTTAACAGGCTTAGCATTAGGTAAGATGTTAAGTTTGTGTATTGCAACTTGTGGGTCCAACCCCGATATTTCTTCATAGCTCCAGACGAAGATGTTGATGTATTTCTTGATGAGTTACACCAAGGATTCCTAATCGTT
Source organism: Iris pallida (assembly GCA_029216955.1). Lineage (NCBI taxonomy): Eukaryota > Viridiplantae > Streptophyta > Magnoliopsida > Asparagales > Iridaceae > Iris > Iris pallida. The sequence continues at coordinate 12,206,404 of JANAVB010043220.1, forward strand.
CCCTGATAGACTTTTGCTGATGAAGACGGGTTTGGGTAAGGATTCATCCTCTAAGTCGATTTGTTCGACTTCATCTTCGGTAGGAGGTTCTCATTATTCGAAGCAAGATTTCTATTGAGATCCCAGGCGTTGAGCCCATCTTCAAAGAATTCTAATATTTTATCATCGTCTTCTTTGAGAGGATGTGCGAATGTCACGTTAGCTGATAACACCTTCATGAAGACTGGGCCAACGTTGGTATCAGAGTCCCAAGCTGAAGCCTTAAATGAGTGGGAATGCACTACTGCCTCAGTCTCCAAACTTTATGTGGTTTTGGGAGGCGTAACGTAGCCCACCCCCCGCCGAGTGCAGTGGTAGTGGTCTTGAGGCTTTCCTTTTGGAACAGAAAGTCGTAATGGAAGGCGTCGACCATTCCCATAGTTCAAGCCTTTACCACTATTCAAGTCGTATCCCATTTTTTGGGATCTTTGCATCGATTTCTCGACAAACAGATTAGGCATCTACCTAAACTAAATTATGGAATTGAAAGAGGGTTATGTCAAATTTTTACCTGAAGAAACGACTTGTAAAAAGAATGAGTGGGCACGACGAAACATCGTCGCGAAGTCGCCTCCCCGCGGCTGCAACTGCTGTTGTCGCTAGTGCTGTTTGCCCGCGCGTGGTCGGCCTCCGGCCAGCGACGGCTGCCCCCGGCGGCGCGCAGGGCCATGGTGGTCGTCCAAGGAGTGGTGGTGGCGGCTGCGTCGAGTTTTTAGGGTTTGGTGAGAGTTTATTAACTCTCCCTCTCTCTCGATCTATTACTATAAGGGGGGTCGGCTCAGGTCTGGGCTGGGATCGGGCTGGGCTGGGATCGGGCTGGGCTGGGATCCCTTTTCTATTTCTATTTCTTTTTTCTTTTTATTGTCTATTATATACATGTATCTTTATACATAGCTATACACCCACATATATATATATATATATATATATATATATATATATATATATATATATATATATATATTATATATATATATATATATATATATACGAGCAATAAAAAAAAATGTATATACGAGCAATAAACTATTCTAAGTGTATATATATATATATATATATATATATATATATATATATATATATATATATATATATATATATATATATATATATATATATATATATATATAATTTTATTTTATTTATATAAAATGTTGTGTATATACATTAAGAATTCTATATTGCAATATGGAATATAATTAGAATAGTTTATTGCTTAAAGTTGTATTTATGGTGTATATATATCATTTATATATATATATATATATATATATATATATATATATATATATATATATATATATATATACACACACACACACACACACACACACACGCACACACACACACAACCACCTTTTGTGAAATCGGCTACCAGGTCACTAAATTAGAATAGTGATACAACATACGTCTACATGGACGCCTTTGGTCTCACTACGTGCCTACACGGGTTTGGGTTGGGTTCGGGTTAGTTTGGTACGATCGGGTCTTTTAAAAGTCAATAATCTAAATAATAAATAATTAAACGTCTTTAGAGGTTAAGTCGCAACTTGGCCTGGTTTTTCTAGTTAGGACACACTTATGGCTTGACCTTCCCTACTATAACTAAAACACTAGTCAAGGCACCCAACTACACTATCCGTGCCAAAATTCTTGGTTATCTTATACTCTAAATCTTAACTATGACTAAAACCATATATCGTATTAACTATTTAATTATTTATAAAAATTTAAAAATCACCATTTAAAACAAATAAATAATAAAAAAATATTTCAAAATTTTTGGGAAGAGGAGTTACAACCCTAAATGTCCCACCTCTTTCACATCCAAGATCTACAGTTTTACGATTCGGCCAGGATCGTAATGACCTTGAAATGACAAGGATTGTGTTCGATTGCCTTCTAACTTCTCTGCACCATTCTAATGCTTCGTCGTAAGATTTAAGGCAATATCCGTCGAGAATATATTCCTCAAATCAATGCAAATAGGAGATGGGGTGCTCTACAATAAATTTCCAAAATTTTTAAAACAAAATCAACGACAAAACCAAAAACAATATCCAATTCAGGACTTACACTGCTGTTAAACTAGACTGCAACATCTTCTGGCAGTCCTAAGTACTTAATGGACTGCCAGAAAATGTGGCAGTCCAATTGAACAGAAGATCAAATTTAGGACTGCCACACTTTCTGGCAGTCCTACGTACTTACTGGACTGTCAAAAATTTTGGTAGTCTAGTTAAGCACGAGATCATCTCCTGGACTGCCACACTTTCTGGCAGTCCTAAGTACTTCATGGACTGCTAGTAAATGTGGCAGTCCAGGTGAACAGAAAATCAACTTCAGGACTGCCATACATTCTGGCAGTCCTTCAAGTACATATGATTGGCTGAATGTGTGGCAGTGCTAGTGTCGACTACGCAATATTGTAGGTAGGTCGGGGACCTACCAAGAGTTCTTCGGAGGGAATGTTGTGTTCTTCGGAAGGACCGGACTGATCGATTGCTAGATTTGATGTCCCAACTTCTTCCATATTTTCTACATTGTGACAAAACATTCAATAATTTGGAAAGAACCGATTATTTAATAAACTTTGCCATCTAGTAGTCGAAAACATACCGAGTAATATGAATATTCGTTGAGAATTATTCTAGGGTTTCGAGACAAGAAGAATTTGTTAGGAGTTGAGTTGGGGACCACAAATGGGGACAAGAGGAATCATTCTAGGGTTTGGAGAAAAGTGGATAGAGCATTGGAGAGAGAGGAAGAAGACAAAGAAAAAAGAAAAAGAAAAAGAAAAAGAAAAAGTGACTTTTATACCAATCAATGGAATAGTCTTGATCAAATTTTTCAATGTAAAACTTGTAAATAAATCAAACTTTGAAATGGAATAGCCCTGATCACTTTTTGATGTGCCCTTATAAATTATCTTATTAAACACACACTATTTAACTCTTTCTCGAATCCAAGCAACATTATATGTATGACTCAACTCTCCCTCACTTAACTTCCTTTACTTAACCCTACTTAACACTACTTAATTTTTTTTTTCCCTCAATCCAAGCAGACCCTGAGTAAGAAATGATGTTCACTTATAATTTGCCAATAAAAAACGGAATAAATCTTCCTTTTTGTCAATTTGCTCTCACCCGAACCTTCCATTCCTTTTTTATCTATTAACAAAACCCAACCGCCAAAAAACCCTAATTTTTCAAACCCCCAGCTCCCTCATTCCTCCCATTCCATATACACAGGTGCTCGCTCCAATCCCCACACTCCTCTACTATGTTTTTCTATTGATTTCTTGGATTTGAGATTCAAAGGTGTAATCTTTGTTCGTCTTTGGCTGCTGGGTTTTTTAAATTCTGTTTTCTTCTTGATTTGATGATTTTTCCCTATTTTTGGGGGTTTCCCAATCATTATGGAACAGTTTCGAAGCCCCATTTCGCGGAAAATAATTGTATTAAATTACTTAATTTTGATTAGACAACTAAAATTGTTGTGCTGCTGTTATAATGCTAATATGTTGATTTTTCTTGGTCCATGGCCATTTTGGTACAGCTCTCTATTGGACAGTCTTAATGTTAAATCTAGTAATATTTGCATCAGATTAGGTTATGCATTTTACTGTATGTGAATAGAGAACGAGGAATGAGTAGAATTCTTGTTCAAACCTTCAATTGGTCTGTAGTGATTTAAAGTCCCAAGTCGAAATTCCATGTAAAATGGGTTTGGATTTTCAACACGACTTCATGGCGCTCGGTAGCTGGATTGATGAAGATGTTGCAACCGAATGTCAACTTTGAAGTTGCAATACCGAAGTTCCTGGCGAGGAAATCTTAGGCACGCTATGTTTCGCAGACACGGGACCCAGGACACGATACGGATGCTGCGACGCGTATTTGTAAAAATCTAGAGTACAAGAAGTCGAGGAAACATTATTTATATAACATTTTAGTGCATAATAAATCATCTGACATCCAAGTTCTAACCATAAGAGATAATTTAATATCTGCATCCCCAAAAAGATCTCTAGTTATTTATATAATTTGGAAAAAAAAGAATGAATTAATTGTCTGGGGAGGCGGCAAAGAGGCAAGGAGTAGTAAACATGGAAAATGAATTGATCGTTTGGGAGACAAAGAAGCAAGGTAATTTTAAGATGGAAAATGAACTGATTACTTGGGAGACAAAGAGGCAAGTAGAGGTTAGTAATTGAAAAATGAATAGCCAAAGTAGTGAAAAAGGGTAATGTTTATTTAATTATATTTTTGAGGGGAAAAACTAATTTTTATTTACGTGTACACTGTCCTGCTACGTGTCCCCAAATGTGTCCGGTATTTTTTTTATTAAGAAAAGATGCATAAATGAGGTGTCAGACACATGTCCATCTTAGCCTTGCTTAATAGTATGCAAGAGAGGGGCTTGCCGGAATTCATGTACTTCAATTCCCTCCTTAAAAGTCCAAGAAGTATGAAAAGTGCAAATCCAATATTATTTTTTTGCTTCTACGATTTGCAGTTTGTACTCCCTGCAAATGGTGGTTGGAAAGGGTGTTAGCCTCCCTAAAAGTGGAGATTTGCACTTTCTGTGTCTATATGGAACCTAGAAAAAGTGAGAGGAAGTGGAAAATTAATGTAGCATCCTCGAACACCCCACAGCCTGCCTATACCCTTCTCGCAAACGGCGTCCAATGGGGCTCCATTGAAGCCACAAATTGCCCAAAGCCCCACTCCACGAGACAAAATGAGGCATGCAGCGGCCTCCTTGGAGGTGTTACCTAGTCGAAGAAGTGGGGTGCTTCTTAGAGAGTGTAAAGGGGTGGGGTGGGGCGGGGGAGAGAGAGAGAGAGAGAGAGAGAGAGAGAGAGAGAGAGAGAGAGAGAGAGAGAGAGAGGGAAAACAAACTCCACTTCTCACCAATCTGTCTGAGGAAATGGGAAAGAAAAAGTAGCCGACAGCGGCTATTGTTACGTCAGGTGAGGAGTGGGTTTCCAGAGCCACTTCTTGGAAATCAAACAAGAGAACTGGCCACTTGTTTCCACTTTCTATCCCCACTCTAGCAAACCAAACAGCCCCTTAACGCTTTTGAAAAATATATGGTTACTATGTCTATCCAAATCATTGCTGAATTCAAATTAAAGCCACACAGTATCATGAACTAAAGCTGGTTAAAGTCCTAAAAACAGGCTCTTCATGAAGTGGCGATAAGGCTGTCTATATTTTGACCTTCTACAGACCCTACATTAGCGGGAGCCTCCTAGGGCTGGGACACCTTTTATATTTTATCAGGATTTATGATACTGTAAGAGATTGTTTTTCATCTCTGGCCGTGGATTCAGATGAATTGCCTATTTTTCACAATAATTTTGTTGTTTGTTGGTGTATGATGCAGAAATGTAGACCTGAACGTGTGCCTTTTTCTCTTTTGACCAGGTTCTTCAGGATTTTACTTTCCAGTATTTGTGAACCGAAACTGTGACAGGAGACGTCCACTTCTATTCCCCCTATGAGTGGTTTGGTAACCCATGGAGAAGCTTTACAAAGGAGAAGAGAGGAAACTGGGGGGATTATAAACTTTTTTATTTTGCATTGTCTTTGTGAAATAGTCGAGTACCTATTCAGTATCGCCAACTTCCTGGGTAAAAGAACATTGTTGGTTTTTCCTATTCTAAGTTTCTAACCTTTTGAAGTAAGAAGGGATCTTTTCTTTATATTCATACTGCATATTCCTCTTGTCGGATGTCAGAAAGTGAGATGGCAGTCATCAAACCTGAGGTATGTTGGCCAAACTTCTTTGCGTTGCTGTTCTTTTGCAGAGCCATAAGAGCATATGTCCATACTATATATTTCTGCATACTTAATTGTTAATGCATGCATATTCTAATCTTGGACCTAGCTTCACTATGTGTTTTTTTTCTGCACACTGTACTTTGCAATTTTTTACTGTTCTTTTTTATTTTTTCTGCATAAACGTATACCAGTTTGTTAAAAATTATATCACATAATTCTTTAGCGAGAATTCATTGTCCGTCCTTTAATTTTTCTTCTACTGCCATTCTGTCAAGCCACTAGGATCTATTATGAGTGTCTGGATAAGTGTAACCCATGTTCTGCATTCACCAACAGGCTATGAGATCCTATATCTGGCTTCAAACTGTTGATGGGTCAATCCAGCAAGTAGAAGAGGAAGTTGCCATGTTCTGCCCCATGATATGCCGAGAGAGACTTCAGGGAGGCCTGGGGGTTTCTAAAAATTATGCTATATCCCTACCACAGCGAGTAAATCCAGCCAGCCTAAGCTTGATACTTGATTATTGCCGGTTTCACCGAGTTCCAGGACGTTCTAACAAGGTTTGAGACATAAATGTTTGTTTTATTCCCCTTTTTATGTTCCATGTAAAAGAATTGTGTTTTAACATACTACGATAGACTATTAGGATTTGTTCTGTGTTGTATAAGATTGTGATATATACATATCCAACTAATTAGCTATTCACAGCATTCATGCTTTGTTCTGTCTTGTATTGATCCCTATTATGTGTAGGAGCGGAAGTCCTTTGATGAGAAGTTCATCAAAAGGGATACCAAAGGATTATGTGAGTTGGCATCTGCAGCCTATGTCCTACAGTTAAGGCCATTAGTTGACCTCACTAGTTGGACACTTGCCCGTATCATAGAAGGGAAAAGTCCAGAGGAAATACGAGAGATCTTTCATTTGCCTGATGATCTCACAGAGGTATCAGTTGCACCCCAACCTCTTTTAAAACACTTTTCTTTGAATTTTGCTTACGTATCATTTTTTCTATCAGGAGGAGAAGTTAGAGCCTTTGAGAAACATTACAGATGATCCACGAATCCGGTTACTAAATCGACTTTATGCTAAAAAAAGAAAAGAATTGAAGGAGGGCCAAAAGTTAAAGGTGGTTAGGCAAATTGTATCATATTAATTTTTTTGTTAGTCACCTTTTGTTGTTCTTGATGGAAGAGAGAGCTTTCATGAGGAATGCTAATAAAGTATTTTAGAGTTAGTTGAATAGATTGGTTGTGTTTTTATATTGCAATTTATAATAAACCGTGTCAATCTATTCTACTTTTTTCTCCTAAATAAGTGTGCTAGACTGCTAGGTCTTATATCTTAACATTCATGTGAAAGTAATTGCTGGAGGATATTACATTTGTTTCAGAACGTTGAAGTTGAAGAGCGAGTGGATGAACGTTCAGTTGATGACCTTTTATCTTTTATTAATGGAAACACTGAAGGTATTTTCTTATGGTTTCTTTTGTGACCTTTTCTATTTCTTTTGTTACTTCATGAATATATTCTATGTTTTTTTTCAAACTTCTACCATACAAAATTTTACTTATAGTCTGCTTTCTGCATAATCTAGGTCATTTCTCATTGGTAGGAAGCTTTAATTTTCATAGATAGATCTAGAGTGAATTGAATTTGCACATTTTTTTGTAGAATTTTTTAGCAAGCATAGGTTTTATAGTCTCTCTACTTGTATGTATAATCATTTAATACGTTGGAAGTTTAATACACTTATAAATAGACATCTCTCTCTTAATCTCTGTTTGTTTATTTATTTATTTATTTATTTTTATTAAAAACAGGGCCAATGGCCCTTCTTTTGAAATATAAGGCAATTGATTCAGAGTTTTCACATAATAGTAACACCCCATAATGTCTTATTATGCAGTTAAAAAGCATGACATGTGCCACGTCACCCACTTTCATTCTAGACATTAGCTTAAATTTTTTTTGTTTTGGATTGGGTTCTTTTTGTGCATATGTGCTTTTGCTAAATGCGATATTTGGAATATTAGTCGGGACTGTCAGCTTAATCAAGAGTGTTTAATGAATTGATGATTTTACTGCACAAATCACTATGGAAAAAAAAACTGCTTCACATATTTTCTTTTTATGGTTTCAGGAGACTTTAAATGTGGTAGAAGTGCTAAGAATAAAAAGAGAAGTAGGAGAAGGAAAGATCTCTCTAAGGATCATTCTATTAATGACCTCAGCAATATGTACAAGAAGGTTATTAATATCATCTCACCTTTCCTGAGGAATTTCTGGAGAGTGCATTTTAAAGTTCAAATTACTTATGTGTACTGTATATTGGGTTTAGGAGGCAGAAAATCTTTCTAACTCATGCAATGAATCTGCTGGTACATTTTCTTCTAACCCAAGTAGAAGTAAAAATTCACGAGACATTGCTGAAGATCCCTTCACAACAGATGTGGAATTTGAGGATGTTATTGATGATGAATTAGATCCTGTACTGAAGGAAAAACTGGACAAGTAAGCTACCTTTACATTTTTATTTCAAACGAATTAGATCCTATACAGGTCTATGGTATTCTTTTCATCTATGCTCAATGGTTTTCAATTCTTTCATCCCTCAGTGCCCTCAGTACCGTTTCAATTCTGTTTTGATAGAAGCATGCATATTGCATGGACACAGGAAAACGGTGTCCGTATCCATATCATGTCGTACCCCTATCCGTGTTTGTATCTATCTGAAAATGTCCGTATCATGTATATGTTGTGTCCTTATATCCTTGCCCCCTTTTCCGTATTCATACAACATAGATGACAATTATTATGATTTGAAGTAGCACCTCAAAATTTCTGCCATTAATTTTGGACTTTACATCCATTTTCCCTTGTTGATGCACATATATGGTTTATCATTATGTTTCCCCTTTTCTCAGCAGTTTCAATTTGTGATAGTAATGGCGATCTTGCCCCTAGCTCTTTTTTCAAGACCATTTATAAGTGTATAGCTTGATTCAGCTTCTCTGAATGCTAGGTTTTTCATTTCCATATTATATAGGGAATTCTTTTGTTAAAAATTGGAAATAATCTGTTTCAACTGGGTATATCAGTATGCTACCAAAAATTAGAAGATATCGTACAGGTTAGGGGCTTAGTGAAATGTTTAATATAACTATATAAGTAATAAATAGGAGGTGAAGGTAAATGAGGTGAATCCCAAATATCTTAGTAAAGTCTTGTCGAGGCATCACAACAATTGCTGAGTTTTTGAAAGTTTCATAACTCCAACTATATGTTTCTCTGTAGTTCACTATCAGCATATTTTGATCTTTTCATGGTTCAATGTTTCATTGGCTTCAATGTTCCGAATTTATGGATAAAGGAAAAGTTTACCTACCTCGAAAGGTCCCACACATACCACTTTGCAGCAACTACTGTAGCTGAAGAAAGGGAATTCCTCAAACTGTCAGATAGCCATTTAAAATGCTAACATCCATGGGGAAATTTATTGGAAGGACCCTTATAATAGCAATCAGGGCTTGACTATCAAGCAACTTTCAGATCTTATGAATATTTTTGGAATCGGTCAGTCAAAATAAAATGTCTGTTAATCTACCAAGGCTTAGGTAACTTTTAGGTAGAGCATAGGACTTCTATGCAACATGGCTTAAAGATTGATGCAAATTTTATTTCGTTTAACTTCGTGCTAGACAAACGCTTAGTTTCAGCAGAATAAATTTGCCCTGAATGTAGTGAATAGTAGATAACACTTTAGCAAACATTCTCATCCAAAAAATTACTCTTAAGACCACTAAAGTTGAAGAAATAATCCAGCATCATGCAACAAATTCCAGCAAAAATGATGTCAAACTAAATCATAGAAATTGGCAATTAGGCTGAGGACCACTGAAGAATTTTTTAGTTAAGGCTACACCGGATTGTAGGATGACAAAGGGATAGTCATAAGGAATCTAACATATGTTCAAGATTGAAGTTGGATAAGCATAAGAACCCATTTTCTTTGTGTGAGGTCACACTTGAGTATATTTACCAAGATATTGTGGCCATATAAATTTATGATATTTCCGAATAAAGGTGTCATCAAACACTATTAGGTTTCTTAGTAGCACCACAAAGGAAACAGGGGGAGGTAGAAGATGGTTTGGCAGAACATGACGAGTTAGCTGGAAGTGAAGCATCATGGGTGAAGGAGAAAAAATAAGAACCAAATTCTGTTTTAAGTTTCTCCTCCTTTGCTATTGTGCCCTTTTCTCCTAGTCATACATCTCCCCCTCTTTCTGTTGTTTTTCTTTTCCTCTTCATATCTGGTACCAAGAGATGCAACAGGTTTTTCTTTGACTGAAGGAAGAAAAATAGGAAGGTGCAGTCATTCTTGATGGGAATGTGAGCAATACATTCTATCTGATGTAAGCTTAACTTTCTAAGCTATAAATCAGATGAAGAAATAAAGTAAGAAAGGAGAAACTTTAACTGTATGAAGAAAAATCTAACTTCATTCGCACCTAAAATTTTATGTATGCTAAAATGATTAAAATTAAAATGCATTCAATATTTTGCCTCATTAATGTATTATACTAAAATATCCTCTAGCTAATTTTCTAAATAATTTAATATTTCAATCTTGCTTTGTCTCTCAAAATAAAATCAACCTTGCAATTTATTTTTTTCTAGTAAATTTGACAAAGATCTAAAATTAAACAAAACTGACCTAATGAGCAAGTAAAATAAAAATATTTAAAACTTCTTCTGCTAATCTTGGTTTGTCCGAGCAAGAGGGATGGGGGTTAGTGCTTCCCTTGATCACATGAAATACTTTAGTTGAGCTATCCTTGATGGTTTGTTCAAATGTGGGTCGATGATGAGGATGATTTGAGCAACTGGCATTAGAAATCTTGTGAAATGTTTGTACATAAGGACCTCAAGGGTTTTATCATATAATGAGCATTCTTATCATTACTTATGAAAGATTAATATAGTTTGAGAAGAAGAAGATTGGTGTGATGAATTATCAAAGTTCCTTCTTTAGGAAACAATTACTTTGATAGGCACGAACAATGGCAATTGTGGCACTGGTGTCAAGAAGATGTTAGTGATAGTGGGCAGTGGTGATAGAGATGGTGGTTTCACAACATCAGCAACGTTGATGTTGGCAACGAGGGGGGAAATGCAAAATAACAGCCACTGTTGGGTCAATGAAGATCATCATGTTCTATTGATGGTATCCACTAGAACTGATGGTAGATGTGGAGACGACACAACAGTTTAGATGTTGATGCCATGGTTTTACTCATCATGGAGGGAGATGGTGGTGTCACTTTGGAATTATTGCAATAGAGGATCAGTCCTCGAGGATCCTTGCAAGGTGCTATAATTTCAGGTCGAGGATTGTAGAGAATCCTTTGCCATTAAACTTGGGTTCTTTTCTCCTCATCTAATCGTTTCTCTGGCTAATCAAGGAGATGGTGGTTGATTGTGCAAAAGACTGCCTGGAAAATTATCTTAGAAAATTGATGTAACGCCCAATTATTTCTATGTTACAATGGTGCAAGAAGTAAAAAATAGCGAAGAAAAGTCCAGATATAAGAAAAGAGTCACAACTTTATTCATAATTAAAGCTTCTTTAGCAAAAGTATCATTAAATCATACTTGGCTCAAAGCCTTGGTGGTGGGGACTATTTAGTGGAAACTCTAAATCACCACAGATGGGTTGATTTTATTTGTTGTTCTAGGAGCATTAACCCATACCTCCTATGTCAAAGGAGCGTAAATGAGTAACGATCGGCCGAAAAAAGAAAAGAAGAAAATCCTTTGATTTGGTTGCTAGAGTTCAAAGTTGAAGTTAAGAGACACACTATTGTCCCACGGGCACGAAGCAGTACTTCTCTAAAGGAAGTGTAAATGGGTCGCATTTTGCTGTTGATTGGGCCCAAATGAAGTTAAATAGGATTGTCCATCTGGTTAGTCCCCAAAGATTTTAGATAGTGCTCATGACGAGCTATTAAACTCCACCATGGTTCTGCTCTTACTAATGTCATGTAAGTTAAGTTCCAAGGTTGTTAAAGAGGAACGCCTTGTGGGCGTCAGCCTAGGGATTTCATATGTTGCAACCACTAGCCAGCTAGTAGTTAAGTGGCAATGTCCTGAGGAGGCTGCTTGTGCAGAAAGGTGGCCGCCTCAAGCACCGTAACCTAAATGTGACCCAACCAATGCTAAATTGTATTTGTTCGGGATCCGGTTGACCCGATTAAATTCCAGGTTGTTAGAGGCGGCCACCTCGCCATATTTGGCATTCGTCTAGGTATTTGAGAGCATATGACTTTACACACTGGACAGATACCTCAATCTATCTCGACTTATATGTGACCCGGCCTAAGCCATTTTTAATGAATTTGGAATCTGTCTAGACCTAATTACATAAAGTTATGGATATAATTAATTATTTAATATAGATATTAAAGAAGAGGAATGGATTAATAGCCTTTTTCCTTCTCCTTCCTATTTTCTTCCCATCTCCGTTTGCCCATGAATTGCATCTAGACAGGGCCGGTCCAAGACAAAATGGGGCCCTAGTTAGAAGTAGGCCGCTCATATACATATATATTATTTAGCTATCTAATTCAAAACCTCCCTTATCCTTATTTAGGGTTTGGGACTGACAATGTAACGTTTTAGTGCTATATAGGCAGATTAAAAAACTTTTTTGTAATAAGTAGTCTCTTTAAAACTAAATAAATAAGATATTATCTTTAACACTTTAATCTTGACTAACCAAACTTTATCTTTTTTGTTTTTTGAGATGCAAAATTATTAATTAAGTTATTATACTCCAGATTTGAAAATACTTTAATTTAGAGCCCTCTTATATCAATTTGGAAAGTGTAGAACCACAACCAGCTAGCCACCTTACATTAATATTTTAATTTGACAACACACAACTACCTTACCTTAATCGACTAACTAAAAAATTGCTAGTACATTTATTAAGCTAGCTAGGCAACTACCTTACCTTAGCTGATTAGCTCACATATACACTTGGAGCCTTGGAGGTCCACTACCACATAGAGGCCCTAGACAATTGCCTAACTGGTCTTGTGGTAGGGCCGGCTCTATATCTACACGCCAACATGTAAGTCTATCTCTCTCCATCTACCTCTTCTCTCGCACTACGAGGGCCTAACTATCTCGACGCCGGCGGTTGACTTATGACAACCGACAGTAGGGTGTCCCTCTCCTCGACTCTTCTTGTCTCTGGTATTTTCTCCCCTATTTTTTATATTTTAGATCTAAGTCCCAGCCATAAGGTACAATCTTGTCTCAACTTACCTACTACACAGTCCTAATTTTAGTCTTTAGGCCCCTACATAATCCTTTTGGTTCTCGCCGCTTAATAGCCTCACGTAACCTTAACAAGGTTGCTCCTGAAAATAGAATCATACAACAGATTTGTCTTAGTTTTGGCTAAAATTTGAGTAGATTAAACCTTGACCCAGTCACTTTGTTATTCATTTATTATGGTTGTATAGATCCACTAAACTGATTAGTCAGTTTAGCATAAGTTTCATGAACTCATCTTCAAAAAGGCAAGGGATTCAAGACAAGAACTAAAGGGAAACATAGATAGGTCAATGTAACGACAAGTAATGGGATGAAAAATAAGCAATGAAAATCAATGGTGTTAGCAAGTTTAGAAATGAGCAACCCTAGAAACTATTGGAAATCTGAAATTGAATGAAGGATAAGATTAGAAGTCAACCTGAAGATTGGTAGAGTCAGGAGCAGACACATAATTTATTTTGAGAAAAGGCAGAAATACCTTGCACAACACAACCCCCCCCCCCCCCCCCCCCCCCAAAAAAACCACCCACACCCACCCACCCACCCACCCACCCCTCGCGCCTGCCCCGAGTTATTATTATTTGGCATGTTATTCCATTAAGATTACTTTTGCCTTGGTTAGATGGACGTCATACATTTTTGTTGTATGTGGTCCAGTGTTGATACCATTGCTGATGCAGGGAAGTTGAAGAATTTGCTAGAAGATTAAATTCTGATTGGTTATCATTAGGGCAGCAGAGGAGACTTGTTCCGAATATAATAAATGGAATTGGTTTCTCTAGAGATATCAAGGTGCGCCTTCTTCTATTTATGTTCGACCAATTTTTTACAGTCTTTTGTGAATTAAGATCGACATCATCATCCACTTGCTGAAGAATGTGTTTTGAGTGAAATGGTTTCTTGTAGATATTTCAATCCCTTTTCTTTTTTTGAGCTGATATTCCTTTAGTAAACATGATTTGGTCAGCTAATGTGCTTGCTGATAAGCACGTAACATCATAAATTCATTGCACTTTTCTGTTATCCTTGGAAATATCTAAATGTTGTTTGTAACTACCTTTATATTCTACTATCATTATCTTTTCACTGATTTCCTGTATCTAAGAGTTCACAACTTATACAACTAAAGAAGAGCCAATACATAGATTTGCCCTACTGTATTCATATAATACATAAGAGGAATCAAAAGATATCATCATTGAGTCTTTTTGAAAGGGAATATGTGTATCATCTCCGAGGAATGTCTCAAGCAAAGACCTGTATACCTGCAATCAGATGTTCTAAAAGACGGTCAATCCGACCACCTTAACAACTTCAGTGGTTTCCTGCAATTTAACTTCTATTAAATCAGCTGATGGAACTTGAGGGAGTATGTGAGAATGAAGAAATGGCGTAAACATTTTTAGTTTATCCATGAAGGTATGGATTATAGCTAGATTGACATTACTAGCTGTAGTCCTGAGAATTAGCTCACAGAGCAATTGAAATTGTATACCTAGAAAGAAGCAGAAGCTACAAATTATATTGAGTTGATGCCTTAATTCCTCTAGTTGTAGTCTTGAGAATTAGCTCATAGACAATCAAAAAAGTACCTAATAAGAAGCAGAAGTTACAAAGTATATTGATATGATGCCTTAATGCCTCTGATAATTTGACCAACATTGCTTAATTGTGGCTGGTTCTGTACAGAATTCACATTTGAATAAAAAACTGCCAGTTACATGAAAATATAGTAAGTATCTCTGATTCCATTGCGACAAGTTACATGTTATGATCCATTAGTCCCACATCGGTGGGTTGACATAATCTTGTGCTCTTTCCTCGTAACGTCTATCTTTTAGGATGGGTTATCCAAAGCTTCATATCAAATGGTATGGGAGCCTACATCATGTCTTCCTGTTGCAAACGTGCGACTCGGGTGCTGATATCGGCATATCAGTGTTCATCCTGAACTAGAAGCTAGAAAGTCTTGTGCAAAGCCAGTCCGAGCCTGTCCGCACTGATGTCGTGACTGTGGAGCGTAGTGGAATATTATGATACTTTAGTCCCACATCAGTAGGTTGATATAATCTTGGGCTCTCTCCTCCTAACGACTAGCTTTTGGGATGAGTTATCCCAATGTTCGTATCGTTCCATCTGACGAGGTGCTAGTGTTAATGTCCATATCCTTATGTTACAATCAGATAAGTGTCGATTTGTAAGTTCCCTTCATGTATGTTACAATAAGATTGCAAGGGTAAGAATCCTCTAAACCATATTTTCTCCCTTATACTCATTGGCATTTCCTCTACTTTGAAGGTACTTATTTTGTCGTAACATTCATTGTCCAATAGGATCTAATATGCTCGTCCTCCTAGCAGACCTTTCTACTTCTTTTGTGGTACGTTCATTGTCCAATAGGATCTAATTTGCTCGTGCTCATAACAAACCTTTCCTCTGTACCCTCTTTAGTGTTATGTTGATCTAGCATTTAGATTTAGTTCATTTAACTCATTTTATACCCTTTATCTTTGGTGTCATGAGCTTAAGCTGGGTGTCCCACTCCACTGCTACAAAGACTCGCTTATGCAGGATATAGGGAGGGTCATGATGTACGCAGTCTTACTCTCATATATATATATATATATATATATATATATATATATATATATATATATATATATAGGTGGTTTTTATGACTCGAACATGTATCCTCCAAGATGCAAGCAATAAGCCTTACCATAGCACCCAGTGACGTCCTAGAAAAGACGTTCCATTGCCACGAGGTTCCCACTTACGTAGGGTCTTAGACTCTTAAGAGGGTTAAGATGTACGCAACCTTACTCCATATATATATATATATATATATATATACACACACTCCATATTTATATATGTGTGTGAGGAGATGTTTCCATGACTCGAACTTGCATCATCCAGGATGCAAGCAACACACTTTATTGCCACCTAGCCACGCCCTGACATGAGCTTAAACTTTAACATGAGAAAAGTTGGTTTACCTATACACCAAGTGGTTTTCCAAGCTCTATTACAGTCTTTATGACAATGTCCTCTCTTCCTCATAGCTACCTTAGCTAGAAATTTTGTACTAACACAAAGAGCGATAGCTAGTTATATAACTTCGTCATTTCTTTTATGAAGCTCTCTTGTTGTACAACCGACCCATTTTGACGAGATGTCTACAATGTTCATGAAGTGTTTTTCTATAAATGGAGATCTCTTTAAGTAATATCGTCACCTAGTTCTTGGTGTGTTCTTCCTTACTAACAATAATTGTCTTCTAACTATTAATTCTTGGTACATGTTTAATTGGATTGCAAATCTTGTGGTGGGATGTAAGCGAGGGTAATATAAATGAATAGTGGATATTAACTTCTCAATGGCCAATAAATTAAAGTAGGTGGAGTGTTGGGAGTGCATGAAATTCGGTTGAGAATACGTATTCCATGCTTTGGGGATGCCGATACTTTTTCTTATTTGTGTTTAGGAGTTGAAGTATCTTGTTTGTGTTTAGGAGCTGATACATCTATGGCATTTTATGCAAGGTTCAAAGTATCAGCTGATACCGATACGTATTGGCCATATCGGATCGGAGTTGGCCCATACCGGTTACTAACTGAAATTGTCGGTATTGGACAACATCTACAAGTATACATCAAAACCCAGTCATTATCGGGAATTGACCGACCAATATCGGCCGAAATTGGTACTTAACATGTCCGTATCGGCCAATATATTGTTTGTATCCAGTCGATATATACCGAATTTAACAATAGCAATCGGTTTTTTGACAATATTGGTATGTATTATTTTTCGGAAGAAACAATAAAAAAATCCCATATCAACAAAATTCAACAAATGGTAAACGTTTCTACCACTGTGGAAGTCAAGTCGGCCACCTCTAATCAATCTCACGGTCGTCGATGTCGCCTCCTACATGCGTATTGAGAACTAAGGGTGTCATGTTCCGGTTCCGCAGAACCGATCGTCCTCGCTAGGACGTGATGCAGCGCGAGCCTAGTTGCGCTCGCGTAAGGCGATTTCTATAATGGCCGGTTTGAGGCTAAGCGATGGGGTCGTCGCACAAAAGTCCAAAGCAGAAAAGTTGAACAACACAAAGACATGTATAAAATGATACTCTTTATTGATATTAAATATAAGATTACAAGGGCACGAAGCCAAGATTACAATCACTCAAGCTCACTATCTCTCTGAATACAATTCACTCTGCTCTCTCTCATCTCTCAATACAACATGTTGCCGTTAGGCTTACAATTTGCGGATGCTTCAGAAGACGATATCCATACATTATGTCCCGTATAGGTAAAGACTTCAACGCAGTTGCACGCCTTGAAACACTAAGGAACTCAATGTCTCAGCGCATCCAAACGAGCTCCGCACCAAGCGTGTTGATACTTGAACCTGCACACAAACAAACTGGTGGGGTGTCAGTCAAGGTTCAAAGTATCGGGATCGGGATCGGTATCGGACAGTTTCTAAGAGTATCGGTATCGGCAGTATCGGCTGTATCGGCGGTACCGGATCGGAGTATCGAATTTTTTGGTATCGATTGTATCGACGATATTAAATAATTATTAATAAATTAGGGAAAAATAATTTACATATTTAAGCACTATTTAAGTATTTTCTATGTTTTTCAAGTATAATTGAATTAAACATTAAATAGTGTACAATAATAAATATTGTTAAATAGTATATATATCCAATAAAAAAATATTGCAATAATATAAATTGTTAAATGGTATATAATATTGTTAAATAGTATATTATAATCTGAATAATTTTCTGCCTTTAATGTTGTTAGATGTAATTTGCAAATGATTTTTCATCTATTTATAGAGATTTTATTGCAAATGTTACCAATTTTCATTACTGATTCCTAGATTTGACGTGAAGAATCTTTCTTTACCCTTTTTTTTGTTTCGAAAGTATGTTTTTGGCAGGGGTAAAATTCGTTTTTGATATTTTCTGGTATTTTGAATTCTCGTATCGGCCAGTATCGGCCCGTATCGGCCAGTATCGGCCAGTATCGGCAAGTATCGGTCCGTTTCGGCAAGTATCGGCCCGTATCGGCCCGATACGGGCCGATACCATAATTTTTTCTCCTGGATCGGCCGATACCGATATTTTTGGTCGGTATCGGATCGGCCTAGGCCAAATCCGATTCGATACGGCCGATACGTATCGGTATCGGCCGATACTTTGATCCTTGGTGTCAGTACACAACCTTACTGGTGAGTGAGCTCCTCGTCCACCCATATAAAAGCCAATACGTTATTTTAGTGAGTGCAAACTATTCTTTTGTGGTCTTTCTAATCTTGCCTTAGGATCAGTTTCAAGAAAGACTCTTGGCCTATTCGTGTTGCAACGACATGGTCGTGCCATAAAATCTCTTCGTGTAACATCATGGAGGGAGTGCCTCGCTACTCAGTGGTTGTGCCATAAGCCCATTTGTGTTTCAACGTCGAGGCCGTGCCTCGAAATTCAGTGTGACTTATCCATTCTTACCTTACGGCCTTCTATGCTCAACTTGACGACTCAATCCCAAACTTGTGGAACTTGTGTTAACGACTCAAACACGACGCCATATCTCGTGCCGTAGCACGTGTCTCCGCTATAGCCAAATCTTAGGTTCCATAATTGTGTTGCATAACGTGCACCCTTAACTCATTTGTTTCGTTTATATAGTTCTTGTGACTCAACCGACACCGTGCATGCGGATTGTCACTCAGCATATTGACTCATATATATGAAAGGTCATTGGCATGACAAGTCATCTTGAACATAGCTAGGAGAGACGGTGGGTCGATCAATACAGGTAGCTAGTCCCATTGAAAGTCCATCGAATTTCTGGTTGCCTACCCAACATCAGCTATACCGTGTTTTATCCATGGCCGGATCGATCCTGTGGCCCCAGGTTGTTGTCCGAAGAAACATTGCCTTTGTGCACAAGTTGTCCATGATCACGCACCTACGAGAACATCTAGACTCATGTAAATGCATGACCTAATTTGTGGTACGATTCAAACCCTTTGCATATCATGCTAAAAAATTATACTTTCCATACTTCGTTGGAGACTCCCAAACGAGGGACTGCCTCGACGACAAACGGTCGCGTGAACTTTCCTTCTTTGAAATCCAGAAAACGACTACTGCATAGCCTTCCTACTTGAACAAAACGTGTTCCATCTGTGCCACTAATTCAAGTCATACTCAATATGACAAGTCTTTGAAATCGTGGAAAAGTGGCAATGAAACTGTGGGACGTGCCTGCTATGAATAGCATTGAGACTTGGGAACGTACCTGCTTTGATGTTAAGTTGATAGTCCGTGGCATAACTTTTACTTAACTCAATACGTGAGGTCAAAAGACCGAGTGCCAAACAAGTTAACACTTCCAAGTACTATACACATTTGACACAATGAAATTATTTCCTTAGCTATGTGGATTCATCTCTTTTATTATCAAGTCTATTCAGTGCAATAAAAAATTTCATTTATTAGTGTGAAGGCCAAGCTGAGGCAAGTTCACCGAAGCCACCCACCTTAGCGAGGAGTTGCCTCGACCGAACGGGACTTCGAGCAAGCCGTTGTATGGCTAAGTCCAAACGCCGTTGCGTTTCGATTCTTCCGATTGAACTGAGCGGGACGAGGCACTACAAAGAGAAATCATTTCTCACTTTCTATACATAAATAAAGGATTGTGTGGGCCAGGCTTTATTTCCCTAGGGGAAAGAAAGCTAGTTGATTATGAAGCATAGATACCGATACGAGTATCTCGTACGGTATGTACCCTGTACGTCCATAAGATAATTTTTAAAAATCCACAATACGGATACGATTGGGGTATAAATACATTATAAAGACCAAAGATTAGTAATTCTTTCACGACATCAAACGTAAAACAGAGTTTAATTTCCTTTCAGCAATCACCATAGTCATCAACTTTTAGTTTAGTTTGAAAACTACATAGTCTAAGTTTATGAATAAAAAAAGTTTGAATTCTAAAACATAAGTACCAAACCTATATTTTTAAAAGATAAGGTGACTCAGTGACTTGTGTAAGGAAGTATTAAGGTACCAAGAACTACCCAGGAAGTACCAAAATTGAAATATAAATTTAATACATATGCATGCCAAGAGTATCCAAGTACCTGGTGTACCTTCCTAAATTGAGTATCCAAGAGTATCGAGTACTCGGTGCACCTTTTCCTAAATTGAGTACCCGGGCTTTGTAGCTAGCTGACCATCCAAATTCCAAAGTGGAACAAATTCCAAAGTGGAACGCTTGAGGCAGAATAACGTAGGTCCGCTCTTATATATATATATATATATATATATATATATATATATATATATATATATATAACATGGGTCCAACTCTTGTATTATGAAATTCTAATTTCAACTATTATTAATAATGATAAAAATTTGTGAATTGCAACATCCATATCCAAATAAAAATTGCTTTACATCTCTTTCGATATTTTCTATTCTTTCATAAAGAGTGATTTCTGAAAGTACCCTACATTGGGGGGGGGGGGGGGGGGGGGGGTGGGGGGTTTGAGATGAATAAGATTTAGCGAATAATTACGCACAGTTAAGAAAGCTAATAGGTAATTTGAAACAAGTTATAGAAATAAGGCAAGAACACTGTCACCCGATGTATTCTGGTATCTTCCGTGAGACACTCTAGTACTGTAACTCTTTCCGACTGTAATCTACTATTATGAAAATAGTTATATTTGCAAGCTTTGATCTAGTTGACTTCTTATACACGAGCTTTGACCCAAAGGGGTTGCGGACTTCAACATCTTATAAGATATATTTTGATCTTCTTACAAGATATATTTTGATCTTCTTACAATAATTAAAGATCTAATTTACAATTCACTTTAAAACTCTTATCTTAAATAGATTTGGCAAATGAAGCTCTTGTATATGTGGAGAGGTTTGTATATGATATGAAATTTGAGGCCTAAAGAAGTGGAAACAAATGCGGACAAATGTGTTTATATTGTCTGCAGATTGACAACTATAAATATAGTCATTTTGTAGCCGTTACAACATTTAATTTTGAACAAACTGCTCATAGACGGTAATCGTCGATATACTGTTGTAGCAATTTGTGTCCGGTTGGGAATGTCAGAAACTTGTGGGACCATTGTTTTTGGCTCATAGTATACAGTTAGTATGTTGTTGGTACGTCGGTATAATGTCGGTATACCAACAATATATTGTGTGGAATGTAGAATATTTCTGGATGAAAATTTGGGGCTCTATACTAGCCGTATACCGTCGGTATAACCTTGGTATACTGCGAGGCTGAAACATGACTTAAAAAGGTTAGAGATTTTGAGCTTTCGTTTTGCGATACCTATTGAGTTACAATCTTTCCCAGAGATACAAATAAAAAAAGATTTACACTGAGCTTGATAGCTTAGCTTTTTCAACTTTGTTCATCCCGATCACAATTGTTCGGGGGCTTCGCCCCTAAACCCCTACTTGGGGGGGGGGGGGGGGGTTGGAGGGGGTTGACGTTTTTCTCGATCCCCGTCAAAGAGAGATCGTCAGTGAAATCTTTGGGCTAACGTTGTCTATGGCTCATCATGATAAGATTAATGCAAAATAAATGTTAGGCAAACAATGAATATGCATAGTAGTAAGGATGATAAGATTAATGCAACTAGGACTACCCCAAGTTTAAGTATTAATAATATAGTAATTACGTGATCATTAGTAGTTTCATAATAATAAACTTAATCGATTAACCATAATCAAAAACTCAAATTAATCATTGGACTAACAATTTTTTATGCAAACGTGTATTAATGTTTATCCTGATTTACTTCTAAATTTTGGATTTTATTTTGTGCATGTCATGTTATGGAACAACCTACATAAGGCTCCATATTACATGCTAATTAGCTTGTCAATAGTCAATAGTAGTGTTTTAAAAACCGGACTGAAGATCGACACGGACAAGGCAGTGGGTTGGATCAAACCGGTTCAACCAGTGATTCAACCACTTGATTAACCTAAGTGGCCCACGTTCATTTTCTTATGGACACTGATTTTTACAAAAATATTCATTTACAACTGGTTTTTGGAAAAAAAAACAATGGGTCAATACTAACCAGGCCCGTAAAAGCTACCGGTTCATGGGTCAACCGGTTGAATCGGCCGGTCCGGTCCGGTTTTTAAAACACTGGTCAATAGTCCATAGAGCTTTAAGAGCTCAATTTTAAATATTTTTCATGTAAAAAAGATGAATTGTACTAAATGAATATATTTATGCGAATTGTTTTACAACATACAATAAAGTGGCCATCAACTCCAGTTTTATTTTAATCTTTTAGACGGCCAACTCCATTTATATTTGATCTTTTATACATGACTATTTCCTACTCTCGTACTTACTACCCTGGCTATATTTCCTTTTCAAACAGAGAAACTGTAACCTATTCTCTCTTCAATAAAAGAGAACTTGGAAGTTTCATATATTTCTTCCATGAAAGAGAACATGGAATATTACATGTACAAAATTAATCAGTAACAATATATTTAAAATTTTAATTGATAATTATTTTACTTTTTGAATGTAGACGATAGTTAGTCTTGTATTAATTGTTCTTCTTTGTATGGACTTAGAGCCTCTTTAGTTTTTTCTAGTTTTATTCCCACGTCGGAAAAACTCAAGGGTGTGCTACCCTTGATATATATATATATATATATATATATATATATATATATATATAGGGTGACCACTTCTTAATGGTGCTTGGAGGCATGCCTCCAAGGGGGCTCGAACCCTCGCCAGTGCGCCGGGGTGCTCCACCGTTCCCAACGGGCTACGGCCACGGGGACCATATATATATATATATATATATATATATATATATCATTCTAAATAATGAAGTTATTAAGTTGAGCCAACTTATCAACATCTTATCAACAAGACATCCATAACCCTAATTCCCCTAGTAGCCTTCACCATAAACCTTAATTTCCCTCCCAACAAAGCTCTGGCCGCACCGTGCAGCACTGTACATACGATTTCTGGCGCACGGTCTTGTGATCACTGCTCTCTGGTTGACATCCGCACTAGACCTTGTGACCACATATGTATAGTCATTTCTACTTAAGATGCTCCAACTAAGTGTCAACTCTGCTCTAGTTGCTTCCATAACGTGTCTCTTCCGTTGTGCCGACATCCAGACACATCCACAACTTGATCTCCTGCCATCTCTCCAATCGTGGCCGACCATGTCTTGCTGCCATGATCCAGCCGCCATGTTTAGGGTTTTCTCTTACCTGACCTCTCTTTAATTTTCCCTTTCTGTCCGTTAAAAAAAATCAGCATATTTACTGTCCTTATTGCTAGTTTGTACTGTGGCGTTTTTTGGTGTGTTTGGTTGATGGCAGCGAGTTGCATGCTTGATGGTATTGAGTTGTGGGCTTGTCCTTTCAGGGCTTTTTTATTATTTGATGTCCGCGGTGTACGCTTGTGCTGTAGGGTTTTGTTTGTGGCTTGGTTTTATGGTTTTGCTTAGTGCTTGGGACTTGTGCAATTCTTCGGCTACTTAGTGATTGGGATTATTGGACTTCTTCAGTATTTTGGTGATTTGTGTATATTTCTAGCTCAGGATTATTCTCTACTGACTATTGATTAGTGTCTGGATATTGTGCACTTCTTCTCTCATTTATTCTTCTATCATCAATTACTTTGGAGTTTATCGCCTTTTATGTGATACGATTTCTAAGATTGGTTTACAGGTTTTCTTTACTATCTCAGCTATTGTGCAATGGTATATACATTCGAGATTTCTTTTTGTCGGGGTTTTATCATTGACTGTGGCTTAGTACGTATTATGGCAAATTCTCCAACTCATGTTCTTAGTCACAGGCTTAGAAGTAATCTTCCAGGAGACCAACGAAACTAAGTAAGAATCTCGATTAGTTCTTACTTGGGAGTTCGTTTTTTTGACGACGGAACCTCGTTTTTCTGGTGACGAAAGTGTTTTCCATAACATCACCAGAATTTTAAAAGTTGACATAAATTTTAGAAAGAAAGTTGGAGAATGTTTAACACATGTATCAGAGTAACAAGAAACAATGATTTCTTATCTTGACATCATAAAATTACTATGCGAATGATCTCTCTGTAAAGGACTTTATTATTTCTAATAAATATTAAGATATCTACAAATTTTGATAACAATAATTAATAAACATACAAAATTTATTAGTGCACGCTTCGATCGCGCTCTCAACTTTAGACTTTTCTAAGTTGTTACGTTCCTCCAATCCCGTCCCCGCTCCCGCTTATGGCTTCTAAAGTTACAGGAGAGTATGTAATTGTTGCTTAGAAGGTAGAGGGCAAGTTCCTGTGTTATTCTCTGTTCGATTCCTGCTCACTTTTCATCTGATAAGATAACACTTTCGTAATCTTATTTTTGGGTCTTCCTCGACTTCTGTGTCTCCCAATTATTTTTCACCACGTGAGATGCATAGTCCATGTCATCTTATTTTCCAGTCTATTGGATACATCTCATCTGCTTGTGCTTATGGTATTTCATGTTTGACTAATGGAGCTTAGGGGATTCTCAACTCAGTTGCAACCAACCATGTTACTCCGCAGCCTGTATGTTTTACAAATGCTACGTTTTCTAAGTCAACTACTGTGTCTAATGCGAAAACCACTCTAGTTCTTGGATCATGGATAATACCTCTTACTCTCTACTCTTTATTTTTGCTTTCTTCTTAATAGAAGAGACATTTGGCGATAAGCTTGCGCCTGTTTGGAGAGATCATCATAAATTATTGAAGTATGTCGTTCACGATACATAAAATATTCCGCTAAAGCCGCTCCCGTATAAGGAGCGAGGTATTGTAATGTAGCAGGTGAGTCCGCCGTTTCGGCTACAATGTTCTTGGTCCATACTTCAAGTCAACTATTCTACCACCTTCTCTTTTTTTATTTGTGATTCGGGATCTTTAGACGCATGCGGTTAGCAGCGGACGGGGGAAAAATGGATTATATTTCCTGGACATTCCAACACCTATTCTGGCATGTGTTTCTTATGTGGACTGGCATTGCTGACTTGGTCATGCCCCTTTGCCTATTCTACGGAAAGTGCTTTCTCATTTTTTCCCCTTCTCAGAGGCCTCTTATGAAGCGTGCATTTTTGGGAAACATTATTCTACATTCTTATCCGTCTTTTTTAGAGGTGATGCTTCATTCTCTCTAATACATTCTGGTATCTGTGGCCCCTACATAATCACAAGTTTGTTTGGTTTTCGCTTTTTTTGCTACATTTAATGATCATTCTTATATGACTTGACAATTTTTTTCTTTGTAACCGCTCCAGAATCCTTCAAGTATTCTGCGACTTTATTGCTCAAATTCGTACACGGTTTTCTAATGTGATTAAATCATTCTTACCGATAATACACGTGAATACATTAGCAAGGAGTTCCAATATATTTGTACATCTCATGACATCATTTATCTAACCACATGCTCATAGACTCCACAACAAAATGGCATGACAATGTAAAATCGTCAAGTTCTTGAGGTTGCATGTTCATTAGTTATTGAGATGAATGATTCTAAGGTTTATTGGAACTTTGCAGATGATACTGCATATCATATCATTAACCTTATGCCCACTACAATCCTGGATCACAAATATCTTTTTTTTGGTTATTTTTTATACTAAAGTAATCCTTCTCGGTGGATCCACGGATATCCGGTTGTACATGTTTTGTTTACCATCTTAGACCAGCTATTGATAACTTTCTTATACTGTCAGATTTACCTTTGCGGGTTGTTCTTCTCAGAAGGGTTACATTTGTTATTTTCCTTCTGACCAAAAGCTTGTTACTTCGGCTAATGTTATTTTTCTTGAGAATAAGCATTTCTTCCTCCTCCCATGCACTAGTCCACCACAACTGCCTGAGCCTCCATGTCCATTCCTTCTTGTCGATGGACTATTTATTCCTTCTATGCCACCTCTCTATCTCTAGTGTCACGTACTTCCTCTACCGCACTACCACTACCCCCTACCTATGGTCGTAAACTGAAGTCTTGCCAAGATACTAGTACTACAAGATTGTTTGCCCCTACTGATGTTGTATATACTATGGATGATTCTCATTGGCCTTCGTAAGAGGCAACATACTTGCGCCATACATCGTATTGGTAATTTTGTTTTTTAACCATTGTTTAGACCCTCTATTGCGCATTTTTTTTTGTTCTTTTCTATTTCTACATCTTCTTTTGTACATGAGGCACTCCAGTATCCGGGGTGGCGGGCCTCCATGGATGAAGAAATGTATGCCCTTTGGTCTACTGGTACTTCGTATTTGGTACATCTTCCATTTGGTCGTTCTCGTGTTAGTTGTATGTGGGTGTTTACCGTTAAGCATAATCAAGATGGTTCTGTTCAGGGCCGGTCCAAGACATTTGAAGGTGTAGAAATCCCAAAAATCAGAGTGTAGTTAATAGAAATCCCTACTGTTACGGTGTAATTAATATAGACAGATTTATGCAGATTAAGTGCCTATCAAAAGGGAATTCTGCTGATACTTAGGGTTGATTCTAGGATCTTTTATTTCCTTTCTTAGCTGCCTATTGTATATTAAATAGAGGACATACTGTACAGTTTGATTCATTCAAAAGAAGAAATATTATTCTCACAGATTACAGAAGGCCCGAGACAATAATCTAAAATGTGCCCTCATTCAAACGTCTAATCATTAAAAATATAATTTTTATAAAATAGTTTTTTATTTTTTATACTTTGAGATCTGGTTAAAGCCTAGTTGGGAAAATCCCTTGGGACAAAACCGAGTACCTGATGTCCAAAATATTACATTCAATTCAACAACAAAAAATCCTATATTTCTAACTTGTACATGGATATTTAAATTGCTGACTAGTAGACTACAAGCTTACATTCACAAGCGAGCATGTAGTCTTCACTAATGTACACATCTAACAAAGTTATCACAATCTTGACAAAAAGAGCTCCACCATTTAAAGAACCTGAATCGACATCGAACTTACATGCTCCTAAAAATATATCATCATTGGAAGTTATTTCCTATGTTTAGATATATTTAGATTAACATGTATTCAATAAAACCATAGAAGGACATTTGGTAATGTCACAAAAACCAAGTCAAAACAACTAATGCAAGCCACAAGTCTCCTATAATTAGCATTATCAGAGCAAATGAATTCACTCAATACTTGAATAGCCTTAAAAATTAGCATTATCCAATCAAAAGAAATCGGCATAGACTATAATAGATGTGCATTTGCTGCTTTGTATTCAAACACAACCAAAACCGAAATTGTACAGTGTTAAAAATTGTACACAATCAAAAACTCTAATAGATGGCAGGACTATGCCATAGAGACTTATAAAAAACTCCAGAAGTGTTCTTCATCATAATTAAAAAACCGTAATTTTATTTGTACACAATCATGAAGATCTGTTCATTTTTTCACATAATAGATGGCAAGACTATGCCATAGAGGCTTAACAAATCTTGCTAAAGAAAGTTTTATTGAGGCCTAACAAATCTCGCTTAAGAAAGTTTTGATTTCACCAGAAACTTGTGCTTTGCTTCGAGAACTTGTGCTTTGCTTCGAGAAGGGGAGAAAGTTAGAAACCGCAGGAAAAAGTTCGTCTTTGTTCATTCGTTCACGTCCCTTGCTCGTGTTCCACCGATTCTCTCTCTAAAAATCTCTACGGTTCTGCCTTCTGCGAATCTGTTGTAGATCTAAGATTATGAACTATAAGAAATAAAAAAAAATTCTAACCTTTGTTTTAAATTTGGAAAAAATTGAAAATCTTCCAATCTTATATCGGAATTAAAACTGACGCCTGGAATTCGAATTTTGCTCGTCTTTCTCTCCTTTTTAGGTGTTTTAAGTTTGGAAATCTTTCAATCTTTTCTCGAAAATTAAAACTGACGTCTAGAATTCTGCTAGCCTTTCTCTCCTTGTTTTTTAGGTAAGGTGCGACTGCCATTTTTTAGGTTTTCAAGAATAGTATTTCCAAAACTAATGCCAGAATAAATCACCCGACATTATAGTAAATCTTTTTCATGGGCCCTCCCAGTTTGTGGGTCCTGGGTGGTTACCCCGGGCCAGGGCCGACCCTGAATCTGTTTAACGAATGTGCGCATTGTTGCTCAAGGTTACTCAGCAATATGGGATGAGGGGACCTTTTCTTCCGTTGCTAAACTTAATGTTATCTGTGTTGATTTATCCTGCATTACACCGTGACTGTACATCAGTTAGATATCAAGAATGTGTTTCCTAACGATAATTTAACTGAACGTTTATATGGAACAACCTCTTGACTATGAGACTGCGGGGGGATCTCTGGTATGTCATTTATGGAAGTTTATTTATGGCCTCAATGAGTCTTCTCGTGCGAGTCAAGTGGTTCAAGCGATTGAGTTTACTTGGAGAACTATCGACTTCTCTTATTTACCCACCCGACGGCAAGGGACAATAATTCTTAGTTTATATTGATGATTTTCTTACTACTAGTAATGATACTGTTGGAATTTTATGATTAAAGAGCAACTATATTTTCTTTTTTATACTAAGCATTTGTCTTCTTTGTTATTTTAGGGATCAAGGTTGCTCTTTGTGGTAATTCCCTCATTATATATCTGCATAAGTATTAGTATTATATGGATCTTCATAATGCTTGTTATTTTGGGGTGTAAGCTAATTAGTACTTGTATGGATGCAAACTATAAGCTTTCATCTCTTGGTTTTGCATCTGACTCTTTGCTACCCTATCCTGATTATATCGGCATTTCGTTGGGAAGCTTATATATCGACTGTCACTTGTTCAAATATTTTATTTGTTGTGAGTGTTGTGAGTCATTACATGCATTATCCTCAGGCATCTCATTTTTAGGCTTTGAGCGTATTCTTCGCTAAGTGAAGAGATCTCCTGGCCAGGGCCTCGTCTAACAGTCTTCCTCTTCTCTCTCCCTGACTGCTTACCCCGATGCTACTTATGCGGGTTTTGTGCACGATCGTCATTTGACAAGTGGCTTTTGTACTTATTTTAGTAGTAACCTTGTTACTTGACGGAGAAGAAAAAATCAATTGTTGCCCGCTTTTCTGCTAAAGCATAGTATCTCTCCATGGCCCATGCAGTTTTCAAGCTCACATGACGAAGAGCTTACTTATAGATCTTGGTGTGACTCTCTCTTCTCCTGCAATTCTCCATTGTGATAACCTGACAACCATTCATATTGCTGAAAATCTGGTTTTCATGAGCACACTAAGCATATTGATGCTAATTGTCACTTCATTAGGGAGAAGGTCAAGATTCGTGAGGTTCATCTTCAGCATGTTTTTGCTACATCATAGATCACACAAGCTTTGCCTCGTCCTCTTTATCTTCAGTTTTTGTCTAAGTTTAGAGCTCTCAGCATCTAAGCTCCAGCTTTCGGAGAGTTTAGAAGATGAGTCTAGTTTTAGTTCTTATTTATATGGCCTTAGAACCTTTCTAGTTTTTCTTGTTTTAGTCTCACATTAGAAAAGCTCAAGAGTGTGCTACCATTGCCTTTATATACATAATTGCTTCATTCCAAATAATCAAGTCAATTAAGTTGAACGAACTTCTCAACATTCAAAAACAAGTAAATAAACAACATTAACCATGCGGGCTAGTTTTTTAGCAATGTTTAATGTTATTCCATTCAAAACTATCGGGAAACAACATAATACATATAATTATGTCTAAATATATCAAATTCTTTTCTTGTATTTTTCCTAATTTTAGTTTAACTTCTTGGTTGCCCGATACGGAAAAAACCTGATACTCCAATTCGATACCACCGATACCAATACTTATAAGAAAGCTTCGATACCAATTCTGATACCGATACTTTGAACCTCGATCTCACGCTCTAGTAAGAGCTGGGAAGAAAACTTCTGGCCTACAAGAAGTTTCCACGTGTTGATGGTCCCCATACTTTGTGTCTATGGATTGCATTTTATTGCTTGTTTTTCTGTAAGAATTATTCCTAACATGTTGCAACCTGTTCCAGTTTTGACATCTGCTCTCTAGGCCACAAGTCACTTCCGGACCTCTTTTTTTATTAGTACTTCCAAGCACTTGTATAATGTCATCTGCATGTTACAGAGAATAATCCATCTGTCAGAACAAAATAAAGAACACAAATTATGCATTCTTCTAGACAGCCTTTAAAAGAAAAGTATTCTCAAGTTAGTGGGTGACACCCTCGTAGGCTTACTCATGTTAGAGTGGATTCGTTTCAGTGTTCAGGTGCTAACAGCAATTACAATTACTACTTTGTCAAAGTAGTCCCGATATTGGATACAGGATGTATTTACATACTAGGAAGTTTTTTTTTTGGAACCTTTTTATATTTGAATCCATATCTTTTGCTCGAGTTTAGTTTAAGTTGTAGGTGGAGGTTGATATGATCAATGGACACAGATACAACATGATATGACACGGGTCCTTCTTGTGTTCAACTCGTGTCAGACAACGACAATCATGGAAGATGTCACTGATTTTGAAATGATGGGACTTCATAGGTTCAAAACCTACTTTTAGCTTGATAATTCACTATTATCAAGTTAATAGTCTGTTAAATGAACTTGGCAAATGAACCGAGAAAAGCATATTTGTCTACTATGTGGGTCTTTTTAATCAAATTCTTATTGCATAGTTCATTTATATTTTTCCATCTCAAATGTCATTAATTTTTTCTTCTTCCATCTGTTCAGGCTTTGGATAGTAGAAGATAAATGACTGGAAGCTTGTATAGAAGAATCTCAGTAGGCAGCAGTAATTGCACATTCAGCCTGAAGATGCTGGTTTTGCAAGACATGAAGTCAATTAGCAAAATGAGAATGGTACAGATGTAGATTTTGGGTAAAAACTGTTTGTGCCAAAGGAGCCTCTTGCCGGCGAATCGCTGCAA
>JANAVB010043220.1:12237613-12622613 GCA_029216955.1 Iris pallida
TTGATGGCAGCGAGTTGCATGCTTGAATGGTATGTTGGGCTTGTCCTTCAGGGCTTTTTTTATTGATGTCCGCGTGTACGCTTGTGCTGTAGGGTTTTGTTTGTGGCTTGGTTTTATGGTTTTGCTTAGTGCTTGGGACTTGCAATTCTTCGGCTACTTAGTGATTGGGATTATTGGACTTCTTCAGTATTTTGGTGATTTGTGTATTTTCTAGCTCAGGATTATTCTCTACTGACTATTGATTAGTGTCTGGATATTGTGCACTTCTTCTCTCATTTATTCTTCTATCATCAATTACTTTGGAGTTTATCGCCTTTTATGTGATACGATTTCTAAGATTGGTTTACAGGTTTTCTTTACTATCTCAGCTATTGTGCAATGGTATATACATTCGAGATTTCTTTTTGTCGGGTTTTATCATTGACTGTGGCTTAGTACGTATTATGGCAAATTCTCCAACTCATGTTCTTAGTCACAGGCTTAGAAGTAATCTTCCAGGAGACCAACGAAACTAAGTAAGAATCTCGATTAGTTCTTACTTGGGAGTTCGTTTTTTGACGACGGAACCTCGTTTTTTTCTGGTGACGAAAGTGTTTTCCATAACATCACCAGAATTTTAAAAGTTGACATAAATTTTAGAAAGAAAGTTGGAGAATGTTTAACACATGTATCAGAGTAACAAGAAACAATGATTTCTTATCTTGACATCATAAAATTACTATGCGAATGATCTCTCTGTAAAGGACTTTATTATTTCTAATAAATATTAAGATATCTACAAATTTTGATAACAATAATTAATAAATACAAAATTTATTAGTGCACGCTTCGATCGCGCTCTCAACTTTAGACTTTTCTAAGTTGTTACGTTCCTCCAATCCCGTCCCCGCTCCCGCTTATGGCTTCTAAAGTTACAGGAGAGTATGTAATTGTTGCTTAGAAGGTAGAGGGCAAGTTCCTGTGTTATTCTCTGTTCGATTCCTGCTCACTTTTCATCTGATAAGATAACACTTTCGTAATCTTATTTTTGGGTCTTCCTCGACTTCTGTGTCTCCCAATTATTTTTCACCACGTGAGATGCATAGTCCATGTCATCTTATTTCCAGTCTATTGGATACATCTCATCTGCTTGTGCTTGGTATTTCATGTTTGACTAATGGAGCTTAGGGGATTCTCAACTCAGTTGCAACCAACCATGTTACTCCGCAGCCTGTATGTTTTACAAATGCTACGTTTTCTAAGTCAACTACTGTGTCTAATGCGAAAACCACTCTAGTTCTTGGATCATGGATAATACCTCTTACTCTCTACTCTTTATTTTTGCTTTCTTCTTAATAGAAGAGACATTTGGCGATAAGCTTGCGCCTGTTTGGAGAGATCATCATAAATTATTGAAGTATGTCGTTCACGATACATAAAATATTCCGCTAAAGCCGCTCCCGTATAAGGAGCGAGGTATTGTAATGTAGCAGGTGAGTCCGCCGTTTCGGCTACAATGTTCTTGGTCCATACTTCAAGTCAACTATTCTACCACCTTCTCTTTTTTTATTTGTGATTCGGGATCTTTAGACGCATGCGGTTAGCAGCGGACGGGGGAAAAATGGATTATATTTCCTGGACATTCCAACACCTATTCTGGCATGTGTTTCTTATGTGGACTGGCATTGCTGACTTGGTCATGCCCCTTTGCCTATTCTACGGAAAGTGCTTTCTCATTTTTTCCCCTTCTCAGAGGCCTCTTATGAAGCGTGCATTTTTGGGAAACATTATTCTACATTCTTATCCGTCTTTTTTAGAGGTGATGCTTCATCTCTCTAATACATTCTGGTATCTGTGGCCCCTACATAATCACAAGTTTGTTTGGTTTTCGCTTTTTTTGCTACATTTAATGATCATTCTTATATGACTTGACAATTTTTTTCTTTGTAACCGCTCCAGAATCCTTCAAGTATTCTGCGACTTTATTGCTCAAATTCGTACACGGTTTTCTAATGTGATTAAATCATTCTTACCGATAATACACGTGAATACATTAGCAAGGAGTTCCAATATATTTGTACATCTCATGACATCATTTATCTAACCACATGCTCATAGACTCCACAACAAAATGGCATGACAATGTAAAATCGTCAAGTTCTTGAGGTTGCATGTTCATTAGTTATTGAGATGAATGATTCTAAGGTTTATTGGAACTTTGCAGATGATACTGCATATCATATCATTAACCTTATGCCCACTACAATCCTGGATCACAAATATCTTTTTTTTGGTTATTTTTTATACTAAAGTAATCCTTCTCGGTGGATCCACGGATATCCGGTTGTACATGTTTTGTTTACCATCTTAGACCAGCTATTGATAACTTTCTTATACTGTCAGATTTACCTTTGCGGGTTGTTCTTCTCAGAAGGGTTACATTTGTTATTTTCCTTCTGACCAAAAGCTTGTTACTTCGGCTAATGTTATTTTTCTTGAGAATAAGCATTTCTTCCTCCTCCCATGCACTAGTCCACCACAACTGCCTGAGCCTCCATGTCCATTCCTTCTTGTCGATGGACTATTTATTCCTTCTATGCCACCTCTCTATCTCTAGTGTCACGTACTTCCTCTACCGCACTACCACTACCCCCTACCTATGGTCGTAAACTGAAGTCTTGCCAAGATACTAGTACTACAAGATTGTTTGCCCCTACTGATGTTGTATATACTATGGATGATTCTCATTGGCCTTCGTAAGAGGCAACATACTTGCGCCATACATCGTATTGGTAATTTTGTTTTTTAACCATTGTTTAGACCCTCTATTGCGCATTTTTTTTTGTTCTTTTCTATTTCTACATCTTCTTTTGTACATGAGGCACTCCAGTATCCGGGTGGCGGGCCTCCATGGATGAAGAAATGTATGCCCTTTGGTCTACTGGTACTTCGTATTTGGTACATCTTCCATTTGGTCGTTCTCGTGTTAGTTGTATGTGGGTGTTTACCGTTAAGCATAATCAAGATGGTTCTGTTCAGGGCCGGTCCAAGACATTTGAAGGTGTAGAAATCCCAAAAATCAGAGTGTAGTTAATAGAAATCCCTACTGTTACGGTGTAATTAATATAGACAGATTTATGCAGATTAAGTGCCTATCAAAAGGGAATTCTGCTGATACTTAGGGTTGATTCTAGGATCTTTTATTTCCTTTCTTAGCTGCCTATTGTATATTAAATAGAGGACATACTGTACAGTTTGATTCATTCAAAAGAAGAAATATTATTCTCACAGATTACAGAAGGCCCGAGACAATAATCTAAAATGTGCCCTCATTCAAACGTCTAATCATTAAAAATATAATTTTTATAAAATAGTTTTTTTTTTTATACTTTGAGATCTGGTTAAAGCCTAGTTGGGAAAATCCCTTGGGACAAAACCGAGTACCTGATGTCCAAAATATTACATTCAATTCAACAACAAAAAATCCTATATTTCTAACTTGTACATGGATATTTAAATTGCTGACTAGTAGACTACAAGCTTACATTCACAAGCGAGCATGTAGTCTTCACTAATGTACACATCTAACAAAGTTATCACAATCTTGACAAAAAGAGCTCCACCATTTAAAGAACCTGAATCGACATCGAACTTACATGCTCCTAAAAATATATCATCATTGGAAGTTATTTCCTATGTTTAGATATATTTAGATTAACATGTATTCAATAAAACCATAGAAGGACATTTGGTAATGTCACAAAAACCAAGTCAAAACAACTAATGCAAGCCACAAGTCTCCTATAATTAGCATTATCAGAGCAAATGAATTCACTCAATACTTGAATAGCCTTAAAAATTAGCATTATCCAATCAAAAGAAATCGGCATAGACTATAATAGATGTGCATTTGCTGCTTTGTATTCAAACACAACCAAAACCGAAATTGTACAGTGTTAAAAATTGTACACAATCAAAAACTCTAATAGATGGCAGGACTATGCCATAGAGACTTATAAAAACTCCAGAAGTGTTCTTCATCATAATTAAAAAACCGTAATTTTATTTGTACACAATCATGAAGATCTGTTCATTTTTTCACATAATAGATGGCAAGACTATGCCATAGAGGCTTAACAAATCTTGCTAAAGAAAGTTTTATTGAGGCCTAACAAATCTCGCTTAAGAAAGTTTTGATTTCACCAGAAACTTGTGCTTTGCTTCGAGAACTTGTGCTTTGCTTCGAGAAGGGAGAAAGTTAGAAACCGCAGGAAAAAGTTCGTCTTTGTTCATTCGTTCACGTCCCTTGCTCGTGTTCCACCGATTCTCTCTCTAAAAATCTCTACGGTTCTGCCTTCTGCGAATCTGTTGTAGATCTAAGATTATGAACTATAAGAAAAAAAAAAAATTCTAACCTTTGTTTTAAATTTGGAAAAAATTGAAAATCTTCCAATCTTATATCGGAATTAAAACTGACGCCTGGAATTCGAATTTTGCTCGTCTTTCTCTCCTTTTTAGGTGTTTTAAGTTTGGAAATCTTTCAATCTTTTCTCGAAAATTAAAACTGACGTCTAGAATTCTGCTAGCCTTTCTCTCCTTGTTTTTAGGTAAGGTGCGACTGCCATTTTTTAGGTTTTCAAGAATAGTATTTCCAAAACTAATGCCAGAATAAATCACCCGACATTATAGTAAATCTTTTTCATGGGCCCTCCCAGTTTGTGGGTCCTGGGTGGTTACCCCGGGCCAGGGCCGACCCTGAATCTGTTTAACGAATGTGCGCATTGTTGCTCAAGGTTACTCAGCAATATGGATGAGGGGACCTTTTCTTCCGTTGCTAAACTTAATGTTATCTGTGTTGATTTATCCTGCATTACACCGTGACTGTACATCAGTTAGATATCAAGAATGTGTTTCCTAACGATAATTTAACTGAACGTTTATATGGAACAACCTCTTGACTATGAGACTGCGGGGGGATCTCTGGTATGTCATTTATGGAAGTTTATTTATGGCCTCAATGAGTCTTCTCGTGCGAGTCAAGTGGTTCAAGCGATTGAGTTTACTTGGAGAACTATCGACTTCTCTTATTTACCCACCCGACGGCAAGGGGACAATAATTCTTAGTTTATATTGATGATTTTCTTACTACTAGTAATGATACTGTTGGAATTTTATGATTAAAGAGCAACTATATTTTCTTTTTTATACTAAGCATTTGTCTTCTTTGTTATTTTAGGGATCAAGGTTGCTCTTTGTGGTAATTCCCTCATTATATATCTGCATAAGTATTAGTATTATATGGATCTTCATAATGCTTGTTATTTTGGGGTGTAAGCTAATTAGTACTTGTATGGATGCAAACTATAAGCTTTCATCTCTTGGTTTTGCATCTGACTCTTTGCTACCCTATCCTGATTATATCGGCATTTCGTTGGGAAGCTTATATATCGACTGTCACTTGTTCAAATATTTTATTTGTTGTGAGTGTTGTGAGTCATTACATGCATTATCCTCAGGCATCTCATTTTTAGGCTTTGAGCGTATTCTTCGCTAAGTGAAGAGATCTCCTGGCCAGGGCCTCGTCTAACAGTCTTCCTCTTCTCTCTCCCTGACTGCTTACCCCGATGCTACTTATGCGGGTTTTGTGCACGATCGTCATTTGACAAGTGGCTTTTGTACTTATTTTAGTAGTAACCTTGTTACTTGACGGAGAAGAAAAAATCAATTGTTGCCCGCTTTTCTGCTAAAGCATAGTATCTCTCCATGGCCCATGCAGTTTTCAAGCTCACATGACGAAGAGCTTACTTATAGATCTTGGTGTGACTCTCTCTTCTCCTGCAATTCTCCATTGTGATAACCTGACAACCATTCATATTGCTGAAAATCTGGTTTCATGAGCACACTAAGCATATTGATGCTAATTGTCACTTCATTAGGGAGAAGGTCAAGATTCGTGAGGTTCATCTTCAGCATGTTTTTGCTACATCATAGATCACACAAGCTTTGCCTCGTCCTCTTTATCTTCAGTTTTTGTCTAAGTTTAGAGCTCTCAGCATCTAAGCTCCAGCTTTCGGAGAGTTTAGAAGATGAGTCTAGTTTTAGTTCTTATTTATATGGCCTTAGAACCTTTCTAGTTTTTCTTGTTTTAGTCTCACATTAGAAAAGCTCAAGAGTGTGCTACCATTGCCTTTATATACATAATTGCTTCATTCCAAATAATCAAGTCAATTAAGTTGAACGAACTTCTCAACATTCAAAAACAAGTAAATAAACAACATTAACCATGCGGGCTAGTTTTTTAGCAATGTTTAATGTTATTCCATTCAAAACTATCGGGAAACAACATAATACATATAATTATGTCTAAATATATCAAATTCTTTTCTTGTATTTTTCCTAATTTTAGTTTAACTTCTTGGTTGCCCGATACGGAAAAAACCTGATACTCCAATTCGATACCACCGATACCAATACTTATAAGAAAGCTTCGATACCAATTCTGATACCGATACTTTGAACCTCGATCTCACGCTCTAGTAAGAGCTGGGAAGAAAACTTCTGGCCTACAAGAAGTTTCCACGTGTTGATGGTCCCCATACTTTGTGTCTATGGATTGCATTTTATTGCTTGTTTTTCTGTAAGAATTATTCCTAACATGTTGCAAACCTGTTCCAGTTTTGACATCTGCTCTCTAGGCCACAAGTCACTTCCGGACCTCTTTTTTATTAGTACTTCCAAGCACTTGTATAATGTCATCTGCATGTTACAGAGAATAATCCATCTGTCAGAACAAAATAAAGAACACAAATTATGCATTCTTCTAGACAGCCTTTAAAAGAAAAGTATTCTCAAGTTAGTGGGTGACACCCTCGTAGGCTTACTCATGTTAGAGTGGATTCGTTTCAGTGTTCAGGTGCTAACAGCAATTACAATTACTACTTGTCAAAGTAGTCCCGATATTGGATACAGGATGTATTTACATACTAGGAAGTTTTTTTTTTGGAACCTTTTTATATTTGAATCCATATCTTTTGCTCGAGTTTAGTTTAAGTTGTAGGTGGAGGTTGATATGATCAATGGACACAGATACAACATGATATGACACGGGTCCTTCTTGTGTTCAACTCGTGTCAGACAACGACAATCATGGAAGATGTCACTGATTTTGAAATGATGGGACTTCATAGGTTCAAAACCTACTTTTAGCTTGATAATTCACTATTATCAAGTTAATAGTCTGTTAATGAACTTGGCAAATGAACCGAGAAAAGCATATTTGTCTACTATGTGGGTCTTTTTAATCAAATTCTTATTGCATAGTTCATTTATATTTTTCCATCTCAAATGTCATTAATTTTTTCTTCTTCCATCTGTTCAGGCTTTGGATAGTAGAAGATAAATGACTGGAAGCTTGTATAGAAGAATCTCAGTAGGCAGCAGTAATTGCACATTCAGCCTGAAGATGCTGGTTTTGCAAGACATGAAGTCAATTAGCAAAATGAGAATGGTACAGATGTAGATTTTGGGTAAAAACTGTTTGTGCCAAAGGAGCCTCTTGCCGGCGAATCGCTGCAAGAGCGCGCAGCCTCATCGGATTTGTTTGATTTTCATTCTTCTTTTTTTTTTCCTCTCTCGAGCTGTTCAGATTTACGAGGGTTCCTATTGAAAATGAGAATAATGTCTAGAATAGGTTTTTGTTTCCCTTTGTGGTTCTTTGAATGCAAGTTTGTATCAACAGTCGTTGCAGCTATCCTTTCTACGAGGAAATTGGTGAGGACTCTCGTGGCAATGTCTTGGGTTTCCCTTTCGAGAGACCTTTCCAGGGTGAGATACTTCAAACCGAATAAACCGAAATTTAAAAAAAAAAATCCAAACTGAAATCGAACTGAAATTGGCCAAACTGAATCAATAGCGGTTTGTTTGGTTGGACTATTTTTATTGTTTAATGGTCAGGTCTAAAGTTGGGGCTGTTTCTAAATTATATATATATAGGTTTGTTCTATTTCAAAGTTGGGTCCAAATTGGACTACTTAATTATCAAACAGTTGTTTTTAAAATGTATAAGAATATATACATATTTTTGGTTAAAAAATATGCATAAAATTGAGTACCGAAAGCCAAAATCGAAAATGAATAATTTATTTTAGTATTTTTAAAACTGAACAGTTTTTTCCAAATGAAGTGAATCTCTCTTATTAGGTTTGGTTTTCGGCCCAAAACTGAATAATGTTCACCGTGTGTTTCCATTGTTGATAGAGAACCTGTGTGTTAACCTAGGTAGCACCTTGCCATCTGCCCACAGCCACGGCTAAGAATTTTTATTTCAAGTGCATGATCTGTGTCATTTGATGGATGAATCATCAGCAATTTTCAGTTAATCCATCTTAGATGTCTATACGACAGGATGGTCACTCATGTCATGTGATTAAGGACCGACTCTTTCAATCTCTCCTCGTCCACAAAATTGCAGAAACTATATATATATATATATATATATATATATATATATATATATATATATATATATATATATGCTTGCCTTATGGTTTTATCCTTGTATATCATAAGCAATTTTTTCATATGCGAAAGAACTATTCAAGGTTTTTAAGTTTCAGTTAAAACTGGTAGCAGTCATTTTGGGTTGAGATAATTGCAAAAAAACTGATACTCACAGGTAGAGTTCTTGAGCCCTTTTGAGTAATTACAACGCAAAAACTGTCAAAAACTCTTCTCAAACATATAATTGAAATAAAAGGGTCAATACCAAGTAACCAACTGAAAAGAATAAATCATTTTGGCACATCCTGCCTCCTAACACATTGTTTCCGCATATTAATGTAACTTGTTACTTTAAATCTTATAATTACATGGTGCAAGTATGTTATCATTCGTAGCAGCAAACATTAAGTATATCATACAATACCAAGAGCAAAACCTTTACCCCAAATTTTTGGGGCCGACAACAAAGTATATCATAAACACCAAAGAGGAATTGACATTAAAAGGCCTGTGGCAATACCACAAGGAACAAATTTTATCACATGATGAACTTAAAGAAAAAAAAAAAAAAAAGGTCCGATGACCCTCTACTAATGACTCGAACTAAAAGAACTACAAAACTCAGAACTGTACCACAAAAAAGGAGAACTTTAACGGACACAGAAGACCTCTTCTAAAACTGGAACCTCTGCTAAGAATGTAGTGTATGGGAAAACTGCACGATGGCATCCACAGGACCTCGTTGTTTCTCTAAACATTACTTCTCTGTTTGGGGACATACTGTAACCTGACGCTCTTCTCATGCTTTTGCCTAAATTTGGGCTTTGAAGCAGACGCAGCAGCAGGACCAAACAAGTCGAACCCTGTCATCCGGTTCTCTGCATTGCCAAGTACCCTCCTCTCCAGAAATTCTAAGGGCTGGGTTTGTGCCTCAGGATGACCATCTTCGAGGGAATCATCACAGGTTAATGTTTCACGTTCAGGGGATAGAATTAGCCTCACATGATCAGCTGCTATTGCCTCCTTCCATCCTGATTGATCAGAATAAGGTGTTAGAAAGAGTAGATAGCACAGTCACCACCTAGCTCCAGTAATCTTCATTCATTTGAAATTTGATGTAACAATCTCATAAAAAGGCTCAAGCAAAGAAGTGATATATATTGTCAAATAATAACTAGCATACGTACTCTTCAGACTACCAACAGATGAGAGAATAAGAAACAGGTTCCTACTTTTTCTTTATATTCCTTCAAGACCTTCAATGTTCAGTTGCGTAGATTGAGATTTGAATTCCTAAATCATTTAGTTACCTAGATTTTTCAACATTTAGATCATGATCAAAGAAAGGGTTGGATTCTGAATATACATTCCCCAAACTTGAATTCTTCAGGAAACCTTTCGTTGTCGTTCATTTTGTGTGGTGTTATGCATACGTTAAACAATTCAAAATGATTATTTTTCTAAGCTATTAAAATGATATGGATCCTCTCTAACAGAACGGATTTAGTGTGTAGATTCTCCAACAAGGTGGTGAAAAGCGCTAGGCGCTAGTCAGGCAGGCACCGTCCGCCTAGCGCCTAGTCCGCCTAGGCGGCCGCCTAGCTCTAGGCGGTTCAAAAAAATAAAAATAATCCAAACCAATCTACTAAAAATTGCATAAAAAAAAAATCCATAAAACCCCAAAACATGTATAGTCGGACGTCAGGGGGACTATGCGGCCACCTAAGCAGGCATCAGGCGGGCACCCGGCGCCTAGCGGCTAGGCGCCGCCTAGGCGGCCGCCTTTTAGAACAGAGTTCTCCAATATATAATTTTTTTGCAGTTAACACCTATGGATTATGTGCGTGTTAATTCTTTTTTCCCTCATTTTGGTGCTGGTGATGGTTTTGATCTTTACTCTGAGCAAGAAAGGCCTTTGCAACTTCACTTGAGAACAGCTTGGGCTCTTTAAAATCTGTATCTGAGTAGAATTTCAAACTGTCCTTGATCTTCTCCATACCAACATCATCCATTGCATCAGAAGCCAGATGGTCCATATCGAATGAAACAAGGTTGGCAACTTCAGCAGGTACCCCATTGTCAATTTCTTTTGCATCGGTCGTACGAGATGTACCAACACACCCCTTTTGGTGGCCCACTGGTCTCCACAGCTTCATTCCTGCTCCTACTGAATCTGTTTTAACTTTCTCCTGAAAAGTACCCTTCCTTGAAGCATTCAGATGCTGTTGACCATTAGCTTCTCCAAGTGCAATACTGATGGAACCTATCAAGATTTCACTACTATCAGATGATTGTTCTCTGTTGACAATTACTCCGTCATTTGTGGCCTCAACCTGATTTCCTCTCTTTGATTTCCATGTCCAAACTCTATGGCTATTAGCCAACATAGGAGCTTTTGGTTCCCTGTAGTTACCATGTGTGATGACTAAAGACTTTCCTGCTGGAAAGTGACCAAAACTGAAACCACTG
Source organism: Iris pallida (assembly GCA_029216955.1). Lineage (NCBI taxonomy): Eukaryota > Viridiplantae > Streptophyta > Magnoliopsida > Asparagales > Iridaceae > Iris > Iris pallida. The sequence goes on from JANAVB010043220.1 coordinate 12,248,561, forward strand.
GAAGCATTTCTTTTCTGTTTCAGTAGTAAATGTTGGGCAGGAATTGATGTCAAACACCCACTATTCTTCTGTATCTGGTGGCATGCACTTTGCTCGACAATCTTGCAGAAGGGTAACTGCAAGTTTTCACCTGAGTCAGGGTCCACAAACCCTGCGGATTCCATAGGCATCACAACTTGACTGATTGATCTGTCTGAAATGTTCATGTCGGATTCTGATTGAGCCCTTGGACTTGGAGATCCTGAACTAGATGTGCCTTCATCATTATCAGGCAAATTGTCTTTAGAATCAGTCTTGACTGCATCAGCATCAGACAGTTCCTTGGCCTTCTGTTCTCTCTGCCTCAACTTCTTCAACTTTTTCCTCTCCAGAAGCTCAGCATGTCTATGGTGTTACAAAAAGGAAGAAGTCAGTTTCCAAGTAAAAGAAATCACTGTCTAGAATCTAAAAATTCATGGAAGCAAACTCTCATTGACAGGATTGTAGAATCTGACTGATGAGAAAGTAACCCTTAGAGAAACAATGTATTAGTTGAAATAAATAGCAACATTATGCCGATACTATTCCAAGGTAAACTGATCAATCTCATGAAAGCTATGAACTCAATATGTATGATTTCAAACATAGTAATTGAGCTTCCTGGACTTCAGTGAGCTTTGGGAAACCTCATTTATTGGAGACAAGACCAAGATATAGAGGTAATGCAAACTTTCATAAATAGAACAAAAAAGGATATCAATAGGCTGAGATATTAAGGTTTAAAAAGAAATTGCAGTAAAAAAATATTGTTTCTAGTCTGGTTGAAGTTTCATTAAAAATTATTCCATTTGTAGGTGCTAGATCACAGGAGAACCTTTTCTGAGCAGCTTCCTCTTCCTCCACAAGTAACTTCTGGCATCTTAAAGCTTCTGCATCCTTATCAGCAACCCATGCTTTCACCTGTAAATTGCATAGTACGGAATTTAAAATTTCAGCAGTACAAAGAGGGTTCCAGTATGGAAGCCTAAACCATACCAGTATTTTCTCAAGCAGAAAACTAGTGCATGCAACTAGATTTTTCATCTCAAGTGCATTCTTCCCAGCTTCACTATCAAAAACATACTTCTGCAAAGACAAAGCTGTGCCAGCAATCAAGAAAGTCTTCTCACTAGCGTCATCAAGCACACTGAATAAACTCTGTGATGTCATATGAAAGCTGGAAGGCCTTGCATATACAACATCCTACAGATACACATTTAAGTTTCATGAAGGGCAGGTATGGTGATGCATGCAGATGAAAGATTAGTAAAAGAGCCACATATATACACAGGTTTCCTCTTACCAAAAGAGTCACACCAGCTTTAACATATTTTTGTGGTAATGCCAAAAATCTTGGCTTTTGTGTCCATGATGCCAATGCACTTATAATTGAAGAACCAGTCACTCCCTAAAATATGGAACTTTTCAGATACTTTTGTAGGAAGATAAATTTAATCACATAATAGTTGCAAGTAATCAGAAGTAGACAGAGCAGTCACATTTAGGCAACCAGTCAGACATAGCAGGACGATGATTATAGAGACTTAAAGTAGCCACAGATACAGACAAAGCCCAAAATGTAACTTCTCCTTTGACAAATATACAAAATCAGAGTGATAATACTCCTTACTTTATGGTAGGCTGGCCTCTCTAATGCATCACATGTAGGAGAAGAGAAAGATAAATGCTATTGAACAAAAACTTTTTCAAAGGTACAAACTGATAGGTTTCCCGTGTCATGCAACCTCAAGATCATAAAACCCAATGGCAGCATAACACATGAAAATTTTCATTTTATTATGGTACATGAGGCTAAACTGATAGGATTCTCATGTCATGCAACCTCACGATCATAAGACCCATAGGCAGCATATATCAGATGAAAATTAAATTTAATTATGGTACATGTGGCTGACAGAGGAAAGAGAGCAATTTTTAGGTGTTAGTACCACTAATAAACAAGGGGAATGTAAAACATAGTCAGCCTAGATAATGTGTCTTGACAAGAGTTCTTCAGATGTTCCTAAAAACATATAAGTGACAATGGCCAAACAACTGGGAAAAAAAAATTCCTTCAGTTCTTGGCATCTTTCAAGTGAACTTTCGGTTAACTTTCTTTACACTAACATACACTATTTACAATTTAAAAATATATTATAGTTCCCATACAGGATGCTTTTAAATACCTGAAGCTATGACCAAGAACTTGTTCCACTTAAAATACTTCATTACAGAAACCTTCTACCTTAGGTGAGGCACCAATAGTTGGAACTCGCAACTGCTTCTGTATGACCAAAAGACCTATGTAGTCTTCATTGTCACATCTTCCATCGGAAGCACCTGACTCCATGACCAGAAGACTAGGGTTTTATTCACAACAGTACATCTTCTAGTGTAGACATTATGGGTGAAGGAAAGAACCGGTGGGAAAGTGAAAAAGGTAACCCCGGCTAGCACCCACATCGGTCAGCCCTTGAACTTCGGGGCCTTTCACTTTTGCTAAATCTGTAGATATTTTACGTGTCAGACACCAAGATTCCCTTGCTGCATAATTGGATTAAGAGTAGTATTACATCTTCTTCTTTGAGATTGACTTCAGGTTTAGCGGTTTTAAATTGGTTGGTTTTAATAGTTTCAGCATTGGTTTCGACCAATACTGTGAACCTCCATTTTAACTCATGTAAATCATTATCTTTGGCTTTAAATTGTCATAGATATCAATGCAATTCCCTATATGAAATTCTATCACCTTACCTCTTCGTCTATACTCTTTATAGTCTAGGGAACTTGGAGGGTGCTCCTTGGTTGCATGAACTGAAACTGCAAAGCCAAAAGAACAGTCTACTAACCACCAATTAACCATCTAGGTTTTATGTTATGGCTCACTCACTCTTATAGGTACCTTGACTAAGAATTTGGCACCAACATATAGGCTTGGCGTCAGGTCGACAACCACACAAAAACTGTCAATTCTTTATGGAGCTTTCTGTGCTCCATAACTGACCCCATTCTCAAGACTTGGATGATGATGATGATGATTAAATCAGTTTTTTTTACTCTTGTATTAAACTTTTGTCTTCAATTTGATAATGAAGAACTCCTTCCTCTGTGGGGGTAATGTGCAAGAAGGGATTGTCGACAAGCACTGGGAATGTTTTGGCAATGTGTTTAAGATGTGTCACCAGTTACAACTACATCTTAATTCTTAAATTTGTGGACACTTTTGAGAAGTATTTTGGCACACTCAACGAATTTCTAATGCAAATCACAGAAATCATGGATTTAGGATTTTTCTTTTCTTTTTCTTTTGTCATTGCAGCATCGAACAGGCACATGGTTCCGTGATAGAACTGTTCAAGATAAATAGTTGGGAAGTGAAGTCCCAAAGGCCCTCCACCAAGCTGTGTTTGGCAAACATACAAAGAGGATTGGGTTTATGATCCTAAGAAACTAGTACCATGAGAACACGTGTTAAATTCCGAGTGTTTCAGACATAAATACTATTCGGATAAACACAATAAGTTCTCCTGACTGTCCTAAAAAAGAAAGGTGGTTTATATGCAAAGTTAACATTAGGCTCCATGTAGATCCCTACTGTAATTTTTTGTAAGTTACAGAGATTCCCAAAAGAATGTTTCAGATGTATACGTCATGGATAACAAAAAAAAGATTTCCCTATTGAAGAGTGTCGCGCCAACATGTCATATACATAAGGCAGTCCAATATAGCATGTTCATCATTCAACTTCACATATAAAACTTGTCGTGTTGATAAACTTTAGTTTAATCAGGTGGTCTATGTATTGTCTCTTGGAAAAAGTAAATGAGCTTCAAAGAATTTGAAACAAAATAACAGAAAGCACAATGATAATATTGCATATAATTACTCCCACTAGCTGTGATTAAGAAGAGATTTAGGATGAGCAGTCCATAAAACAATATTTCACTAAAGAATCTAAATTAACTTTTTGTCACGTACAGTCAAATGCTATAATTATCTGAAACACTTAGTCAACCACAAAACATGAAATGTTTACTCAAAATTTAAAATGGACGATAACATATTACTATATTAGAAATTGGATCATTACCTCCACAGTCTCGTTATGGAATGATACCAGTTCTTTGGCCTCGTCCAGCGATAGCTGAAAGCAAAGAACAAATGTACGAAAGTTGTACAAAAGAAAAAGAAAATAAAAACTCAAAGAATATGGTTATACATGACAAATAACTCCCTCTGGGTGTCAATGGACAAGTCTAGGGCTTTAAATTGTCACCAATTAAGAAGCGACCAAAAGTAGAAACGCAAACCCACCATTGAGACCGCCAATTCTATCCGATGTTTATCAGATATAAAGATAATTGGCTTGAAATTTGATATTACAGAGGCATATGTCAAGTCCAGAGGGATAACTCTAGTCGATGAAACATATTACCTTATCCCAAAATGCAGCCAGTAAGTTCCTAGTCTTTGATGAGTCCTACAAAATATAAAGCATGTGTGTGTGTATCAACAAATTTATGTCATCAAACTGTGTAGAAGAAAATGTAAACTCAATATAAGAACTGAACAAAAATGAACAGATAACTGGAATGCATTGAAGAATATGCAAAGTTCAAGTAAAAGACAACATTATAAACATTAAATGGCTGTTAACAAATCTAAAGCTCCAAACTGGTATTTTCTGTAGAGTTGCAAAAGAAAATTGGAAAACAAAAGTCCAAGCAGCAAGTCACAAGACTACCACATGCTTCATTATTTAGAATCTTTCTCTTGAAGAGTAGATTAGTTATCTTCATTTTATGCATTTATTGCTTTATATATTTTCCATTTCTAGATAGGGTCAATGACGTCATATCACATGCTTTGTAATTCTATAATATTGGTGAAGAGGCCAAATAAAATTTTATCCATTTTAGCCACAATCTTAGCTATCACTTTCAACCTGGTATTATAGCAAAGGTGATCCTGACCCTTGATCTTTCCAAAATAAAATTATAGCCCTCCAACTAAAAATAAATTACTCCAAAACCCTAGCCGTCATCGCGTTCATTCACTGCCCGGAAGGCGACGTCATCTCCATCTTTCGTGAGCCACCATCGTCAACGTCGTTACCGACTTACTATCAACTCCAAACTCGACATCGTCGCCACCCTCGCACCCACCCTTGGCCGTCACCTCCATCCTCCACTTATTGTCTTCTCCCATCCCGACGACATCCTGCCAACTCCAGGCCTCCCAAGAACTCGCAGACGACCTCGCGCTACACTACATATCCCTCACCACATCCATTCGCAACCACCACCACAATATATCTGGATCTCGTTGTTCCTTCCTTGACCACGATTCTCTACCACGAACTCCTCCCTTGTACCTCACAATGACGACTCTATCACTGATTTGCTCCTGGCCACCTCAACCTACCCGAATCAACACCCCAGTCTCCTTTCTGGACCCTGCACCCTTTTCGCTCCACCACTACGAGCAACACCATCGAATATGGTTCTCATGTCGCTGACAACTTCCATGCAACCACGATCTACTGCTTGACCCCTCTGGGGACCTCAAATCGATCAGCTTCACCCTTTCCACTTGAGCTCCTTCACAAAACCCCCAACCTCTTGTCCAGATTGACTACTCGAGATCCTCCAGATCTCGACCTTCCGAGCACCTTCCCCAACTCTTGCTCGTCCTCCTCGCCAACAACTCACCCCAACAATGACAACCGTAGAAACCGGCCCCGCTCCCATCCTGTTGCCGCCAGTTAAAGCACCCTCTCTACAATCTCTAATCCTAATTTTCTTTGCCTCCCCTCCCCCCTCTCCCAAATCTCATCCATTGGATCTTGATCCAAGGGTTTATGTCACTACCCTCTTTTTTCACTTTTTCTTCTTTTAGGTCTATTTGTGATGTAATATGGGGGCTATGATGTAAAATAAAAAATGAGAAAAAAAAGAAAGAAAAAGGCGTAGGCTCTATCCCGTACCCTGGCCAGAGGGGCTCCATTGTATGACTTCGCATTTTTTCGCCTTTTTTGTGTTCTTTAAGGATTTCTCCGTTTTTCGAAGTCCTGACGTACTTACTATGTTTCTTCCGATATATTTTTTTTGGAACCCCGACCCATTTTGGATGTTTCCTTATGAGATATCTTTTTTTTCTGAGCCCTAGCCCGCTTTGGATGTTTCTTCATCGATTTCTTGTTATTTTGAGCCCCAACTCACTTTAAACATTTTCTATTGAATTTTTTGTCTTTCTGAGCGAACCTCGACCTATTTCAAACATTTTCGAGATTTCTCATCTTTCCTATCGAGCTCCGACCATATCAATTCCTCTGAGATTTCTCGTCTTTCCTAGTGAACCCTGGCCGACTTTAGATATTTCTTTCGGGATTTCTCGTTTTCCAAGCCCCAACCCACTTTCCATATTTTCTTCAAGGGCTTCTTAATTTTCAAGAGGAGGGTTTTCCTGCTTCTTCTGGAATTTGTTTGTTTTCGGAGCATTAACCTTCTTCAGGCAATTTCTTCAGTTTTCCTCTGGAATTTCTTCGACATTGAAGCCTCGGCCTCATTTTCTAGATGTTCTCCGATTTCTCTCTTTCTCACTCTCTCTAAGCTGGACTTGATTTCACCAAGTTCCAGCTTGCGGGAGCATGCTAAAGAGCATATTAGTTATATTCATTTTATGCATTTATTGTTTTATGTTTTTTCCGTTTCTAGATAGCGTTAGTAATATCATTTCACATGCTTTATAGTTCTATATATAAATATTGCTGAAGCAACCTAATAAATTTTTATACATTCTAGCGACAATGTAGCTTCCACTTTCAACACTTTCAAAAAGACAAGCATCAATAGTCAAATTAGTAAATTGACTAATAAACTCCAAGAAACCTTGATTAGACCTAAAATCATCTTCAAAATTAGTCATTCAACAGGAGACGAAGACATTGTGATTTGATAACAAGTTTGAGTATGTTTGAAAACCATTATAGGACGATAACTAAATCTCAAATGAAACATGCAAACCCTTCATCTTTGGCAGGATATAACAAGAATCCCCTTTACAACTTGGAAAGACTTGGAAAGTGCAGTTGGAAGGTTAACAACTAATTCAAATCTGATATTTATGCAGAACAATCACATGTGTCCACTATGAGAGTTCAAAACTTTTAATCTGCTTTAGAAATTAAGAACATAATACACTAATTCATTCTTGGAAATTTGGAAGTATTATCCAAGAAATGCACAAGCATATTGCAGTTATAATGTCAATGGAAAAAGAATGAACAAATTAAGAGGTTGTTGAACAAGAAGAAGACCTTAACAATGTTTAAAGCCCTACGATGCACACGCATGTGGCGTCGGTAATTAATGGTGGAGCAAAACTCTAAGGAACACTTGCTACACTTTTGTAACTGCACCCTAGATGGAGACAACAAAGGCCATCCTGGAAGATCTGCCACAAGGAGACATCGGTTATTAATCAACACTCCTTACTTCAGAGGGAATCAAATCCTACTACTAGTTACAACCACACTACCTGTTTTTGACACTTGACATACATTTTTCAGGCTCACCATTGGCCTTCACAGTAGCTTGGGCAAACGCAGCAACAGCTTCAGGAATTTTTAGGCTTTGCATTTGTTCTGACGTGCTCTTTGTTCCCTTTACACAGTTCCCATTTCCCCTGAGAGAATGAGCAGATTCCTTCACTCCATTTATTTCAGAGGAAAATGAATTGGCACCATTGAAAATCCCAACAGGATGCTCCTTTCCTTCAGTCAACTTCTCCATGTTTGAACTTCTAGAGATCTTGTCGCTTCCCTGCTGCTCCAAAGCATGGAGCAATTGAATCCAACGAACAGGACTATCACCAGCCCTTGAGAAAGAAAGAAATGGATCTTTTCCTACTGCTTGCCGGATGACATTGTCAAGAGTATCTTGCCCTTCCTCTGGTTTCGCGATCTTCTCCTCAGGCTTCATCGCATCAGGAGTTGTAAGTTTTGCTGCCGATATCTACAAAAACAGGACCTACTCTTCTGTCAACAACAAAAGAGAAGAAATTAGATAAAAAAGAGTGGTTGACGGCATAGACTTGTGTCATAAAATATGACAACCACTCCAGCACTAAAATTTAATGAAATTCTGACCAGAAATGTGGGGTTAGCGACTTTAAGAGAGAATATCATAGCAAGTAATTTGTCGTGAGAAAATCAGTTAATCGTCGTTAAACAAAAAAGACTAACCCCATTGACAATATAATTTGCCGCTTCACCATTTCTGGAAAAGGTATTAGCTGCCTAAATCCATGTTTTAGCAACGAAATTCTCAGTATAGTACAAGAATAGTTAAGGTTCAAACATGCTGATGCTCAACACATTTCAGACATGTCCAAGAGGATAATTATCTTATATACTAGGCATCCAAATAATTAGTTAATCTTTCTAAGTTTATTATCAAGTCACAACGTAATCAAATTATCATCGATATTAACAAGGCTTTCACGAATTTCTGTTTGGCAGAAGCACCAGTTCTTCACTGACTTGTATAAAGGAATTCTGACAAGAATATGCTGAGTAACATGAAGACATTGCAAGCATCACAGATTGGACTTCATCAAATAATTTGAGACAGAACAACTGAAAAGAAAGGATCTCAAAAGTTGCCAAACCTAAGTGCCAAATGAAAGAATTTCTTGCTAGTAAAGGTTCCAACCTAAGTTGCATGAATACTCCTCTGTACCCAGCATGTAACTTTTCAGAATCGTTAATATACAAAACATGCAAAAATAAAGATATCATTAAGATCCAACGCATAAAGTATGCATATAAGTATCTCATCGTATGCACATATAACCGTTTCCATGCATTACTTGTATCCATAAATTTTCTAAGTATGTCGTATTTCAAATGGGCTAATTAGTGTTTAGACCCTGAATTTTATACCAGTAACATGTCCAATTGGAAAGTTCGGACCCTGGATATTTATTTTTTGTTTATTTTTTCCTGTTATACAAAATATAAAGATCAGGATCTAAACTTTCCAATTGGACATGACGGGGCTTAAGCTCTAAGCTGGTATAAAATTCAGCGTCTGAACTATAATTAGCCCATTTCAAATCAGTATTGTGTTCGTGTCTGAAACCGTGTCCTTGTGATGGAGGCCATGTTGACATTGGGTCCATCTCAAGTTCAGATTTGAACAGTTATTTAGTTTCAGGCATGGTTTATATTTTGTTGTTTAGTATATTATTTAGTTGAGATTTTATTGTAACTCTTTTTAGATAAGATTGAGTGAGTCGTTTAGTTGAATAGGATTAGTCTGATTTGAGTAGAGTTTTTACCTACAAATGTGGCCTTGTATGGATATATAAGCAATTGTAATTCAGACTTCTAGTGAGTGAAGAATTAAGATCTATATTTTGAGTATGTCGTGCAATGCCTACTTCTAAATAAATTTATTTTCTACTTCTTCACATTTTCTTTGCAAATCCTCTTCTTCTATTACTTATTGCTGATGTTTCATTGGTACCCCTGAAGAATCTGCTGCCTATAAATCCCAAAACCGATTGCAGAATCAGTGTCTGCTGCACCTGTGAGACTGCCTACAAATGCTGCTCATTAAAACCAGATCCAGAATCTGGTATTTCAGTAAGGGCTGCACCCAAAAAGCCTCTTGTAGACCCTCCATGATTGGATCCCGAATACTCGCTGAACCGATTCAGTGATGTGGCACCTATCAATCTTCCCTTCATCTGTGATTATTCAACTGTAGCATAGAACTGGCCTGAACTCAGCAGGTCCGATCCACCGACAGTCAATCCAGAGTCTGACAACCAACAATCAATCCAGAGTCGGATCTGCCAACAGTCGATCCATGCTGCCGAAGCCAGTAACTAGAATCTTCACCTAGTGCAATGCAGGTTCCTTTGTTTGGATAGTGGTTCAACTCTTTGGGCAAACTCGAACTCGACTTTGTTTCAATTGTTAATTTTCTGAAATAGGGTTGGATTATATGTTAGTTGGTATTAATAATTATGCTTCATAATTGAGCTTCCATAATGGCATAATCTCATATTGTAATTTGTGAATTGGCCCATATTGCGCTTGTTCTTATAGGTCTGTCATGTGTTGTTATGTGCCAAATTTGGTATCAGAGCCTAGGTTTGCTTTGCATGTTACTCTGGTAATATCTAAAGACATACATAGACTCCCAAAACCAGATTCCATAGATTCTTGACTGACTTGATGCACTGATTGAATCTATTAACACGATGCATGCTGAGATACAACACCAGTTCGTTAAACAAAACGCCAGAATATAAAGTAGAATCAACGGCCTAGAGTTGATGTGTTGAACACTGAACTTGACACGAGGATCACTAGTGACTTTGAGGGCGATGTAGTAATGCCCATACCACTAAAACCTAAGTCTAGTTAGTCACAATAAATGAGTCTGGCAAGACTCAATTGGTGAATTTGGAATGACTCAACTCCTCATTTTATAGTACAAAAGGTAGAACTAGAATTCCTGAATTCATGCAAACCAAATGCCCAGAATCATTCCAAGTCCCTAAGTTCCTCAAGGTATCCAAAAAGTGCTAAATTTAACTTCTATTTGACTGGACTACCATTCCAGTCTCTTTATATTAACTCTTTAGTAGTGGACCTCTGAAGTTGTTTCCTTCCGTAACCTGTAAATATCTCTATTAAATATTAAAATCATTATTTTTTGTCTGGCCACTTATAATAATCCCATTTAGCGTCCCTAAATAGGATTAATGCAGAGTCTCATTTGTCAGGAAGTATCTGCCTACTTGTATATCGGGTACACATGGTTTCATGTCATATAAAAACCTGCCATATAAAGAAAGGGGGATTCAAAAGATAGTAGACACATGTTTCTGACATGAACCAAGATTCCACTCATTCTCAACTTATTCCCACTTATTCCCCCTTTTTGATAGAACACCCTGCATCAGTTCCTTCTCTCTTTACCGTCATTCAAACCATTCGCATCTTACTCTGATGTTTCGAATTTTTCAAATTTTTTATATTAGCGAGAGATCACAAGTGCAATATTCAGATTTTGAAGTAAAATGGAACCAACTGATAAGTGGTAATTCATACCAGATCTGTTTTTAAACCTCCTCTAGACACGCTTATCTCTTCAAGCCATCACATATGCCATCGCCCATCTATCTGGAGATTAATCTGTACTTGTCTTTTACTCTTAATTTTCTCGTCTTATATGTTGTTTTATTGTGTACTGTGCATAGATATCTTAACAAAACCGTTGTTTGTTTCCTGGTCCACCACACTGTAGTTCTAACAACTCGATACTCTTCGAAACAATTTCTTCCTAGTAAGTTCACGAATTTATTGTACTTCTTGTCGAAAGTCCCCTCTAGCATGCATTTATCTATTAAAAACAACAAATGGTGTCATCCCCGAACTTTATATTCATCACATAGTTACATGAATAATTTATACTCTGCAACATTAGCAGCTCCCACAACTGCACTCATTTCTTAGCCCCTTCTGCATCACCACAGAAAATTTTATGAAATAGTTTGTACCACCTCGTTATAAATTTATGCGCATTTCCATATACTACCAACAAAAGTAATTTTTGCATACAACTCCAACAATAATCCCAGAGACCACACGAAAACACACTAATACTCATTAATTAACCAAAAATAATCACTACATGACCAAAAGAAGCAATCGTAACGTCGGGATCAAACTGACTTTAATAGAAATTGTCAAAGATTAGAACTTTTCGAGAAAACAAATCAAATCTAACATCGGAAGGAGCAGTATTTCTCCATCAGATCGACGATTGGGAGAAAGAGAGCCAGAAACTAACCGATCGCTGCAGAATCACCGAATCAAATTGCGACGGACTGATCGTAGGATTTCCGAGACGCTGGATCTGAGATCGAACCCAGCGATCGCGAACTGCCGCTGCTGATCGGACAATGGAACCCTAGAAATCCGGGGGAGGACGAAGCTCACGAAATTTTGGGGGAGGCTCGAGAGAGGAAGGAGGAGGGAAGTTTATACGAAAGGACGCGAGGAAAATAATCTCTTTTCCAGAGAGTGAGGTAAGAGCAGCGGTATTGTGTCCCGCGGAGCGGCTCGATTTAGCCGTGGGATCGTTCGGGTCGTGGCAGTGGATGGCCGGATTTTTGGATGATTTATTGTGCTCCGCGGAGTATCGTAGCTGGATGGACGCCACGTATTATTTTCCTCTAGTTCAAACTTTAGACTATGTTTATATAGGTTTTACCTCTTATTTTTAATCAAAAATCAGAGTGGCGCAGCGGAAGCGTGGTGGGCCCATAACCCACAGGTCCCAGGATCGAAACCTGGCTCTGATATGATTTTTTTTTTTATATTTCAAACCATAATTTTGTTTGACAATAATTTTATTTCTTTTCTATACTTTCAAACCCTAATTTCTTTTGGCAATAATTTTATTTATTTATTTTCTGTTCTTTCAAACCCTAATTTTGTTGGCTTCTTATTATTTCCTTTGGGCTGTTTGATTAGTGGAAGTTTGGCGATGGTCACAGCCGTCTCTCCATGGTAATTTTTCATATTCCTTCTCTCGTAATTAATCATTCAATGTACTCTCTTTATTTCTATTGCTAATCAATTCCTTATCAGTAAATTCTGACAAGTCAGAAACAAAGGTGCTCTTAAATATCAATGTGATTATTTAAATGTTCTGATGTTTTGTTTTGTTTTGTTTTCAGCTTTTAATTCAAAAACCAAATTAAAAGGAAGATCTCTCTTCCCTAATTACTCGCAATGGCCGTGAACTATGTTACGGACGAACACGAATACGACACAACATGACACGGACACGGTATTGGAGTGGCCATGTCATGTCTGATAGGTGTCCTTCACGACACAGCACGGACAAGGCACCGACTTCCGGAGTTTTCATAACTTCCTAGGGGCTACTGTGGTTCCGGTTCAACCGAAATGGAACATGCAACTTTTGTGATTTTTGCCGGCTTCTTGGAGAACACCAAATCAGATCTGTTTGGTTCCACCGTTTGCTGTTTTCACCTTACAAAAGTAGCCGAAAACGGCAAACGCCAAACGTTTGACGTTTTCCATTTGAAATGGAGCGTTTGTTGTTTCAAATGGGAACCAAACTAGCCCTAGGTCGTGAATGACTAATGTCTTACAGGCCTTGTACCATTTCCGAGAATAAAGGGTTTCCCTATAGCTTATTGTATCATCTTTACCCTCCATCATGATTCTGTGTAGTTTAGGGGAACTCGGAAAAAAACGAGGAAGGCACGAACACTACGAAAATTCATGCCATGTGGATGTCCGACACGTACCGGACACTCCAAAATACACTAGACACACCAAAATAGGTGTTTGGAGTGTAGACAAAGAGCAAGACTCTCGAGGTAAAAAGGGATACTGAGAACCTTTATGATACATAATTAGGCTGAGCTTATCTATAATCTGTAATTCACATGGTTTGATTAATCTTTTTTTTCCTTGACTATGATCCAAGCCCAAGTTATACCATTAGACTTTGACGTAGAAAATTATATTAATCTCCATGACAGATTATGCTAAAGAGCATAAGGAAATCCAAAAATACCATGGCAATAAATTGTAGATATGATCGCATAAAAGGATTTACATCTGATGTTTCCTTGTGGAGTAACATGTAACTTTTTAAGGTATTCTTAATAGGCCTGTCTGTTTCGGTACTTTCAGTGGGTTTGGATTGGACCTCATATTTTAATCCTTATCCGAAACCTATTGTATTTTCGGACTATACTTAAAACCTTGGTTGATACATAATTGTTTTACCTTGTAAATACTAATCATTTATCTTAATACTGGAGTGACAGTGAATCTACAAATTTGAAACTCTTTCCTTCATTACAGGCAGAAGTAGTTTCCTGCCATGACTCTCAAGATTTCAAGCATTCTCCACTCATCAGAAACAAGATTGGGCCTTTTCCCCCTCTCAATGCTGCAGCATCTCAGAGCCAGGCGCAAAAGTAGTTCAGTGTGAACTAGTGGCCACTCCCCAGCTGATGCATCCAGGATTCGTCGTGTGGCCCCATTCTGCAGTCTCTTTTGTATTACCTCAGCAATCTTTAAAACTGCAAGTCCTGTCAACAACCGAAGGATTATGATCCCGAAAGAATAAACATCAGAGGATGGTGTCAGCTCTCCATGACTGAGGAACATGGGATCGATATATCCCATAGTTCCCATTGCAGTTGTCCTCTGGCAAAGGATTGCTTTATCTGACCCATCCTGACGGATCAGTTGGGCTGCCCCAAAGTCTCCTAGTCGGCTTACATTGTTCGCATCGAGAAGGATGTTTGCCATTTTTAAATCTGAATGTATTATGGCATGGGGCTCATGGGAGTGGAGGTAGATGAGGGCAGAGCGTTGCTCGGCGATTATACGAACTCGGTCCTGCCATGAGAGTGGGGGAGTTCCGTTCTTGCGGGAAAGCCTTTCATCAAGACTTCCATTAGACAGGTACTCATAGACTAAGGAGCAGGATTGTGAGCAGACTCCAAGGAGGACGACTATGTTGGGATGCCTTACCTTGCTCAACACTAGAACCTGGAAAAAAACACATGGTTAGCGGATTAGTTTGAGAAACCTGATCATGATATGTGAATGAATTATCACCTCTTGCTGGTACTGGTTTCGACCTTGATTGCCCGTGGGGTTCAACATCTTTATGGCGGCTGGCATGCTGCACAGTAAGCCTTTGTAGACCGGTCCATATCCTCCTTCGCCTATCTTTCGAGAGGAGTGGAAGTTGTTTGTTGCTATTTGGAGGTCCAACTTTGGGAATTCTCTAGAATATTTTGGTGTTCTTAGTGCTTGGATTTCTTTCTCCGCTTCGTAATGTTCTTGCTGCAGCCTGGCAAACTGCTGCTCCAATGCTGCCAATTCTTCTATTGCGCGACATGCTTCTACCTTTGCTGTCTTGACCCTACTTCTTAGCACCTCAACTTCTTTCTCATCCTGTAAGGTAATTGGATTTCAGATGAGAAAAAATAATAAGTCATAATTTTTTTCAAGATCAACGATTAATTGTCATTTTGGATATTTATGACAACCAAGGTTTATGGACAAGGATACAAGTTCGAAAATGGACACGGTTAAAATGACAATTTTTAGAAAATTTAGGATACTTGTAGAGCATGAATTGGTTATTCTGCACAGGTTGCAGACAAAAAATTTGCAAGCCAACTTAAAACTCCCCCTTTCATTGAAGGTCAGAACTATACAGGGAAATGCTCATCTAGTGGAAAGGTGGCATGCTTTGAAATCTTGAACTACATGAGTCGCTAATTAAATGCTTGTCAGAACGTTTTAACCAAAGACCTGACACTTGATATCATGTTAGATACTGTAATGCGTTGTTTGGGTTGGATGCCATATGCCCACAATTTATATCAAGAAAACTTAATAAACCTAAAACTAATTTTGGTTGATTTTAGAGCATTATTTGTCGTATGTATTATGTTCTGTTCATTCTTAAATTCTTGCCTTTATATTGGGAGGTTAGACTTTGGTTAATTTTTTGACCATTGGCAGAATTCTATAAATACTTGAAACACTATAAATTTGTTTTCTTTTTTGCAATAAATATACTGTTTTCTTTTTGGACACCCCTTACAGTAAATTCCCTTCAAATTTCAGGAACCAATCCCTTTTTATGTATAACATATTGTTATCATACTTTATCCTGCAACTTATAGATATCATATTGATTCTCCTTCGTAACCTGTACTTGTGGAGTCAACATGAAACTTCATATTTTTTTTTAGAACTGTTTCCCTTTTGTTATCCCTACCCAACATTTAAAGGCCAAATTTTAGTGAGAAGTATCGGATAATAATTGATGCATACTAATATAAACTATTGGCTGCACATATCGTTCTTCCTGAGCACCATAATCAGATTATTTTATCCCCACAATAAGAAGAGTAAAGAAAACTGAGAATACAAACCTCAGCTCTGATTATTTCGTCAATTGAGCTTTCCATTGCCTCATTGATCATTGTTTTATCTTCTTCATGATCATCATTAATCTCATCTTCCTACAAAATCATGCATTTATACAATAAGATAACATGATATTGAACACAGTTCACCCCTCTTAAATTAGATCAAGATCTGTTGTACTGCCTAACTCAAGAAGAACTATTTGTTCAAGTCAGTCGATCATAATAGGAGATCAAGCATGTAATGCAAGTTCATAACAGATGAATTGTCTAAAGATATGTTTTGTTAACCAATGCCAACATTTGTTAATCCGTTATTATATAATTTATATAGTTTTCGTTTGCCCCCTATTCTTTCTTTGATTATCTGATTCTTTAGTATTCTGTCATGTACATACAATGTGGAGTAGGAAAGTCCCGAAGTAAACATATTTCAATTATTGGGCTCTCAATTTCTTGTAAAGGCTATGTTCCACAAACTGTGAATTACTAATAACATTTGATTAGATTTTTTATTTTATTTCTTTCCAATTGATAGCATAACTGACTAGCTGTTTTATCTTTATAGAATAGTGTCACATGTTTGCTTCAGAGTTACTAGTGACAGTGGTTTGATGGCTCGTGATGGAAGTTGTGGTGGAATGACTTCATATAACAGGCGTGGTGATAAAAGGTCAGATCCATGAAAGAGTATTTCCATCCTCTTGTTCAGATCTTGAGAGTTCTGATCACTGACCCATTTGTATGACAGTTGTTCTATAGTGTCACATGTTTGCTTCAGAGTTACTAGTGACAGTGGTTTGATGGCTCGTGATGGAAGTTGTGGTGGAATGACTTCATATAACAGGCGTGGTGATAAAAGGTCAGATCCATGAAAGAGTATTTCCATCCTCTTGTTCAGATCTTGAGAGTTCTGATCACTGACCCATTTGTATGACAGTTGTGATTACACTCTTGAGATTGTACAAATAACATAGATATATATAGATTGATGTTTAAGCAAATCAGACTGTGGAAAAATTATCTTATCACACGAGGATTTCGGAGATTTAGTGAAACACACCTGCTCATTTGAACTTGTAGTATATTGGTGACATTCATCAGAATCCAACACTGAGGTCATATCTGATAGTTGTTTACAATTCCTTTGATGTGTTTCGTCATATTGAAGAGTAACTTCGCTAAAAACATGCATTCAAGTTTGAGTTACAGTAAAAATCTTGCTAAAAACATCTTTGGGCTTTAGGATTAGATCCATCACTGGTATTGAAAAGTATAAGATTAATATGGGAGATAGCTTATTTACTTGGAATAAATTGATGTTACCTGGTGGAGATATGTTTTCCTTTGAAGACTAGCCATGTCTTGCAATATTGGAGGTTGTCTACTTGCTTTGCTATGAACCTATGTATCAAGTAGTTAATGAATGTAAACTGTCGTCTATCAATGGGAAGTTATGAATGAGAACATTGGATCATAAGTCCTTTTGTATATAAAAATTACTTGTGCAGCAAGAATAATTATATTTTTAAACTTGTATGTAATTAGGTATAATTGTTAATTCTATAATAATGGAATTGTTGTAAAATATAACCTGGAAAGCGTATAAGTACTATGATAGTTTACAAGGTACAAAAGCTGAGATCAACCACCGATCTTCTATCTAGTCTAACATCTAAATGTTGATATATTACAATTTCGCTATTAGGTGCTTCAGTTATGTCTACTTGGAGGATTAAGTTTTTTTTTTTGGCATAGATTCAATTATTTTAGTAGAAAATAATATAAGAACACTCCTTATTCTTGATATATGTTAAAGAGTATGAAGTAGATTAGTAACCCACATAGGTCATATTTTTTTTTTTTTTGGAATAAGGGTGAATTTATTCCTCGCATATAGCGGAAAATGTATTACAGTACATAAATATCACAACATCCCAAGCCCCAAATTATAAATTATGGGGCCATAACTGATACATCGAATTCTATGTTATGTAGAATTCCAATAGGGGGGGTAGTCAAGCCCTCGAAAATACGTTTGTTCCGCTCCTTCCAGATGTGCCAAACAGACGCGGCGAGACGAACTCTGGCTCTTCTGGCCCACCCCGGATCCCGGCCTCTGTGATCTCGGATCCAGCTGAGAATGCTCCGGATGTCTCTATCCATCCCAACTCCGCCTCTCAGCTGCGCACACTGCTCAGTCCAAATGTGCCAGGTCACCGGGCATACAAAGAAGAGATGTCCCATAGATTCATCCTCCATATTACAAAGCACACATTTGGCATCCGGGATCTGAATTCCAAACCGGAGGAGTCTGTCTCTCGTCATCAGTCTGCCCCGAAGGAGTCGGTATGCACATAGTTGCATTTTACGGGCAACCCCCTTGTCCCAAATGAAGTCCACCTCCTCAGCCCGATCGTGGTGGGTCCGAACCAAGTCGTAGCAGCTACGAAAGCAGAATATACCTGACCCGCCCCCCGTACCTGGGCCGGCCCAGCTCCATGAATCCTCTGCCTGGCTAGCATCAATAGGAATAAGGTGAATCTCCTCGGCAAGCTGAGCAGTATGTGGATATCCTTCTGGCCTCCAAACTCCATCTCGAATGATCCGACTACATGTGAGCCCCCTGCCCGCTTCTCTGTCCAGCTGACCTCCCAATAGCTCGAGCAGGGATCTGGAACCCAACCAAGGGTCTAGCCAGAGGTCGGTAGTCGTCCCATCCTTCATGTGCCTACAGATAACGGTCTGAAGCACCGGCCGACACCTCAGGATAGCCTTAAACGTGTCCGAGAAATTGTTGTCTATCCTGCAAGTCCAGAAGTTGGTCCTCCTTAGGTATCTGTTCGCCATCCATTCCGCCCATAGCGACCCTCCTTGATGAATTTTCAGGCCATCTTCACACATGCTGCCTTCCTGACCTCCTGAAGAGGCCTCAACCCCACTCCTCCTTCCTCCCGTGGCCGACATAGCTGGTCCCAGGAGATCGCATGCATGCCTCCCCTCCAGATGAAGTCAGCACAGATGGCCTCCACTTTACGAATAGTAGCCATAGGGATCTGGATAGACTGGAGCCAGAACATCGTGATGCCCGCAATAACTGAACGTACCAACTCAATCCGTCCGTCAAATGATAGACCCGCGCTTGCCAGCCTTCCACTCTCCTCTGAGCAAAGTCCACCAAGCTGTGGCAATCCTGCTCTCTGGCATAGTTGACCGTCAACGGGACCCCCAGGTATTTCACTGGTAGCTCGCCTCTGTCTACTCCTAAGGCGAAGGCTCTCTCCTCCTGCTGTGTACATCGGAAGCTGAAGTAGACTCTGCTCGTTTTCCTGTTTAACTGGAGCCCAGATAGCCGTCCGAACTCCTCCATAATGTCAGAGAACGCTCTCATTCCCTGCATGGAAGGCTGGAGTAGCACCAATAAGTCGTCAGCATAAATCAAATGGGATACAACCGGACTCACCAACCGGAAAAGGGGAACGATCCTCTTGCTATGTACTGCCATATCCATCATGCAAGTAAAGTACTCCATCACCAAGGTAAATAGATGCGGGAAGAGGGGGTCACCCTGCTTCAACCCCCTGTTGCTACTGAAATAGCCATATGGCGTATCCTGGATGAGGACTGAGAAAGTAGGGGAGCAGATGCACTCCCTCACCCTCGTAACCCACCTTTCGTCGAACCCCATGGCGAGCATCAAGTGATACAGGAAGTCCCGGTTGACCGTGTCATAAGCTTTCCGGAGGTCAAGCTTCGCACAAGCCTTCATCCCCCCCGGTTTGCTGAACTCCCTCACCATCTCATGAGCTAGCAGGCTGTGTTCCGCTATCGACCCGCCCTTGATGAACGCTGCTTGATTCTGGGACACTAATCCCTGCATATTCCCCTCCATACGCCTGCACATAAGATGTGTGATAATCTTATAAAGAAAATTACAAGCAATGGGTCGAAAATCTGCAAGTGAGGTCGCTCCCTCCTTCTTAGGAACCAGCGTCAAGAATGTGTGGTTCATCTCCTTCAGAAGCCTGCCCTCCACAAAGAACTCCTGAACTGTCGCCAGAACAGGGGCCTTAAGCACACCCCAGTGTCGCTTAAAGAACCCTGAAGAGAAGCCATCAGGCCCGGGGGCTTTGTTGGGATTAGCCTTCATCACAATGTCTTCCACCTCCTCCATCCTCACGGGTGCCAAAAGCAGACTGTTCTCATGACGTAAAATCCGTCTCTTCGTGACAAGGGCTGGGAACGTGCTAGAGTAGTCCGTCTGCTGATATAAGTCGGTGTAAAATCTGACGGCCTCCTCCTGAATTTCCACCGGGTCCCCAACACGACCTCCCTCAGCATTCAGAACTCTGGGGATGCTGTTCCGGTGCTGACGGATGCGGATCACATCGTAGAAGAATTTGGTGCAGCGGTCTCCATCTTTAAGCCAAGTACATTTAGCTCTCTGTGCCGCACTAATCTCCTCCTGAAGTCTCATGATGCTGACCTCCTCGATCAGGATCTTCTCCTTAGCTACCAGCTACCCGTTCAGAATGTCAGCTTGGAGGGCCACCTGAGTGTCCCGAAGCTCGGCTTCCTTATCCGCCAGAGAAGTCCGCGGTCTTGTCTTCACCCACCCCCTGATGGCCTGCTTGAGCTGCTTGAGTTTTTGAATCATACGGAACTGAGCCGTGCCTTCCCGGAAGTGCTGCATCTTTTCCATAACCACCTCCTCATAACCAGCCGACAGATACCAGCTGTTGTTATATCGAAACGGCCTCGCCCTCAAAGTGGGTCTCTCACAGAGGCCAACCCGGATAGGAGAATGGTCGCTAGTACCCGCCGCAAGACCTTCCGCCACCGAGTTCAGAAAACACCTAAACCACTCACTATTTCCCAAGGCCCGATCCAATTGACAAGCAATCCGATTATGTGTAGCCTTGTTGTGCCAGGTCCAAATATGTCCAGCTCGCTCCAGCCCCCGCATTCCTGACATAAGCAGACACCTCTGGAAGTCATATAAGATCGAGTCCGGGACAGGACGGCCTCCCACCTTCTCTTGGCGAAGCAGCATAGCATTGAAGTCCCCCATGATGAGCAGAGGAAGATGCATGTTGTCTGCCATATGACCCAGATGCACAATGTCCTCCCACAGAGCCTCCCGGAGTCTTCGGTCATTGTGCCCATATACAGCTCCCAGGATGAATCGGAACCCACCTTTGTTCTCGAAAGTAACGCCGATGAATTGTTCTGATTTATGGATCTGCACCCCTCCCAGCTACCTTTGTTCCACCTAACCCAGATCCTTGCCACACCGCAAAGATCTAAGTTGTGAATGTGATCCCAGTTAGCCGGAGTCCTACGTGAGAGCATAACGGCCCCTCTAATCTTCGTCTCCAGCAGGATAGCAATGTCACACGACTCTCTCCTCAGAACCCCTCTAATCTTCCTCCATCGTCCAATGGAACACCCCCTAATGTTCCATGCTAGGACCGACATCTAAATAATAGATGAGGGGTCCCCCTGGAACTCGTCTGGATCGACACTCGAGGGAAGTGTCTCATCCGCCTGATCAATGACTGCATCTACCATGGAGGAATGAGCAAGATGAGCCTGAATCCTGCTAAGGGTAATAGCCCAGTCAGGATTGGCTTCAGTCTGGTCATCCATATCCCTCGCCTGAGGTAAATCCTCCACTGTGGACGGAGCGTGTCTCTTCCTGCTGCTGTATACCATGATCGCCGGGGAGGTCTCCACCACCATCTGACCACTATCAGCCGCACTCATACCCCTGGTCACTATGGTCCTCTGTGGCCTGAACGGGACCAGTGCACCCTGCATGCTCTCATGTCTCTGCGGTGAACCTGACTCCAGCCTCCTATCAACCTCCATCACTGTGTCCTCCTCCATGTGTCTGTCTGGCGCCGTCTCCCCAGGTAAGTGACTGGGAGTCGTCTCCTTCCCAGGTGCCTCCGTCTGAACCGTCGCCGTCCGAGGTGCCGCCGTCTGAACCGTCGGTGGTCGGGCGGCCTCCTTCCCCTTGAATTTGCATGCACTGGTAGTGTGTCCAAAGCACTCGCAGTAAGAACACATGGGTGGGACCCAGTCATACTCCACTGACTGCGTCAAAATCTTTCCAGACGGAACCTGATACTCAAGCATACTCGGTAGTTCCGAGCCCGCCTTGATCTCCACGAAGACCCTGGCATACATCAGTCTGGTACGGAAAGCAGTGGCCTCATATGCCTTGATCGGCTTCCCCACGAGGCTGGCAAGTCTCATGAGTAGTGAAATGCTCCAATATTTTACTGGGAACTCGGGAAATCGGATCCAGACGGGGATGGCATTCAGCACCTCCTTCTCATACCTCAGATCCGGTGTCCATTCCTTCAATATGATGAGTCTCCCATCAAATGACCATGGCCCTCCCTGCAAAATCCTGGTCATATCCTCCGCTAGCCCAAACTTGACATAATAAAACCCATTCTCCCTGGAGAAGAATTCCATGCTGCCTTTGGGTCTCCAGACTCTCTCCGCATAACCCCGGATTTGGCCATAGAACGGCTTGTTCCCTAACACATATAGCACCAAGGTGTTCTTCCAGAAGTCAGAAACCTCCGCTATTTCCTCTGCGGAAAAGTATGCCCTGAGTCCTCCTCCAACCGCCATCGGAGTAACATATTCCATCGACAACGGGCTTTTTGACTCCACTGGAGTGCAAACCTCCTTCCATGACCGAGGCCTCTGCTCCTCAGAGGGGGTCCTGGTTGGAGGGTTCGCAGCGCCCGGGCCCTGCCTACTAGTATCGACAACAGTACCCTTTGCCTTCTCAACCGCCGTAGCCTTTAGCCGCCATCCAGGCACAGTACGTACCGAACCTCCCCCTCGGCGATGTGGATCGACTGTGCCTCTTGGAGGCCGATTCTCATGATTCCCTTGGTTCTGGGTCCCTCGTCGCCCTCCGGCCCGTCTTCTCACCACCGTCTGCCAGCCGGCCTCTCCAGTCCCGTTCGCCTCCGGCATAGTACCCGACCCGAATTCAAAACCGGTGCCGTGGCACCCGGCATTCCCCCTCCATTGCTGGGTCCCCCGCTCAGCCCCATACCGCCTCGAGGGGGGCCTCCACCCGAACCCGAACCCCCGCACGGGGGGGGGGGGGGGGGGTCCCACTGGATCCGGCCGACCCCCCCGACCCGTTTGCTCCCACCGGTCCCACTGCCCGACCCCCCTCCTGGGTGGGTCCCGCCGCCCGACCCTCCTCCTGGGAGGGTTCCCTGATGTCCGGCGCTGCTATCTCCCGAACCCCCCCGCCTGGGGGGGTTCCCTTGCCGCCGCCGCCACCCAGGATCAGCCGCCCAGCCCCCCTTCCCTCCTTTCCGCCGGGCGCCTCCATCGAGAGGGTCTGGGGGCGGGAGGGGGGGTGCCATCGCCGTCGGGGTGGAAACCCTAGCGGAGCCCTCTGTCGCCTGCATCTTTTTAAAATCGGGTCGGAGGTTCGACTCTCCCTGGGCACGATATATATAGTCTCGGAGACATAAGAACCCAAAAAACGGGAAAAACCGGGTCGGAGGTTCGACTCCTCCCCTCTGTCGCCCTATATATATATATAGTCTCGGAGACATAAGAACCCGAAAAACCGGGTCGGAGGTTCGACTCTCCCTGGGCACGATATGTGTTTAAATATTAAAGAGTGGGGTGGTGTTGGTGTTTGGGGGGGGGGAGGAACCAAGAAATCCTGTAGCAGTTTATTGAGAGTTTTACCTAGAGGAGCGGTTTGCCTGGCTAAGGGGTCGCGACATCAACGGTCAAGTCTGAGCAGAGCATACGATGGTGATCGGCCTGAGCGGCAGATTGAGAAAGGATGCACCATACACAAAACATTAAGGATCGGTGTGCACAAATTTAGACCCGGCTGTTGACCCAAACCGGATCACAGTCAACCTAATCTTGAAAATTAACAAAACAATATTTGTCATAATCCAATTTGACACATTAAGCTCGAAATCAATCAACTCCGCTCATTGGTTCAAGACTACAGCTGCCTGAAGATTTTACTATTTTGTGTATTCTGGAGTCTGTACATTTTACTATTTTTGAGTATAGGATTATGTACGTTGGGTCATACTGAGCAACTTTGGGCTAGACATAGCCTTATAGGTTTACTTAGCCAATATCCAAATCAGCCCATTCATCTAGAAGCCCATTTAGAACTTCTATCCATAAGAGACAGAGTTCGGGCCGAACTCTGCCCCCTAAATTACAGGAAGCTGATTTTTAGGTCTTGATCACTGCTAGTTGTCCAACGGCCAAAAATTTGAATTCTAGACACAGAATTCTGGCCGAATTTTGCCTATCCCGAACCCTATAAATAGGCCTTGAATTTTCTTATTTCAAACCATCCAATCTTCTCTTCTTCTTCTCTTACAACATATTAAAGAGCTTTACCTTCCCATCCACTTAGCATTCAAACTTCCCAACCGTCCAAGTTGCTCGGTACGATTCAACTAGAAGTTTGAAGTGCATGAAGTTGTAAGTCGCTTGGAAAAGTCCAAGTTTCGCCACAACGATCATTGAAAAAAATTTGGCATGCTCTTCTGTGAAAAGGTACGTGGTTGTAACCCTATTTCACAAATAGTGGATTTCAATCCTGAGCTAGAGTTCTCAGGCCTGGACTAGTCCTCCACGAGTAAAACCAGGTTAAAAATCTTGCTATGTTTGTGCTTGCTCTCAACTATTTTATTTTCGCATTTCTTTTACTCTGATTATTTTGTTGGTGAAAAGAGTTTAAGTTTTTAATTGATCATTTTCGTTATAAACTCTATTTATCCCCCCTCTAGAGTTGCCTACCTGTACTTCAATTGGTCTCAGAGCTCTGTTCTCTCAACAAGGACTAACATCCTAGAGCTGATCCATGACAACCACACAACCTATGTTTTCCAATCATGGTGAAGGGCAGTCCACTCATAGGCCACCCCTATTTGATGGAACAAACTACACCTATTGGAAAACAAGGATAAGTTTTTATCTCAAGTCTCTAGACTTCGACCTGTGGACCATTGTCACCGATGGTTACAAAAAGCCCGTAAGAATAGTTGTCAATGGAGATCTCGTTGAGGAACCCAACGACAAATATTTCGACGAGGAAAAGAAACAGACGAGTCTAGATGCTAGAGCTATTAATGCTTTATTTTGTGCAATAGACAGGAATGAGTTTAACAGGGTCTCGACATGCACCACCTCGCACGAAGTATGGAAACTTCTATAAGTGACGCATGAAGGAACCACCCAAGTCAAGGAATCGAAAATCAGTCGTCTTACTCAAGAATATGAGGCGTTCAAGATGAAGCCTAATGAGACGATCACACAAATGTTTACAAGATTCCTCGACGTCATCAACCCCTTGTCATCTCTCGGCAAACAATATACAAATCACGAGAAGATCCGCAAGTTACTTAGGGGGCTACCTAAGATTTGGAATCCTAAGGTAACTGCCATCATAGAAGGCAATGATCTCACCACAATGTCTATGGAGACTTTGATGGAAAAGCTGATGACTCACAAGCTTGACCTCAAAGACTTCGAAGAACCTGCTCCGAAGGCAAAAGAGATTGCCCTAAAAGTTCATCGCCGAAGGGCTGATCCTGAGGAAACTGATGACGACAATTCTGAAGGTGATGATCAAGCTCTTCTAGTTCAAAATTTCAAGAAGTTTTTTCGCTTCAATCGAAGAAAGAAGGAACAACAAGAAGATGACGAGGAAGAACCAACGTGCTACGGCTGCAAGAAGACTGGACACGTCCGAAAAGACGGTCCATTCGCAAAGAAAAGCAACCGATATGAGAAGTCCTACAAGAAGTCTTCCTCAAGAAAATATGCCAACACTAGCATTTGGCATGAAAGTGAAGCAAGTGATTCCGAGGAAGAAAAAGACTCTCCTCAAGACACCGCAAATGTATGCCTAATGGCAACATCCGATAAGGTAACTAGCGAAACTCTCTATGACTTTACTTTTGATGAACTTGGCGATGCGTTCAACGATTTACTAAATGACCACAAGAAAGTCATTAGTAAATATAAGCATGCCAAGGAGAAGATCAAAAGCTATGAAATGGAGATTCAAAAACTTTTTTCTTTGCTTGATAATGTTAGAGACACTCCACCCACGAAAGTCACTAATGAGATGTCTAAGCTTAAGTTAAGCCTACATGATGCCGAAGCACGTATTGAAAAGCAAACACGTGAGATCACAACAGTCAACACTGAGCTTGCTGAAGAAAAGAATAGACACAAGATCTCTATTGCTAAAATTGATGGTTTAAATGCTAAGTATAATGAACTGCATGCTGCCTCTAAGAAATTAGAGATTAGATTGGAAAAACAGGTTGCTCAACCTCAAACCCAATCACATAAGACACACACAAAGCACAAGACTACTCAAAATAGTCAAACACGTCACCCACATGCAGCACGTAAACATGCTTACATATACACGTATTTCCATGCAGCTCATAAACCACATGCACATAGACATTATCTCATAACTATCATTCTACTGCTACACAGTCATGCTAATCATCATCATGCTGCACATAGATATAACCATCACCATGCTGCATATAGACATAACCATCATCATGCCGCCACGTATAGTCACTATCCTGCTGTTCCACACAAATCTCACCATGCTGCATATAGACATCATTATCAATCTGCTCCCAACACAAATAGGCATGCTACTTGCACCTATTGTAGATTACATGGACACATATCACCACAATATAGAATTAGGAGATTAGTAGATATAAATCTATATGCATGTGTACCAAAGACTAACATTTCAGGACCCACAAGAACTTGGGTACCAAAGGTCACATCTACTCTTGATATAGGTGGACCTTCCCTCCTCAACTAAAAGCAAGTGGATTCTCGATAGTGGATGCTCGCGACATATGACGGAAGACGTAAATCTTTTCGCATCACTATCGATGAAGAGGGAAGGGTATGTATCCTTCGGTAACAACTTAAAAGGATACATCATAGGTAATGGTACTATTGGTCATCCTCCTTCTCCTGTAATAAATGATGTCTGCCTAGTGACCGAGTTAAAGCATAACCTGCTCAGCATAAGTCACCTTTTTGATCATGGATACGATATTAACTTTGGACAAAATAAATGTTACATTTATGATAGGTCAACTGGAGACATTGTTTTTGAAGGGATAAGAGAGGATAACATTTACATTTTCTATCTATCTAGAGATACTAACAGTGCAGGAAGATGCCTCTACGCCCACAAGGATGAGAGATTATTGTGGCACCAGCGTCTTGGTCATGCCAATATGGATACTATATCCAGGCTATCGACAAAGAAGCTAGTGAGAGGCTTGTCCGACATCACATTCAAAAAGGACACGGTATGTGCCGAATGTGAGTTGAATAAGGCAACTAAGTCTTCTTTTCATTCAATAAACACTGTAAGTACTACTAGACCCTTGTAATTACTTCATATGGACCTATTTGGTCCTAGTAGAGTAGCCAGTCTTGGTGGAAAACTCTATGCTTTTGTTATAGTAGATGATTTTTCTAGATTAACTTGAGTTTTCTTTCTTTCAAACAAAAGCGATACTATTTTTGTTTTCAAAATTTTTGCTAAAAAGGTTCAAAACGAAAAAGGCTACATGATTACTCGAATCCGAAGTGATCATGGAGGCGAATTCGAAAATTTCGATTTTGAAAAGTTTTGTGATTCAAATGGTTTTGATCATGAGTTTTCTTGTCCTAAAACTCCTCAACAAAATGGTGTTGTGGAGCGGAAGAATAGGACTCTTGGCGATATGGCTAGAGTCATGTTGAATAAATTTTTACTTCCGAAATATTTTTGGGCTGAAGCTGTCAGTACAGCGTGCCATATTTTAAATAGGGTGCTTATTCGACCTATTACGAAGAAAACACCTTATGAGCTTTGGTTTGGTAGAACTCCAAATGTTTCATATTTTAGAGTTTTTGGTTGTCGATGTTTTATCCTTAACACCAAAGACAACTTAGGCAAATTTGATGCCAAAGCTGACGATGGTATTTTTCTTGGCTATGCTGCCAAGAGCAAGGGATATAGAGTGTTCAACAAACGCTCATTGATAGTAGAAGAATCTACAAATGTAACTTTTGATGAGGATAATAGTGCAGCAGCTACTCCTGACGATGACGTTGAGCCATCAACTTCTACGCCGATGAATACCACCACTGAAACCAATTCTCTGGAGGGCTTGCCGAAGAAATTCGCATTCAAGCCATCACATCCAGAAAACTTGGTAATATGTGAGGTATCACGCGGAGTTAGTACTCGATCATCGTTAAGAGACTCCATTGCTAGCACTGCCTTCATTTCACAAATTGAGCCTAAAACTGTTTTAGAAGCTTTTAATGATGAGTTTTGGATTTCTGTCATGCAAGAAGAACTCAACCAATTCGAGAGGAGCCATGTCTAGGAACTTGTTCCTAGGCCAGCAAATCATTCGATTATTGGTACGAAATGAATTTTTCGCAACAAAGTAAATGAAGATGGATCAGTTACACGCAACAAAGCTCGTCTAGTAGCTCAAGGATACAACCAAGAGGAAGGTATCGACTACGATGAGACGTATGCTCCTGTTGCAAGACTGGAATCCATTCGGATGCTTTGTGCATTTGCCAACTTTCAAAATTTTAAATTATTTCAAATGGATGTTAAAAGTGCCTTTTTGAATGGTTTTATTAAGGAGGAAGTTTTTGTAAAACAACCCCCTGGTTTTGAAAATCACAAATTTCTCGACCATGTTTTCAAACTCAAGAAAGCACTTTACGGCCTCAAACAAACTTCCAGAGCTTAGTATGAACGCCTAAGTACATTCTTATTAGATAAAGGTTTCTTCAAAGGGAAAATTGACACTACACTCTTTTATAAAATCTTTCAAAGACACTATTCTTTTAGTACAAATTTACGTTGATGATATCATATTCGGTTCTACTGATGAAACTCTCTGTCATGATTTTGCTAAGTGTATACAGAACGAGTTTGAGATGAGCATGATGGGGGAGCTCAATTACTTCCTTGGACTGCAAGTCAAACAAACATCGCATGGAACTTTCATCTGTCAGTCAAAGTATACAAAGAACATGCTGAAAAAATTTGACCTTGACAACGTCAAACCAATCAGGCACTCCAATGGCTACTACAACCAAACTAGAACCAGATGAAAGAGGCAAACCTGTTGATCAACGTAAGTATCGAGGTATGATATGCAGTCTACTTTATTTAACTGCTAGTCATCCTGATATTATGT
Organism: Iris pallida; assembly: GCA_029216955.1. Taxonomy (NCBI): domain Eukaryota; kingdom Viridiplantae; phylum Streptophyta; class Magnoliopsida; order Asparagales; family Iridaceae; genus Iris; species Iris pallida. The sequence continues at coordinate 12,277,897 of JANAVB010043220.1, forward strand.
TTAGTATTTGCCTGTGTGCTCGCTATCAAGCTAATTCTTAGGAATCACACATGTCCGCCGTTAAGCGTATCTTTCGATATCTTAAGGGTACGGTTACAGTGGGCTTATGGTATCCCAAATCAACATCTTTTGACCTTATTGGTTACTCCGATGCTGATTTTGCCGGATGCAAAGTCGACCGTAAAAGTACTAGCGGCACGTGTCATTTATTAGGCAAGGCTCTAGTCTCTTGGTTTAGCAAGAAGCAGAATTCGGTCGCACTATCCACAACAGAAGCTGAATATGTCGCAGCTGGTCGTTGTTGTGCACAAATTTTGTGGATGAAGCAAACCCTAGCAGACTACAACCTATCTTTTATACACATTCTTATATTCTGTGCTATCAACCTCACTAAGAACCCCATATGTCACTCACGCACGAAACACATTAAAATTTATCTCCTTGCGTGATCACCAACAGAATGGCACTATCAATTTAGAATTTATTGACACTGATCATCAGTTGGCCGATTTCTTTATAAAACCACTATCCGAGGAGCGATTTAATTTTTTTTGTCGTGAATTAGAAATTTTAGATGAAACGGTTATTCATTAAATTGGCCTGCGTAATTATCGATTATGTCACGATTCTCTATACTGACTTTGCTATGGGTACAAGCCGAAAGGGTCATTCTGACAACAAGGCGTAAAAGCCTAAACGATACGGTGCACTAGTCTTCGGACTACCGCTAGCTGGGATCCGGCCCCTGCAGCTATCCCATAGTAGCTTCACTATATTGATTTATGTCACCTTATTTATTATATGGTTAATTTTTATTTATAGCCTGCCCCATTTGAAATTTCTAACTTCATTTCCTACATTCATTTTGACAATTTATTCGTAATATTCTTCCTATCTTGTTTTTATTTCCTGCTTGAAGTTCTGGCCCAAGGGACCAGAATTCGGGCCGAACTCTGCCCCCACACAGAGTTCGGGCCGAGTTCGGCCTCCTTGTTCCAGAACCTCGGGATGCTTTGGTTCCTGTTTCACCCGACCAGCCGACCAAGTACTCTTAAAATCGGGATTGTCTCTCTCTCTCCTCTCCATTGTTTTCTCCAAACCTCTCCAAACATATTTATTTCAAAACCCTAATCCCAGAAGTCTCCAATCTTTGGAAAATCTCTCTCCAAACTCAAGGAGATCACCCTTGGGCTCATTCTCCTCCATCTTAGGTCTTTCTAGTTGAGGTATATCTTCCTTTTTCCTTCTTTTTCTTTCAATTTTTCTTATGGCACCTAGGTTGCTTGGTAAAGGAAAGAGACAAAGGAGAAGTATTGGTGAATCCTCTACTAATCCTCAACCACAACCTCAACCAATCCCACAACCTATTCCTCCACCTCCTAACATGATACACTCTCTTTTTAACCCACCTCCAACCCTCAATTCCGACACATACGATGACCGTATTTTTGTGTCCTTAGATGCGTCTAATGCATGGTTCGCCGACTTTCGTCATTGTAGTGTATTTGCCAGACACCCTATTAAGTTTACGGTATTTTTCGACTATCTTCCTAACTTTCGTGACTTGTGTCTCGATAAACTTGTTGCAACTCGTGAACCTATCTATGTGAATGTCATTCAAATGTTTTATTGCAATATGACTTATGACCGCGACCGCATCTACTCCCGTGTCGCCGGTATAGACATATCTTTTGATGATTTTGAATTAGCCGACCTTCTTGGTATGTCCGACCCCAATACTTGGGAACGGCTTGTTGATGTCCGGGATTGTCTTCCCCGGTGAGACCACTTTGGAAAGTTTCAAGGATGATCTTTGCTCTCCAAATGCCCATCCTCGAAAACTTAAGGCTAAACATCTCAATAATCATTTTTATGAACTTCATCGTATTATCTTTTCCTCGGTCTTGCCAAAAGCTGGATCGACTGATGAAGTCACTTACTTTGAGATTACTGCTCTTTTCTTTCTGCATTTTTGCGTTCCTTTCAACTTTTCTCGCACGATGATGGATTGGATGATTCGTGCTAGGCCTAAACCAAAGTCTTTGGTTTATACCATGTATCTTCCTATGATCTTTCATGCCTTTCATGTCCCATTAGATCAGTGTCAGTCCTTGTCCCTTCCTGCCTATCTGACCAAGACAAGGAGAACTGTTGCTGCTGCGGCCTCCTCTGAGTTTGATGCCGCTGAGGAGCCTGACTCTCCTGCACCCTTTGCTGCTCCTGATTCCCCTACTCCCGAGTCCACTGCTACACTGGACTCTATTCAGACTATGCTTCGCGATCGCTTCCGTTTGGAGGACGAACGCTGGACTGAGATGGATGACCGCTGGACGCAGATGGACTATCGCACCACACTGCAGATGAGTGCGCTCAACAACTCCATTCATGACATTCAGTACTCCATGGCCTCCCATTCGACGATGCCGATTCCGATGATGCATGATCCATCTCGCGACGGTTATCGCATTGACGATTCTTGGGTTCGTCGCTATCTTGATCCGACCTCTGCATTTGTTGATCCCCGTCGTACCGGTTCCGATGGTGCGGGGCCTTCACATGCTCCATGATGGATATGGCTTTTGTATTGCCACTGATGCTTAGGACTATTTTTATTTTGGCACTATGTTTCTTTTGATTATGTTTTTATGTTTTTAAACTCTATGGCTCTGTTTGAACTTATTTAGAAGTTGCTGCTAGCATGTTATCTTTCATTATCTGGATGGTATCTATATTGCTTCTCTATATTGGTCTTCATTTTGATGTTTGTCAAAAGGGGAAGATCACTTGATATTTGCCTTAGCACTATGAATTATGTGTACTTGGATGAGAACTTGTCACAGGAAATATTATTTTACGGGGGAGCAAAATTGTTCAAGTATGGGGGAGCCATAATGTGTCCAGGTATGAATATTGAGACATGCAAATATCATGTTTTGTCAATTATCAAAATGGGGGAGATTGTTGACCCAAACCGGATCACAGTCAACCTAATCTTAAAAATTAACAAAACAATATTTGTCATAGTCCAATTTGACACATCAAGCTCGAAATCAATCAACTCCGCTCATTGGTTCAAGACTACAGCTGCCTGAAGATTTTACTATTTTGTGTATTATGGAGTCTGTACATTTTACTGTTTTTGAGTATAGGATTATGTACGTTGGGTCATACTGAACAACTTTGGACTAGACATAGCCTTATAGGTTTACTTAGCCAATATCCAAATCAGCCCATTCATCCAGAAGCCCATTTAGAACTTTCTGTCCATAGGAGACAGAGTTCGGGCCGAACTCTGCCTCCACACAGAGTTCGGTCCGAACTCTATCCCATAAATTACAAGGAAGCTGATTTTTAGGTCTTGATTACTGCTAGTTGTCCAACGGCCAAAAAATTGAATTCTAGGCAAAGAATTCTGGCCGAATTCTGCCTACCCCGAACCCTATAAATAGGCCTTGAATTTTCTCATTTCAAACCATCCAATCTTCTCTTCTTCTTCTCTTACATAGCCTACATATTAAAGAGCTTTACCTTCCCATCCACTTAGCATTCAAACTTTCCAACCGTCCAAGTTGTTCGGTACGATTCAGCTAAAAGTTTGAAGTGCAAGAAGTTGTAAGTCGCTTGGAAAAGTCCAAGTTTCGCCACAGCGATTATTGAAAGAAGTTTGACGTGCTCTTCTGTGAAAAGGCACGTGGTTGTAACCCTATTTCACAAATAGTGGATTTCAATCCTGAGCTAGAGTTCTCAGGCCTGGACTAGTCCTCCACGAGGGAAACCAGGTTAAAAATCTTGATGTGTTTGTGCTTGCTCTCAACTATTTTATTTCCGTATTTCTTTTACTCTGATTATTTTGTTGGTGAAAAGAGTTTAAGTTTTTAATTGATCATTTTCGTTATAAACTCTATTCACCCCCCTCTAGAGTTGCCTACCTGTACTTCACCGGCTAGGCCGAGGGGACATGATGATGTAAATATCTGGACTTTGCCTGAGGCGTAGATTGTAATGCATTCTAGTGCATTTTCTACTTCAAAGAATTCAGGAGGAACTTCCTGTACAAAAGACAATTTGAGAGGCTACAACTGGATAAGGCTATTCTACTACAAAGAATTCAGGAGGATGTGTGTATCATGAATTCATGGCCTCTGGGCATACTTGTCAATATGAGACCTAAGGCTAGAGAAATCGGTGAGAATTGGGGTATTACATAACCAGGGTTGTATACTATTTAGTTTGATTCATTAATACAATTACCTTTTTACAATTTCTGCATATATATATATATATATATATATATATATATATATATGGAAGAAAAAAAAAAAATATATATATATATATATATATATATGGAAGAAGGTAATTGTATTGATAAATGTTTGTTACATCTAGGCCCCTTCATGTAGGGGTCCAATTTTGAGATCAACCCATTTACATCGAACTTAATGTTATGTAGACATCCGATAGGAGGTGTACTTAGCCCTACAAAAATTCTATTGTTCCTTTCCTTCCAGATATGCCATACTGCATACGCCAGACGAGTACAAGCCTCCTTAAACCAAAGCAATTCTCGTCGTCGAGCCCCTAAGATGTCCTTCATGATCTCAGAGAGTTGCATAGATCCCCTAATCCTCAAATTCAGCACCCTACTTTGTGCCTGCCAAACTTTCTGGGAGTAAAGACACTCGAAGAACAAATGCACCATAGACTCTGGCATTTGACAGCATAGAGCACAACTATATATATATATATATATATATATATATATATATATATATATAGCCAAACATCAGTGTTCTCAGCTCTGCTTACAGACTCATGGCTCTCGAAGCTGGAGAGAGGAGGTGACAGATATCATAGCCGAAAACAATCGGGGTTCCCAGTTGTACAATACAGCAAGGATTCGGCTGGCGGCTGCGGTCTGGCATATATGGAAGAAAAGAAACAATAGAATTTTTAAGTTGGTGACTACGTCCACTATTGGGGTGATACACAATATAGATTTTGATGTAAAAGTGATGGAGAACTTTAAATGTCCACCAAGATCTGCCTTGTAGACCTCTTAAATTTATATATATATATAAATTATAAAGTATCTTTTTCCAAAAATATATATATATAGCCAATGACTACTAGGCCAAGTGGCTATTGTGGAGGCATGTAGCCCGGGAGGGCAGGGTTCGATTCCCAATAGGAGCGTTCTCGGATTCTAATTACCAATTCATATATATATATATATATATATATATATATATATATATATATATTTATTTATTTTTTTATTATTTTTTTTTTATATATATATATATACACACACACACACACATATATGGAATATATATATATATATATATATATATATATTCCATATATATATATATATATATATATATATATATATATATATATATATATATATTTGGAAGTAGGTAAATTTTTTCTGGAATCGCTCCCACTGGGATTCGAACTCCTGACCACTCGGGCCGCATGCATCTCTCTTAACCACTAGGCTAGAGGTCATCTGCATATATATATATATATATATATATATATATATATATATATATTATTTGTTGAGGCCTTAACAGATAAATATTTTGGCTGCATATCCAGACTTTATTTTTGATATATAAGCCTTATATTAGCATTGTAGGTTTTGAGCCCCTGGTCCTTGCACAACTGCAATGAGACTTCACCGTACGATACAATGGCTGCCAAATCCAGGCTAGATAAACACCATAAGGTAGATCAATGTGAAAGCTTTGGAATCAACCCCTCTACACTATGTAATGTTTATGATCTTACTATCCTTTTTATCTCTACAAAGTTTTCTAATATTCTTTATTGTATTATCATTGATGAATGATGATGGTTAATCAGAACAATGTTTATTATTTGTTGATCAGAGCAGTAGATCACCTAACAAAGACAATAATCTTTTTAATACTTATAGGTAAAACTTGAACACCATGAACTCGTCGTTAATCATAATTTGAAGTGCTTTTACCTAGAACCTGTGACAAGTCTCTTAATCCGATGTTGTTTGACCAAATCCTGGACGCCAGCAGAAACATCTCCATTGGTAATCACAAGTGAACTAACTTTCACCTTTTAAAGAGAACAAGGTGTCAATACTTTGTACTCCAAAAATTTATCAGTATTATAAACTTAGTCAGATGCATTACAGTGTATAGTAAATTAGTAATATAGATATTCAGCGAGCGAGGTGTTATTAGACTAAGTCGTGTTCCTCCTCCTCCTCACTCCTTGTATATCGGAATGGGTCGGTTTGGAGCATGAGAATGCTCCACGAAGGAATTGTCAAAGTTCTTATGACAGGATGTAAAGCTAAAGTTAACCCTTCGTTATGGTGCCAAGTTCCTAGCTTAGGTAGCTATGAGCAAGAGAGGGCTTTCTTACCAAGTCGAAAGTACTTTTTTTGGGTGGTTAACATGCATTTTTGGTCATGCTCATGTATCAAGGGCACCTAGGAATCATGGACACTCCAAAATCTGTACTGTGTCCATGTTGGATACATACTGGACATGACTCTGAGACTCAAAAATTTACTACGATGCACAAAAATCAATTTCCTGTCCATGTCAGTCTGTCTGTATCATATCGTGTTGACAGTGTGAATTCGTGTCAGTCCATTAGGCTAATGAGTGAAGAGCAATCATTTTTGTCTAGACAAAGAGATGATATGATTCACTATAGGTAATCATTTTTGGCTTTATGGCACATTAGGCTAAAGAGCGAAGAGCAATAACATTCCCACATGATTTGAGTAAGCATTAAATGAAATTTAGTTAGATTTGGTGACTAATATAAGTAGTCAAGACGGAGATTAGACATTAAATCTAACAGTGCTCAAATAGTTCATGCACTCAGAGTAGTAGTATGGACGGTATGATATCTTTGTGGAGTTATTACACCATTGTAGTAAAACTAACCTACCCTTGCTTCTTCAACAACAACAACAACAACGTCAATAACGACGATTCCAAAGTCTTTATTCCAAAATTTTGGGGTTCTCTACATGAATCCTTTTTTTACATTCAGTTCTCCCAAGTTCCATCTCCTATTCAACGTTAGCTAACGCTGACTATTTCTACTGGTTCATGTGACCATTTTATAAAGAAGCAACAAAAAAGTTATATAAAGAAATTATATTGCAAGGAATAAGCAAGATTATCATTTCATCACCTTTCTTTCATGACAGATACTCATGTATTTATACAGTAAGTTCTTCATAATTTTCTTTTCTGAAGATTGGTGCTCTAATAAACATTCTTCTGATACTAGATGATTTGCAACCTTGGCACCCACTGCAAATCATAAAATACCAATTAGATAGTGATCTCTTCAAAGGTTAGCAATTAGAGGAATATACCAACATTATTCTGGTATCTCCTAGTGAACCTCATCATGATTCTTGGTGTCTACCATTTCTCGCAAGTAATGAATATGATAGTGAAGATTACATGTTCAAAAGTAGAATTTTACAATTTTTGTTTCACATTGAGTTCTTCCAATTCTCTGCAGGAACTTGCAACAGTTGGTTGCATCTTAAATAACTGGTGGTTAAGTGGTTTTATAATGGTTGATGGGGCATATAGCAATCACTATGAAACAAAAATGTATGGACATTGTTCTAGACATGAAGTTGTCTAAAACGCGGTCCATCATTTTTGAGTAATCTTGGAACTCCGAATATAGCTCAAGTGCACATATGCTCCTGTGGTGTGCAAAAGTATTCCGATGTGATAATTACTTAAGGTTATTATTTGCTTTGTGTCGTACTTGAGATTATAAGGCCTCAGCATGTTTAGAAGACTGTACTTCAAATGAATGAGGTCTAGTCTTGAACAATGTACCAGAGGATTGAAAACCAGTCAGTTTAAGGAATTGTAGCATAAAGATGTGATATGTATAAAGCAATTGATTCCCCCAATCTACAACTTCATAAGAATGACACCATGGACGGAGGGCGATGGGGGTAGGGGTGGGTGGGTTGGGGGGGGGGGGGGGGGGGAGAGTTCGTGTCGGAAATCTCTAGTACGGAAATTGGGTGCTTGTCTTTATAGTTGTTGTTTAAGGGCCCTATCTTGTTTCTAAGGTCATCCACATTTTTTGGGTGTTAGGTGAACTAATACTATGCAGGGGTGGCCCTGGCCCAGGACAGGCTAGGCAATAGCCCAGGGCCCAAAGACTAAAGGGGCACCAATGTTGGCGTATTTAGAATAGAACCATGATGTACCATGGGCCATCCTTAACTCAAAAGAGTTGTGGTGTAGTGGTTATCATGTTAGACTTGCACACTATAGGTCCTTAGTTCAATTCTGGGCAGCAACAACTTTTTTTTGTTATATTTACTTTTATTTTAGTTACTTATTATTTTTCCAGATTATGTATGAGGGCCCCATTTTGGGAGTTCGCTTCAGCCCCCATGAGCTCAGGGCCGACCCTGATACTATGTAGGCAAATATGTCCAAGGATGTTCCTGATGGTGCTCAATTGTCTATTCGGATCAATCGCTCCTATCCGGTTTTATCTTCTCAACTTTGACCTTTTGTATCTGTGTACCATATTGTTCATAATAATTGTATTGCTTAATTTATTGATCTACTATGACTGGAATTTGTATGGGATCTACGTGATCCCACCTTTTGCCTCAGTCAACAATTTGTATATAAGTTCTTTGAGGCAACCAAGAAGATAAACGAGCGAGCTATAATTTCTTCTTGATACTGAAGAAAATCAGTAAAGTAGTTGTAGAATTCTTTCCACTAAGAAATATGATTTATATTCATAAAAAAGCTTAAGTATATGGAAACATTACTTATGTTTATCCACTTTGAAGGCTGATGAACATGTATAATCACGATGCTAGACCCAGCAAAGTTTTTCAATAGCCACAACAAGTTCTTTCCTTCTTTCTTCCATTGTGTACTGAGGGTGATGTAAATCATATTGTTGGTAGCAGAAACTAATCCTTCTCCCATATCTTGCAGATCTCCACTTTGTAGAAGAGGCATTTACTACAGAGAGAAAATTGAATATTTACAGAGTTATAAACAAGATGAAGAAGGCGACTTCCAGTTGTACGTAAATAGAAAAAGTTGAGTTTTCCTGTGATATCAGTTTATAGGTGCAAGTTCTCTGTTGATAAATTTTCATCTGGATCATGGGCAGAAACTGGATAACTAGACAATTAACTGTATCATAAAAAGTTTGGAAGAATTCAAATAAGGAGGTGTGCTTAAATATATTATCAACTAAATTGTAACCACTACTAGTCTGTCCCTAAAGATCGGAATTCAAGCATGGTTACCATTTTTACTATCAATACATAAGTCATGGTAGTTATTTTCCCAAATAGTATCATGGGTATCACAAACGGAGTATGAATATTCTTTTAGAAATAATTTCTCTGAAGCTACCTAAATTTTTTCTCGAGAAGAAAGGACTGACGTTACATAATGATGCATAGTTTCCTTTTGAAGAAGACACAACGTTAGGAGGAATAAGTAGAACATGACTTGTGTTTGGAGAATCATGCATACCTGAGCTCTTTCCTTTTCACTTGGCAAAATAATTCATTCCTTTTCTGTCTCCACTTTTGTATGTCAGAAGTTGGTGAAGCTTTTCCCTAGAGTGATGAGAGGATGGGAGAGGAAAATTGTTACTTCAAGATTTAGTAGTATGCATCTTCTTTTTGTAGGAATAGAAGATACAGTTTTAAAGGTTTTCATGGAAAAATATTCATCTGAAGTATATCATGGCACAGGTCAGACATTCCTAGGTGGCTGCACGGGTTGATCTGATTATTTATAGATAAGGACATCTTTTTTTAACTACATAGACTATTGGGTTGTTGAATATAAAGCATGGTAATATATCCAACATCTTTGTTAGAAGGATATAGGGATTTGACATGGTAGAGGTAAAGATAACATATGTGGAATAAATTGAAAAACAACAATGGATTGTACTAAAAGTCACCATTATGGACTTTGAAGATAAATTGTGTTTTACTAGGCCCGTGAACATTTTAATATTTGGTGGAGTCTGCAAATATCAGACGACTAGTGACCTATTATCTTAGGCTTTGATTAGGTGGTGCTGGAGGATGGTCGCCGCTACTCTTGTTGGCATACTTTACAACTTATATATTTCTCTGCTTGCTTTAGTTCTTATAATTGCCAGAATAATGTGGTCAACATTTTGCATTTATCTAGTTAACATTCTTTATTTATATAAAATGCAACTATGGAGGGCGATTTATGACTTTTGAAGTCGTGCTTTTCTTACTCTGAAGCTGCACAGGTCTCAGAAAAATACAAGGATATATGTTGGTGATGGTAGGAGCCATTAGATGTTCTTGGTATAGCCGTTAGAAGATGGATTTCTACATTGATATCGATTAATATAACCTGCAATTAATAGCCTGATCATTGGTTAATCTAGCTTCATTCTTGCATTGAAGTTCAATGAAGCATATTAGGTTTTTAAAATTCCCGAATCACTTCAGATTCTTGTGACTAGGGCTTTTTGGCACTATCTGTGGGTTCTAGTAGTCCTGTCCATATCTGCTGTGTACGCAAATGTCCCTGTTGTGTTGCTAGATTGTGATGGGAACCATTCTCTAGGAAGGTTGACATTAGAAATCAATCAGATAACTAAGTTAAATATGATCTAGTAGTTATGATTTGGCTGCCGTCAAATGTTTGTGATTGAACAATTCTATAAGATGAATTCTTGGAATTTTGACATTAGACTAGCATTCTCAGACTATTGAATGAATATCTCCAGGTATCTCAATCTTGATGGTGTCACTATGATCAAGTTTCTGGTCTGTCAACTGCATGAAAGAAGACAGTTTCATTGACTTTTTCGAGCCGGCGCAAATCAGACCAGAGACGGGACTAAGACTTGGAAGGCTTTCGAAGAAGATGCATGCTGCGGACTTTGAAGAAACCAATATATGGGTGAGCCAAAGGTCTAAGGTTCGGCATTCCTTACGCGTTGAACTTTTTCTTCTTCCAAATATACCCTTGCATATATTTACTAATTAAAATTATTTATTGAAGTTAATAAGAACAATTAGATAATTACGGAGCTATCTTTTGGTCTTCCCAAATAGTCTTGTAAACATGTATAAAATAATACTAGCATAATAATTAAATTAGAATAGTTTAGTTAATGTCTTTTTAGTCTTCCTAAGCCGTCTTCATAAAAATTAGAATACTTACAATAATTATTTTTTTAGTCTTCCTAGTAATAATCTATAAAATACGTCCAACACACGTGGGTATATGTTAGTATATATAACGTCAGTTATTAATGACGGTTCTTGTCCTAGGCTACTGGTATCAAGATTTTTTTTTTTTCCTTTTCTTTTTTTGTTTTGTCTGGATTAGAATTCAAACTCATGTCCACTTTGCTCCGCTCCGCTCACTAGTGTTGGTGTAACCAAAAGCGAAAGGCTCAAGCATCTTGGCTAACTCTCCTGGTAACACTCCAACAAGGTTATAAACGGCGGTAGGCGGGTGTGCGGCGGAGAGAGTCCGCCTACCGCCTAGGCCGCCTAGGCGGTCGGTACATTTTGAATACTTTTTACTATTTTGTTACTTTTTTTTTTTTGCATAATATGCATATTTTAAGGGTGTTCCATACATAACTAAGTTGTAGAACGAAGATTTATAAAGTTTTAGTTTTGTAAAAGTGAACCATAGGCCCATAATACTTAAAAAAAAATTTTGGCCAAAATATTTTGTTAAGTATTGCTCCGTCTAGGCGCCGCCTACGCCGCGTCACCTCCACCTATGCCGCCAACCTCCGTTGGCCGCCTACTCCACCGCCTACCGAAAAGCGGTGCGGAGAGGGGCCGCCTACCGCCTAGGCGGACGCCATTTAGAACACTGCACTCCAAACCATACTCCAAATCACTTCAAACCATACTCCAATAATTAATTTTGGAGTATTTTTTTCAGTTGGTACACAATGGTATAGTCTAAATAAACACTCCAAATTGACAAGTGGTAACACTCCATTTGTTTTCTTCCTTATTTTTCTTTCATAATTGGAATGAAGGAGAAAAGTAAATATGGTGGGCCCAAAATAAAGAATGAAGTAAATATAGCTCAACTAGTAGACTCCAAAATTGGAGAGTCTCTTAGCTTTTTACCATTTTTCAAGTGTGGACAAGAGTCCATTAGAGTCTCTAATACTGTAGTATCATGCTTCCTATTATTGTTGGCGTGGTGGATATGGTGGAGTGGTAGTGTTGTGAATATTATCACAAGGCAGGCTGTTCAGCCATTGTGTGATGAGTTTTGCTGTTGAAAGTCCGTCTTTTTAGTTGACAATCCTCTCTAGTAGTGCATGTTAGCTCTCTCTCAAATATTGTTTCAAATAAAGGCTTTGTTGTTGAAGGTCCGGATGATGATATTCAAAGCTGATTCTAGTTTATACCATGTTCCCTTGTTATCCTACTATTATTGTTTTATGTACTCCTGTCTTCACTCTGTTTACCCCCTGCATACTTTAGGAGCTTTGACCAGTTTTTCATTAAAAAAAAAAATAATTAAACTATTGCTTTGCCTCAACTAGATTTTTAAAAAATAAAAATAAACCTATATTAGATAAAATATTTTTAACTTGATTAAATATCTAAATCAATTTTCTCTCTTTTGAGTTTTTCGTATCGAAATCGAGAGATGACTTTGTGAGTGGGTTCATAAACGAAGATATTAAGTTTGTACGTTTGCAGATCATTCATTTTATCTCCATTCAATCTTTTCTTTGAGTTTGTTCTGGGATTTACTGTAAATCCTAAATACAATCTTCTTACGTTTGTTTCTTTGCACCTTCACCTTTTTTATCCTTTTCCTTCTTTTCTTTTCTTTTTTCAAATTTTAAGTTAATATGATAATAAAACTATTTAATTGTAAGGAATATATATAGGGGGTAAAAAGAAGGTAATTTGATTTTTTTTTTAGAAATTTTGAGTGACACCCCACTTTATTTAGCCATTTTCATGGTGCACCCCACAAGTTTACAATAATGTACAACACTTCCCACATTACACGTTTTCCGTTCAAAGTTAACAGTTGACCGCTTTTAGATATAGTTTAGGACCAAACTGCCCCCCACGTGTTGAGAGCAGTGAACTTAAAATTGGAAAACCCTAAACTACCCTTTATTCTCTAAATGACCCCCCTCTTCCCTACAGAATTCCAATCTCTCTCTCTCTCTCTCTCTCTCTCTCTCTCTCTCTCTCTCTTCCACTCCCTCTTCTCTCTCGTCGATTTTTCACCCTCACCGTACTCCGGCGCCTAGGAGAAATTAGAGGTAAAAACCGCGCTCTCTCTTTTCTCTACTTTTCCTATTTTTTGTACCAATTTTTGATCCATGCTCGTTCTTTTTTTCCTTTCGTTCAGATTTATGTAAGTGAAAGGATTCTCAAAATTCCATGGCGAACCAGACACCCAGGTAAGAAATTATTTATTTCTTCCTAAAGTGAATGAAAATTGTACATTGAAACTGAAACTTTTTGGGTTTTTCTAAAATTATTTATTTTTTCCTTTCGTTTAGATATAATTTAGCTTTCGTTTTTAGGGTTTCCCCTAAAATTGTATACTGAAACTTTCTGGATTTTCTTTAATGTACGAAACCTATCATTTTTAGGTTTTATTTTTAGGGATTTACCTAAAATTGTATACTGCAATTAGTTGGTTTCCCTTTAATGCACTCTGAAATCGTTTTAGGTTTCGTTTTTAGGATTTGTTTCCCTTTAATGCACTCTGAAATTGTACACTTCATTTTTAGGGTTTTCCTTTAATGCAATTAGTTGGTTTCCTTTTATTGCACTCTAAAATTGTACACTACAATTAGTTGGTACTGTACAATTGAATTAGGGTTCAACATGTGAAATTTGTATGATAATGCACTATGATATTTATATGATATTGTAGGCTATTTGTATGATATTGTACTGTACATGTGATATTTGTATGATATTGTACTATACAATTGAATTAGGGTAGTTCAATTACTCTCATGTACAATTCATACTAGGATGGTACTGTACAATTGAATTAGGGTAGTACAATTCATACTGGGATGGTACAATTCATATGCTATTGTATGATACTTGTATGATATTGTAGGCTATTATTTTTAGAGACATTTATGTGTATTTCTCTTATTGTTATATGTGAAATTAAGGTAGTTCAATTGCTCTTATGTATAATTGCTCTTATGTACAATTCATATGGTACAATTGCTCTTATGTACAATTACTCTTATGTACAATTCATATGCTATTGTATGATATTTGTATGATATTGTAGGCTATTTTTTTAGAGTTCTGTATGTGTATTTCTCTTATTGTTATATGTGAAATTAAGGGTAGTTATGATATTATGTACAATTCATATGCTATTGTATGATATTTGTATGATATTGTAGGCTATTTTAAGGGTAGTTAAGTGCCATTGTATGCTATTATAGGCTATTTTAAGGGTAGTTGTACTGTTATACAGGAAGTACATGCTTAGGGTCCATTTTAAAGGTAGTTCAATTGCTGTTGAAGTGGACCCAGACTTTATAAGTCTGCTGGATTTACCTTACACAGTTGAAAGTAACCATTTGGAGGGAGTTTATAAGTACTACTGGATTGATGAGTTGAAGAATGGGGTGTGTGTCAAGAAGAGACTTGTCCATGGATGTGCAGGGTTAGGATCTCACCAGATAAAACAACTTGTACACTTAAACAACTTAATGAAGAACACACTTGCAAGCACACCTCAAAGCTGCAAAACAAAATGGCAAATAGCAAATTCATCTCTGAAGTTTTAGAAGAGGACATTAAGGCACACCACAGTTAATGGAAAGCAAAGGACATTCAGAAGCAGATGTGGGCCAAGTTTACAGTGAAGGTCTCATATTGGAATGCATACAAGGCATTATTCAGAGTGAATGGGATGTTGTTTGGGGGTTATGATGAGAGTTATAGAAAAACCCCTGAAGTTGCAAAGCAAGTTTTGAGAACCAACCCTGGGAGTGTAGCCTATTGTGGAAATGTACCTGGGACAACAGAGTTTGGTTATTTATGCATAGGATATGATGCAAGCTTCACTGGATTCATAAATGGTTGTAGACCTTTAGTTGGTTTAGATGGGTGTCATCTGAAAGGGAAGTATGGGGGGTATGTTTGTCTGCAACAGCTCTAGATGGCAACAATGGGTTGTTCCTACTTGCTATTTACCTCTGCACATCTGAAAGTGAAGCTACATGGGTCCACTTTCTTAGTATGATCAAACACAAGCTGCTACAACATCCAGGAGAGATTTCTTTCATATCTGATAGGCAGAAAGGCCCAGGCAATGCTATTGACAAAGAATTCTATGGACATCCCCACAGGTTTTGCTTTAGACATTTCTACAAAAACTTCAAGTCCCACATCAATGGTAGCCTACAGATGAAGCATCTTACATGGGGTGCAGCTAGAGCCTATAGACAAGTAGATAATGCTAAGTGGATTGAAGCAATAGTTCAACAATGTCCAGATGGTTTTCAGTATATGATGAAAGAGCACATGAGCAGATGGTGTAGAGCATACTTTGAAAAACAACAAAGTGTGAGCACGTAACAAATAATTTTTCTGAGAGCTTCAACAATTGGATAGGAGAAATTAGGGGAAAACCAATCACTATGATTGTGGAGATGTTTCACTTGATGGTCATGCAATTGACTTATGAAAGGAAGGTTACTTCTAGAGCATGGGGTGAGCATGACTTGACTCCAAGGACTACAAAGATCATTGAGCAGAGGTCAAGGCAAGTCAACAAGTATCAGGTCAATGGTGCTGATGATGGGCTGTTCTGTGTCACTAGTGTCTTCTCCATTGAGAACAGATGGACAGTTGACATTTATTGAAAAAAATGTGACTACTGTGTATGGGATTTAACTGGGATCCCCTGTGTGCATGTTGTTGCTGCTTTGCTACCTAGCAGGCCTACATGGTCAATGTAATACCTTGTACACTAATATTTATTGTTAGGCCCTGTCTTCTCCATTAAGTCTCTATCTTTTGTTATTGTTATACCTTGTAGTGGTGTATACTAATAGTTATTTGTCTTCTTGCAGGTTCACAAGTCACTACTATCATGCCAGTAGCTACAAGAAGGCGTATGCTGAAAAGATTGTTCCATTGCCTCAACAAAGCCTATGGGATCAAGTAAGTCAAAGAATTTTAGTAGTATTGCTTCTCCAGATTACATTGCTTTAATAATTTCAAGTTTTTCTCCCTCTATGTGTTTCACTTCTCTATGTTGCAGGCACCATATGAGGTTGGTCCACCTGCTAGATATAGGCAACCTGGGAAGGCCAAGGGGTGTTAGAAGGAAGGAGGCAGATGAGGCACCAAGACCTGCCAAGAAGCAAAGGATTTGTGGGAGGTGCAAGCTACCTGCTGATTATAATGCTAGAGGATGTCAGGGAGGACTAGTTAGAGGAAACAAGAAGATACCAAGGGCACCAAGACCACCAAGAGAGCCAAGACCTGCAAAGATTCCAAGGAATAGCAACACTGTTTACAAGAGGCCAAAGGAAGAAGGCACCACAACAATCAGGTGATTCAAGACTACAAGGAGTTCCAGTGGCAGAATTCATACAACATAATTTAGCCAATGTACTTGGAAGGGCTGAAGACATTATAGGATGTCTACCAACAAGGGGCTCAAATTCATGGAGAGTCAATAGCAGTAGCAGTAATGTACAGCAGTAGCAAGCAGTGAAAGAGTAGTGAAGATGTTAGACCTTTTTGTGAAGTTAGCATTTTGTGAAGTTAGCATTTTGTGAACATTTTGTGAAGCAGCAGAAGCAATAGACATTTTGTGAAGTTAACATTTTGTAAAGTTGAATATCATAGAAACAACAGTAAAGTGCATTAGACTAATGTAATCTGCAGTAAGGACTCAAGACGTTTTATGAAGTTGACATTATGTGAAGTGAAGTAAACTAATGTAATCTGCAGTGTATGGGATCAAGACATTTTGTAAAGTTGATCATTTTGTGAAGTGAACTTACATATGATCTGCATTTATTTTGTGAAGTGGTCACTTTGTTACTTCTTGTAGTGATCACTTTGTTACTTCTTGAAGTGAACTAATGTAATCTGCATTTATTTTGTGATCTGCAGATTATCGTATTCTTGTGAACTAATGTGAACTAATGTAATCTGCAGCATTTTGTGATCTGCAGATTACCATATTCTTGTGAACTAATGTAATCTGCATTTATTTTGAACTAATGTGAACTAATGTAATCTGCAGATTACCAGATTACCATATTCTTGCAGATTACCATATTCTTGTGAACTAATATGAACTAATGTAATCTGCATTTATTTTGTGATCTGCATATTACCATATTCTTGTGAACTAATGTGATCTGCATATTACCATATTCTTGTAGTGATCACTTTGTTACTTCTTGAAGTAAAGTAATGTGAACTAATCTTGAAGTGATCACTTTGTTACTTCTTGTAGTGAACAATTGTAATCTGTATCATTTTTGTAATTTGCAGATTACCATATTCTTGTGAAGCTTCTTGTGAATTTCAACTTTACATAGCAAAATACAAGATTTCATATAGTCAATCAATTTGAACTGGATTTTTCTTCCAAGATAGTAAAATACAATATTCCATATAGCAAAATACAATATTCCAAATAGCAAAATACAAGATTCCATATACTCAATCAATTTCAACTTTACATAGCAAATTTTCTTCCAAAAATTCTACATAACTCTTCTAAAGTAGTGTTCACTATAATTTGAACTGGAATTTCAGAGTTAGTGTCAATAGCCGTAGCCTCATTCAACCATTGGAATGCATTGTTGCACTTCAGGCATTGCAAGAATCTTCTACCCTTGCTGTGACTCCTCTTTGACATTAAGTTGACTCTCCTTCCTCCACAGTTTGGATTAGGGCAACTGGTTTCTTGCCAAGGACAATTTCTCTTCCAATGACCTAGGTCATCACATTTGAAACAACCTCCCCTTTGAATTGTTGAAGATGAAGCTCCGGAGCTTGAACCCAAAATAGCCACATCCAGCCATTGAAAATCCGAGCAGAGGGGGCACTTCAAAAATTTGCAGTCGGAATTTGCTTCTGTATTGGACTTCGAAACATACCTAATCCCCCTGCAACTTCCAATCTTGCACGGTGAGCTCAAGAAAGAACACTCGTCTGCTACGTGGGTGTTCATCGAACATATTTGACATTTGTCCTAATCATAAGAGAAAATTCCAGGATTTGAGACAAACAAAACACAAAAATAAAAGCTTTCATATATTAAAGGAAAAAAACTAAATCAATTTAACTTTACCTGGGTTGCAGCGTCGGCCATGAGAGTTGGGGAAGCTTCGGATTTTAAAGGGGAAGAGAGATTTGGGGGTTAGGTCATAGAAAGAGAAGAGAATGTGGTTTGCTTATGTAGGAAATAAGAAAGGGTACTTAGGTATTTCAAAACTTGTTTTTAACATCTCAGAACTTCTCTGAACACAGGACGGCAGTTTGGTCAGAAATTATACCACAAAGCGGTCAACCGTTAATCTTGGACGGAAGTGGGGGGTGTTGTACATTATTGTAAACTTGTGGGGTGCACCATGAAAATGGCTAAATAAAGTGGGGTACCACTCAAAATTTCTCATTTTTTTTATAAGGTAGACTTAACAAAGTCAACAAAAATGGTAAAGCGAATAAAAATAGGAGTAAATTTAATAACACCAATTACAAATGGGATAAATTATTCAAAAAACTTCTATAGACTAAGGTTGCTGAAGTTTGTTATAGAAGAAACAAAATATTGTACGAGTCTAAGAAAACTTAACCACAATCGGTTAGCAAACAATTATAACTTGTTAAGATTGCCAGCGGTGTAATCCGCTAAACATAATAATTTGTTGTAGAAGAGAGAAGTAGCGAAAATTATTGTAAAATAGAATGACCAAAACTAGAGCTGTGCATAATTAAGCCAAAACGACCAAATCGAACCAAGCTAAATCGAACCGATTAATTTTGAACCGAACCGATGGTTCGGTTGGTTTGGTTCGGCTTCAATTTTTTCAAAACCGACCGGTTCGGTTCGGTTCACGGTTTGGTTATGCCAAAAACTATCTAAACCGAACCGAACCAAATCCTTGTTAAATAGTTAGGGTTGGTCGGTTGGATATGGGTTCATTGGGTTGTATTATACTGGTGTAAGGCTGTAAGCTTCAAGTTGAAATTGAATGGTTTTTATATATAGCCTATGATTGCTCCTGTGCACATGAAAGAGGCTTTTGATATGCACATTTTCATGTATGTTACATTTTGCTGTAAGGCTGTATGCTATAAGTTGAAATTGAATGATTTTTATTTATAACCTATAAGTGCTCCTGTGCACATGAAAGCGGCTTTTGGTTGAATGTATATGCATTTTTTAATGTATAATTGGCATTTTTCTCCACCTGCAAAGTCCAAGTTGAATTGGAGCTGTTGAATTGTATTTACTGTTGCAAAGTGCAAGTTGACTGAGGTTTCATACACACAAAAAGCATATATTCTATTTTTTTAAATGTGATCAAAATCGACCAAGTCGAACCGATCCAAATCGAACAAAGTCGATCGGTTTCAAAATCGAACCGACCATTTAGTTGGTTTGGTTCGTTTTTGTTTATTTTCAAACCGATTAACTTCGGTTCGACCTCGAGAGATTCGTTTGTCGATTCATTCTCGAACCAGCAAGTTTCGATTGGACTGAAATCACAATAAAACTTCTGGAAATGCTTGTAATATCATCTTTCTTAGTCGGACAAAGCTCGCAAGCACTAGAGCAAAGGCACTCGGACATATCACTATTGTGTTAATGCTGAATAGTAAAAGTGATAAGAGAGAGATCTTCTCGTCTCCTTTTTATTTTCTTTAGAGTCTCAGATTGCTAAGAGATGGTGCTCTCTTTATCTCTACTATTATAAAGGTAGTTCAAAACGGCTCAAGATTGAGCCGTCTAAGTCGTGTATATCATCAACAATTTTCTTTTACAAAATAATAATAATAAGATTTTAAAATTAACTACCTTTCTTATCTTCTATGTTGGTAACCGAACCCTCTCTTCTCACGTAAAAAAATTAAAAATCACCCGATACTAGAATATATTTAAAATTAAAATTATGTTTAAACTAACTACATAACATTATCTAATTAACACATATCCAGACTTAATAAAAATAATCATAACAAATTATATTCAAATATATTCAAATTATATTTAAAATATTGTAATATAATTTAAGTTTTCATATACTTTATTAATATTACCATTGATTTTTTTTATACGTGCAACGCACGTGAACGTGACTAGCATATATAGGGGAGAAGTCACTTCCTAGTCAGTTATAGAAACTGAACAGTCCATTAAATGGTAGTTTAGGGAGAGAAGTAATTCTCGAGTAGTTACAAACAGAACAAACAACCAGGAGGCTAACAACCGAGCTACTTGCAATGAAGCTACTTACGCATCGCTACCACGCGAAGCTCTTGTGCCAGCTTCGTGCCTGACATGAACGCGCGGAGTGCTAAGAGCGTCATCAAAGAGCCACTTTGCATGTGCCGGAGTCTGAGCTAGGCCCCTCCGAAGGGATATCACTAATAAATGGCGATAAAAACAAATGTTGATTATGGAATTCGAAACTAGCCTACTAGTAACCCTCCTCCCAGCCACCACACACATAACACTTGATATAACACATCATTATCTGCAAAACAATAATGAAGAATAAAATATTGAAATACACACGCATGAAGTTCGTTTCAAAATAGATTTGTGGGACCGAGTCATTATTGAACTTTCGCACCAGCGAGTGCTGCTCTTCCTCGACGGGTAGTGGGTAGGCTATACGAGCATTAGGTACCCACGCCTTCCTCGTCTTCCTGGGCTTCACTGGCCTAGGGAAGAGGCCCGTACTACCCTCCAAGAGTAGCTCCTCGAAGGCTGATTGATCGAACTTGACGACCAACATCTTCACGGTAGCACCGAGCATGGATATGTGTCAGACTGCGTCACAGCCTTCTCTTTCGAAGAGATGGACGTCCCGAGCAGAGTCGCCATCTTGTTCGACATTGCTTCTAACCTTGAAAATGGGCTGTTGTGAAGTACTGCGAACGAGAATGTAAAGAGGAACTTCTGAACAGGAATCCCTGATTGCACTTTGTTTTTTATCTGGGTTGTGACGGTGGAGGGTTGTTTCTTTACTCTGTTGACGTTCTGATTGTGAGGGAGTACTACCGGGCTCAACTTCACTGGTTGAGGGGAGTAGCAAGAACTCTCTCTGGGATGCTCGGGACCTCTTGAGGAATTCAAGAACGGGAGAAATCGAGAGCCTCAAGTGGAGGAGAACTCCTATTTATAGTTGATAGAGAGGGTAGCACATGCGCCTATGAGTAGGCAGGCGCAAGCTTCAGCTTGCCACATTGCGCCCCTAAACAGGGGACGACAGAATACCATTGATTAGTTCTTATTGGTGTACTACATCATTGACCATCATATAGTCAAGTTGTATTGCTATGATTGTTTTTGTAGGATAGTACATTATAATCCTTGTTTTGTAGGGCATGAAAGTTGGTCGTGGTTGACAAGTGGTATTCGTATGTTTATATTTCTTATTATGAATCGTTAACATAACTTAGTAATAACAGAAAGATCATTTAATAAGAATGTATGCTCACATGATTACTGTATTTCTTTAGGTGAATTTAATTAATACCACTTACCAATACATTCTCAGTATGTTGACCCTCGCCATTTGTAGGTACGTAAAATCCCTTGGACACTTAGAGACGTTAGAAGTCCTTTTTTGTCCATTTGAATCTTTATTGTCGAAGGTGTTATTTTTTAAAATAAAAGATATGATGTATGGAACGTTATTTTATTTGGCTTCATACACTGTAAGTCAGTTTTGGACTATTTTTGTTGGCTAGGAAGAACTTATGTTTTCAGTTACAAGTTTATAAATAAATGACATATATCTGATCACATTGGATCTTATGTTCATTTTTGTTGCTTCAACCTTGATTTGAAACTTCTTAATAAATGTTACACGTATGCCAGAAGCTAGTCTTAGTCTTCAACTGTTAAGAGCATCACTATAACTTCACGATCCAAGAAACAAATAAAGGGTACTAGTATGGTATTTATCTTTTCAAAGCATAAACAGAACACCATGTTGTTGATTATAATCAAATTTAACAGATACAAAATTGAAAACATGAGATGATTGGATATTGTCCTTGGACAATATTACAGTTGAGAAGAGAGGGAATGGTCCTACAGTTAACAAATAAATTTTGGGGCAGACTTGGCCTAGGACAGGTTGTACAATGATCCATAACCAAAGGACTAAAGGGACACCAACATAGACGTACCTACAATAGAATAAAGATGTACTATTCATCATTCTTAACTCAAAAGAATTTTTTGTGTAGCAGTTATTATGTTAGACTTGAACACTAGAAGTCCTTAGTTGAGATCTTGGTGGCAACAATTTTTGTCGTTGTTTATCTACTTTCACTTTTATTTTAGTTTAAAAAAAATTCACACTATGTATGGGTTTTCCATTTCGGGCTCCCATGAGCTCAGAGCCCGAGGATGCGATTCCTTAATTCTACTAGTACTCTTCGGGTCTGCTTGGTAATGGTGTTTTCACCGGTTTTGGGGTGTTTTTGAACCGACCGTTTATGAAAACCCCTACTTGTTAATTTTTTTGAGGCACTGGTTTTCGTCGGCTCAAAACCCCCCCAAAACCGGTGTAATGTATTTTTGGGTGGCTTTGTAAACACCCCAAATCGACGGATTTTGAGCGGCTTTATTTTTTTATTCCATTTATATCCTCACAAAAATAGATATAATTATAACTACCGATACCCTTCCCTATTTAATTTATTCGTGTAAAAAACTTTCAGAACAGCTCGTTAGTGAATTACCAAGCATGGATTGGACTGGTTTAAAAGCCGCTACTTAAAAACCATCCAAAATCGGACCCCTCATAACTGCTCATAACCGGTATTCTAAAGACACCTCATAACCGCTACCCTGATAATTGCCAAGCAGACCCTTCATGTGTATTTCTTTTAATTTTAATTTTGAAATTTTAGTTTATTGAGTTTTAAGTATTTTAATTCTGTTGAAGAGGAAGGTTGTCAAGAGGTTTGAAAGGCCACGTACTTCTACCCCTAGGCTCAAAAGGCTTAAAAGGCTAGGTAGGTAGGTACGAAATGTTTGTATCTTGTTGGAAGGACAATAGCTCGTGCATGTGAAAGAAAGGGGATGGGGAACAACCCTTTCCTTTCTTGTGCCTAAAGCTACGCTCCATCTATCCTACCGACAACATTCATTCAAAGTAGGCGCATATCTTCCACCTACACTACACATGTTAGTTAAGGTAAGGGCCTACATCTTCCATTTGCTGACGATTTTGTCCTGGTATCCTCTACCCGAACCGGGTACCCTATACCCTCAGGTGTCCACGAGTATCCTCTATCCTTGGAGGGCAAGTCCTATCCTTACCCTCTTGGAATTAGAGTAGGGTAAGGGTTTTATCTTGTTACCCTAGTGCACTTACCCGGATACCCACCCTACCCTACCCTGAATCACTACCCTACCCACTATCCTTAACCCTCTCAAACCCTCGACCCTACCCCTCTCCCAAACCGGATTACCCACACTTCCACTGCCATAGTATTACTACTACATACTTGTAGTTTTTTGTAATTAGTTAGTACTTAGGATTAGGAGAACTACATGGTGATTGATCCTAAGGAGTCAGGTCTATCCCCTCCTTAGGTATGTAGGCAGCTCAGGTTCCACTATATAACTGGGTTCAGCGCCTTTAGTAAAAAAAATATTCTCCTTGTTATTTCTTATTAAGTTGTTATGATTTTTGAATGTTGTAAAAATCTTAAGTATCAAGGTGTTTACTAGAAAAAAAAATTCAAAGAAAAAATAAACTGAAATGGCAAGGATGATACCCTTACCCTCCCTACCCTGACCCTCAGCTACCCTGTGAGGGTAAAGGGCAAGGACGGGTAATGGGTATTGATTTTTTGGAAGAGGACTACCCTACCCTACCCTCATGACTCCCCTAGGGTATCAAAAAAATGTTAATACTCTACCCTGTCCTGCCCTCTTCCTGCCCTTACCCTACCCTACCCTACCCATCGCCACCCCTACATAGGGGTGAGCGTTAATTAGTTTTATTCGGTCTAACCTAACCAATCTCGTCAAAATCTAATAAATTAAAATTCTAAAAATTCAAAATCAAAACCGAATCGAACCGAATAATAATTCGGTTTGTTCGGTTGTACTATTTGTATTGTATAATGGGTAGGATCCAAAGTTAAAATCGTGGTTAAATGATAATAAAAATTATAATTTTTATACACACATTTGTTGTATTTGCGTCTAAAGTTAGACTAGTTGTTAAATTACCAAAGTTTGGTTTCAAAACACATAAATAGAATTGTTGCTTTCAAAATATACACGTTTATAATTACGACATATGCATAGAATTAAGAGTATTTACATAATTTTCCAAGTCCTATTCGATTTTTGGGTTTTGACCGAAATCGAAACCCAAAACCGAATAAAAATTTTTAGTATTTTCAAAACAGATACCGAACCGAATTTTTTTTTTTCTTTTCAAACCGGATCCAATCTCTTATTCGGCTCGGTTCGGTTCAATTTTCGGTCCAAACCGAATAATGCTCACCCCTGTTCACTCACCACCATTCAATGACTTTCCAGATAAAATATTTAGGATTTTGGGATTTATTTAGTGTTATTACGATGCGTCATAATTTTTTTATGATAATTAATGATTGTGGAGTGATTAAGTCAATTCCTTATGGCAATTAATAATTTTTGGGTTTGAAAGTTCGATCTTTTTTTTTTTTTATTTGTTTATACTATAGTATCTTTTTTATAGTGACAATAATAATTGTAAAATATATTTAAATTTCATGTTTAATTTGAACCATAGGTCCTCAACATAAAAATGAAATACTTCACCAGAAATATATTGTTTTTAAATATTTTTTGTATATCAAGCATGTTTTCGCTCCCCAAAATTTAATAGAAAGATTATATTGACGAAAACGACTCTATACCGAGCCAACAATATCCTAACCCACAAATCAATGCAGTCATTTTCTCCATCTATGGACCTAACATTAATATATATCTCTGAAAATTCTGTATTGGATGGCCTGCCTCACCTGAATTACACAATATTATTTTTGGGTAACATAATAAAAGTTGCTTTCTCAGGGAGCGACAACATGTCATGTGATCATTGTCTTTGAGAGCGCATATATACTGCTATATAATAATAAAAAAAAAGTTGAGATTTCACGAAAAATAAAATTTGAGAGCGCATATCTGAACTTGCTGGTTCCTGGGAGCAAACCGTATGGGACGAATCTTGCTTTGAGCAACGTTGATCTTCATCACCCTAACAAGGATTGTTTTATCATCTCCTCTCTTTTCTTCTGAATATTGTAATAGGTTATGTCTGTTTGCAACTGCGACTGCAAGAAAGAACGAGAAGTTATTCTATCAATTTATAACATAAATCGTAATATGAAGATTATTGTGGTCCCTGCAGCGGATTAAGATTCTTTGGAGAGCAAACTTGTTTGCACGAATATCCGAAGTCCTAAAACTCAGAACAGAGGAACAAATTTATTTGCCTGAATTCTCTGTTTTTGATCATGTTGACATGGAGAGAATTGTAGTTTAGATAATGGAAATAAAGAAAAACAACTACTAAAAAGCCTAAACTAATTCAGGACCAGTTGGATGAAAATCATGAAGTTGAATATTTGTTTTACACAAACAAGTCTAAAAATGTATCTTTTTTTTTCGGCAACACACATGACCCTTGTTAGCAATTGTAAACATAAATCTTAAATTCGAACATGTAAATGTAAAACATGTAAATCGACATAGGATCTTGATCATATGATTAGTCACTATAAATCATAAAGACATACCGGAATCCAATATTTATTTTGATGTAAAATTCGCCTTCTCTCTCTTGGCCTATTCTATAAGTTGTGTTTCTTGAGATGACCCTAATGATGGAATTTGGGTTCATATATATAGGCGGAGAGAGGGAACGAATCTTCATATTCGTGCAACCTTTCATTAAAGGTGCAACCATTTACCAAAAGTTGCAACCGTCCATCAAAGTTACAAATGGCAGAAATCTTCTAAATTAACCAAACTTTTATTATTCAGCAATTACCTAAATTAGCCATGATATGAAATATGGGCCACATAATAAGGAAATGTTTATGAAATTTGAGATACACAAATTTCTAACAACGATCACCCAAATAAAACTCGTAGTATATGCGAATTTTTTCGTATCTTTCAAAAACGTATAATACTTGCGTACTCTTGACATATTTAAATCAGTACATAAATTTTAAACATGTTAAGTTTTAAATGTGTTCTGTATAAATTATTGGCACAAAAAAATGTGGTGGGAACCTGTTAGTTAACCAAATTTGACAACATATTTAAGAATGTGAGGTTTCTAATATCAATATTTTTATTTTTTGAATTTTTGACTGAATTTTTGAACTTACTTTATTTGTACTGAGTCGATTTATACTCGTAGTTTTTTTTTTTTTTTTTTTCCGTTTGCCGAATTGTTAACAAGGCACATGACACTCTAAGCTTCGAATTTAAAAATTTTCTTGTGGACTACTTCGTGTGCTTCCCTCTATGATAAATAATGTCGAGGTCAAACGTAAGATGTCGACAACATGGACCCCGTGAATAGTTTGTTACTAATCAGGTTATATTTGGTTATGTACTTTTAATCTTTTTACAAAGTCGGGTGGAGTTTGAGGATGAAATCGGTCATGGGCACCCTATCATCCATATTCAATATGTAACCGCCTCGTTTGGTTCGCAGAAAGGAAATTAAATCGATTTTTTTTAAAAAAAATTTTTAATTATATTTTTTATCAATTTTTTTCAGTATTATAAAATATAAAAAAATAAAAAAATAAATATTAAATATTTCAAGGTAAAAAAAGTGAATTATTTTTTTCCTAATTTTTTTTATTGAAAATTACTTTTATTTTTTTCTCAATTCTTTTCTCACCCAAACATAGAAAAGTTACTTTCTTTTTCTAATCCCCATTTCCATGATTCCACGTAGGGGTGAGCATTATTCGGTTTTGGACTGAAAATCGAACCGAACCGAACCGAACCGAACCGAGTAAGAGATTCGGTTCGGTTTCGGTTTTGAAAATACTAAATTTTCTTATTCGGTTTCGGTTATGGGTTTCGGTTTCGGTCCAAAACCGAAAACCGAATAATAAAATTTAGTTACAATATATATATATATATATATATATATATATATATATATATATATATATATAAACTAAAAAAAAATCAAGTAAACCGAAAATCGAACCGATTTAATTCGGTTCGGTTTGATTCGGTTATGGTCCAATTCGGTTCGATTTCGATTTTGCTTATTCGGTTTCGGTCGAATTCGATTTTCGCTTATTCGGTTCGGTTGAAAATTTACTTTTTTTCTAATTTTTTTATTGAAAATTACTTTTATTTTTTTCTCAAATTCTTTTCTCACTCAAACATAGAAAAGTTACTTTCTTTTTCCAATCTCCATTCCCATGATTCCACGAGCAGATGACCCCTCAAGCATTTGCTGTTTGCTGACTGAACATAACAGCGGATTCACCCTCCACTTACCGGTTGGGCAGGAAAGCGGTTGTCTGATGGCGACTTCTATTTCATGAAATGCCCCCTCTGTCTAAAACTATACCATTGGAATAAAAGAGGGTGACATCATTTGACATTTGTTTCGTAGACAGCAAAAAACTTTTTTTTTTTAGTTGTCTAATATGTACGGAACTTTATACATGCTACATTGTATGCATATTAGACTCATCGTTCCTCGTGGTTCGATCCACTGATATTCTACCATCCAGTCATGATCTTATATCTATTTTCAATAACCACAAGAGCCACTCGAGTTTGATTAGACGGCCAAAAACTCAATACGAACACATTGTTTTGGTTTCATCTTCATTATTATTTCTTCTTCTTTTTATTATTTATTTATTCATAACGTAGGGTGACAATCAAATGAAGTTTGATTTGTAGCGTCGTATGGAAAGGATCCGTTCTTAGTTTTCATCTCTCAAAGTTATATAGGATTCCAAAATTAAATACTAGTCGTACATGGAACATTGGAATTCTCTTCACCAACAAATTGTATGTAAAACAACTTGAAATTTTTACGAATGATTAGAACCCGATTTTTCATGTTTAGTTGATAAAACTTGTTAGTGGCCAATACAAGTGTCTTGCATTGTTAGAACAAGTTGAGTATGGAATCAATAAACATAATTTCAAGGTCATGTAGACCGAAAATCGAATCTAATCGAACTGAGTAAGAGATTCGGTTCAATTTAAAAAAAAAAAATCGGTTCGGTTTCGATTTTAAAAATACAAAAAAAAAATTATTCGGTTTCGGTTTTGAATTTCGGTTTCGGTCCAAAACCGAAAATCGAATAAGAATTATACAATTATGTAAATACTCTGAATTTTATGCATATTTTGTGATTAAAAGTTTGTATATTTTGAAAACAATAAATCAATGTATATGTTTGAATCTCAACATTGATAATTTAACAGCTATTTTAACTTTGTGTACAACTTTAAAATACAACAATTATGTGTATAAAAATTACCAATTTAATATAATATAATCACGATTTCAACTTTGGACCTGACCCATTAAACAATATAAATCTTTAACCGAGCAAGCCGAATAAACTGAATTGTTAATTTATTCGGTTCGATTTCGATTTTAAATTTTTAGAATTTCAATTTATTCGATTATGACTATTTTGATTCAGTTGAAACTGAATAAACCGATCATTCACCCATACAATGTACTAGTACCTCATAATCTTGTTAGCAATTCGGCAAACGAAAAAAAATTCGGAACGACAAAAGAGCGAGTATAAATCGGCACAATATAAGTAAAATACGGTCAAAAAATCGGCCAAAAATTCGTCTAACGAAAAACATTCGGATCAGATTTAATTCGTGTTTAGTACGTTTCATATGAACCAATTCGGTACTAAAAATTCGGCATATATATATATAGGGCTCACCTACCTCTACTCCTTCATAAACAATGGTTCAGTGTGAGAATAAGAAGAGGTTGGATGATGGAAAAACGAAAGGTTTTTTTTTATTGTTGTAAGCAACATGTGCAAAGACTCTTGGGCTCTTTTTTTTTGTTACTATGAAACTTTTTCTTCTTTTCTTTTGATAATTTTTGAGAACTGTGCTAGTCTTAATATCTAATAGCAGCGAGAGTCAAGATAGTTCAGACTGTTGGATTTCTTGTCATATTTTTTTTGGCCAATTTTTTTTAAAATTCGTACAGTACGCGTTTAAAATGCCACATGCTTAAAATTTGCGTACAAATCTAATTTTTTTAAAAGTACATAAATATTATACGTTTATGTAAGAGACGGAAAAATTTACGTATAATACCCGTTTTATTCGGGTGATTGCTAACAAGGCCTCATAAGGAATGACAAACCCATGATGGCCTCCCCCTCCCCCCCCCCCCCCCCCCCCCCCCCCCCCCATTATGACGTTGTAAAAGGAGGCATCACAAGGCAAGCAGAGACAGATAAGAGGAAAAGGCACTCCTCCACCAAACCGAAAGCCAATTCCAAGCTGTCAACATTCAAGAAAGGAAAAGAAAAAAAAAATATTAATAGATAGATAGATAGGCAGGCACAACCAAAAAGAAGAAGAATGAGAAAAATATTGGGCATGGAGGAAAGGAGTGGAAGATGACCATGTATTAATTTCCCTTTCCATGAGCATATAGGTTTCCTTGATATTCTCCTTCCTGGATTCTTCCCACAATGCCCCTACTTTCCTCATTCTTCCATGCAATCCAAACCATATGATGATGCTTTGCTTCTTCTTTTTCTCTCAAGTGCTATTTTAGATTCTTAGCCCCATTTGGAGAAATGGGTATTGATTAGTTTTCATGTTGGGTGGTTGAGCTGTGAGAATTTGGAGCTTCTTTTCATGTCTTCCCATAATGCCCCTAGTTCCTTCATTCAAACATGCAACCCATAGGAGCCGTCTGTCTTTGTGGGTGATGAAAGTTGTTTTGAGTGTTCAAGCCCCTTTGGAGGAATGGGTATGTGTTAGTTTTGGTGTTGGGTTGGTGAGCTTGTGAGAATTTGGAGATAAAGATTGGATCCATTTTACTGAGATGTCAAGGCCATATTGAATTGATTGATTGTGTAGTTTAGCTTGGGGATGATTGGTTGAAAGACAGAGGAGCTATATTTTGATTTTGTGAGTTGAAAATTGTATGCATGGAAGTGATCTGGACTTTCTATTTGAAGCTTAATATATAAGGAGCAAGAATCTTGTTGTGGAGTTGTACATCTCAAGCCTCTTGTGTTGTTTGAAGAAAGTGTAAAGGTTTGGGATGCCAACAGTTGAAGAAAAGTCTTGATTCCTCCTATTCTCAACAGAGAGGACTTTGTGCCTTGGGAGTCCTTTTTTCATAAGGGACAGCTACCACCACCAGTAGAAATTCTTCTCAGCCTTTGCTGAATTTGAGGTATGTACTACACTTTATCAAACATTTGTGAGTTTATATTGGTCTAATTTGTATGAAACAAACTACAAGTTGTGTGAATTAGTAATCTAAATGATTGGGTTAAGAAAACTTTATCAAGCATTTGTCATTATATCCACTCCAAAATTGGTAGCAGGTTTCCTTCTATGTAAAGGTTAATTTCTTAATCATGTTATCTTGGTTAGTTTGGGTGAAGTATCAATTTATATATAATGTAAAAAAAAAAAAAAAAAAAAAAAATTAGAAACCAACTAAGTTGACTACTTAATGTTTGATAGTTGCCAGTCTTATCTAGCTCAATAATACATTATCGGAATATAATGATTGAGATGGTCTTCCATGGTTATTTTGAACAATGGTTAGCCACTGATATTGAGGGTTGATAATTAGAGTTGAGAGTACCTACTTAGTTCATAAATTGTAGTGGCCTGTGTAGTCTTGAAATGTAATGACTACTCTAAATAATTGATGAAAAGGTGAGTATTTTGAGTTAGCAACAAGAGTAGATTATTTAATTTCTCAATTTGTGTTCGAAGTAAGAATTTTTGGTTCAAGGCTATTCGGCTACTGGCATATTATTTTCAGTCCATCATGAATGAAAAGGTTGCAAAGATAATTTTTGTCACCAGTACATAAACGCTACTTAGATAAGATTTAGTAATTGCGCAGTCTTCAAAAATATTGGCCACCTGTTAATCAACCTATTAATACATCACATTACATATTTCTGGTTCATTTTCCTCCTACATATTATTAATTCTCTTTATTTGCATCCAACTGCCATTTATACCTTATTTAGTGCATTCTTATATGATTGATCTCTCGACACTTTGATTTAGTATTTATCTTCTATTCATTTCTGTTATGTGATTCTTCCAGATCCAAGCCAGTGTTGGTACATCCAGTCTATGATAGTTCAATCAGCTAAAGCAAGGCCTGATACTAACAATCAACTTGAATATTATGGCAAAGAAATCGCGCAAACAGCATGTACGACCGAAAAAGGACAACGCAGGATGCATGTCGGGTTTGATTAGCATGTTTGATTTTCGTCAAGGCCGTTATACTCGAAGGTTACTCTCAGATAAAAAGTTTGGGAGCAGACAGAGAGGAGGTAGGAAATTATGTGCTACTGTTATTTTGCATGAACAGAGACCCATACACAATTTACCCAAAAAAAAAAATCAGTGACGGCACCAGAAACATAACATCCTTGGGCTAGTACAGAAATAAATTATTTTCTATGGTTCTTATTAGTTTTAGAAAGTCCAAACTTACTTTTTCGGACATTGGTGAATAGTATATCTTATGATAATGAATTCAGTTAAAAGTTTGACAAACAAGAAATGGACAATGGATACATCACTTTTGTTTAATTGGGTAAAACTTCATTATTTTGGTTGAGTAGAGAGAGTTCATCTACTCAAGCAGGAATGTGTCTGAAAATAACTATTTTTGTTGACAATTCAATATTTGCTACCATGAACTTTCACCAACTTAATGGTAGATTAATGTCCACTACAGAGAAGTTTCTTGTGCATTTGCCTTATTTGGATAAGTAATTCAATAAAGCCCTTAATATGTCATATTTTCTCCATATACTTTCAGAATAATACATCAAAATTCGCCACATGACTTTGTCATAAACATGAAGTCATTTGGTACGGACTAGTTTTGACCACTAACTTACAACTAACCATTAGTTTCATTGTCATTGTCGACTATGTTTTGTAAATTTGTACTATTCATCTTCAATATTCCCAAATGTTGCACCCTTTGTATTCAGGTGTTTTGTCATTTTTACAGGCATATATTCAAGGAACAAATTTGATGTGCTGAGCGACTTGGACGAGAATCGTAAGGATGCTATTGTAAGTTTAGCTGGGTCTAAAATACTTGAGCTATATGTCTCAGTTTTGTTTGATGTATTCATTCTTTATCGAGGATATTATTTCTATCCTACAACAGAAGAAAGTTTGCCAACCTTAGTTTTGACACAGAAACATTCTGGACTAAAAATTTCTTGCAAAAATTGCAAGATATTATTACTAAAATTTGAGCTCCCTTCCATAGAAGGTGCTTCTCTGCTTCCTAACTACATAATGGAACTAACAACATTATGATAGACAACCTTAACTGTCTTGTGGTCAATGTAATAAATCTTGTTCCTTGCCTGCCCCCATCAAAGGCCGAAACTTTAACTAATGTTAGCCTCTTCATATTTGTATACATAATCTGAGCGCATTTTCACTAGGCTTGTAACACACAATTGAGACATCCCTCATTATCTGTCGTCCAGCTTATTACTATTTGCATTTGGATACTTTTGCCAAATCATTAGCTGTTTCTTTTTTATGTGCAATTGCAAGCTTCTACAGGTAAATTAATTTCTAAACTTTCTATTTCTAGTTTAGACATGAGTACGTGTCCATTCTATATTTTCCTGTCCGTAGAAATCTGCATGTTCATCTTTATTGACCAAACTTAATGCTGTAAAGTTTTCGATGATTTGAAATATACAAGATGTCTACATAATACATATATGCAGTCAATGATTTAAAACCTCAAATCTTTTAGGATGCTGATGCAGTAGGAAGGGTTAACTTGAGTAAGGCTGGTAGTATCAAGGCACTGATGGAAGAAGAGATGTCTGGATCACATACCTCGATGAACATTTCTAGTTCAGAAATCAAAATGATTAAATCTGAGACGGTATTTGAAGCCAATATTGAGAGGAATCAAAAGCAGACAAGCAAAAAGCTTAGTTCTGATCACGGTGCCAATGAGTTGTTGGCTTCTCAGCCTAACCCGTCTGCAAGCTCCACTTTTGATGTCAATTTAGCTGAATTGTTGGTAAGGTTCTGCAGTGAGAACAATAAATACCAAGAAAAAACTGTGGAGGTTGGTGAATTTCTGAGTGAACCTGATCTACAGTCTTCTCTCAAGCAGTCTATCCTTCAAAAGGCACTCAGTGATTTTGCAGAGGTTCTTTTAGATCAAAAGACCGTGAAGACAAAACTAAGTATCGGAGATGAGGAAAGCCAATCAAGAGAGTTCATAGATGCATTAGACATGTTGAATTCAAACAAGGAGCTGTTCCTAAAGCTTCTTGAGGATCCCAATCCACTTCCCATGAAGCACATTCTAGCCCTCCAGAATGGTCAAATTGGAGAACATTCACATAGAAGCGAACATGAAGAGCAGGTCAGTCGTAGTTTG
Organism: Iris pallida; assembly: GCA_029216955.1. NCBI lineage: Eukaryota > Viridiplantae > Streptophyta > Magnoliopsida > Asparagales > Iridaceae > Iris > Iris pallida. The sequence continues at coordinate 12,311,893 of JANAVB010043220.1, forward strand.
TCTAACAAACAGAATGGACATCATTTTTTCAAGAAAAAGGATAAATCAAAGGAAGCAAAGGCATCAAACGAGAGCAGTCATTCACAGGGTTTAAATAGAATAATTGTGTTGAAACCAAGTCCTGGAAGCAATCAGCAACCATTGAGTACCACCCCTTCACCAAGCCATAACTCACAAGGTCATCAAGAGAAAGAACGAGTTTCGTCCCATTTCTCTCTGAAAGAAATAAAGAGAAGGTTAAGAAATATGATTGGTGAGAGCAAAAAAGAGCGGCACTTGATCACCATGGATGGCGTACTTCATAAAATTCCATATGGGTTCCAGAACTCAGGTGATAATGCTAGAAGTTACTGCAGTCCCGAACATGCCTCCCAAGTCTCCAAACTTTTTAAGAAAGGAGACAAAAAAGCAAATGCAAAAGAACATCAACCGAAAACAAGATGGGAAAACACAACAATTGCTAATCCTTTGTATAGAGAACCTGACTTCTATAGCGAAGCCCAAAAGCATCTTGTGGAGATGGTAACTGCTGGTGAAGAAAATGAGGTTCTGCCTACAAACCATGCATCGATACCCCTGGGGAGAATACTTCAACTGCCAGAATACAACTTTTTGTCTCCTAGGCTTAGCCCTCGAAGAGAGAAGGTGAAGAATTCACCTGAAAATATCAGATGCTCTACGGTCAGGAAGCTCAAATGTGAACCTTCTAGCAACGATAGCTCATTGAGGCAGAGTTTAGAGTATCCACTAAGTGAAGGCGTTAACCCTGTTGATGAGACTGAATCACATGACTCCAACCCTTCACATATTGGAGAAGGCTTGATCCAAACCCAAGCAGGTTTGCGTTCTAAGAAATGCTATAATATAATGGAATTTTTAAACAATTATTTTTTATTTTCTTGCCACATATAATAATCAATAGAAGTTCCTAAAACTTTTTTTTTTTTAGGAAGTAACGAAATTGAAGAGTGCGAAAATGTAGACATGCCACTGGAATATAGTAACGTACCTAGTTCCTCTAGTGAAGGATGCAAGGAAGAAGGATCTTGCCTGCTGTCTGAGTTGGTAAGTGCATTGCAGAACCTATATATTGTATTCGGTCGGTCTTTTTTATTTGTTTTGTTCATTCGAAAATAACAGAGTTACTGAATTTTATGTAGGAACCCTACAAAGAGCCACAGCCAACGACGCTATGTACTTTCTTATCGCCCAACTCTATAACTGTACAGAAGTTGGATCCAGGGGACAACATAGAGAATCGAGATCGTCCAAGTCCTGTCTCTGTCCTTGAGCCATTCTTAGTGGATTCTATCACAAGCCCAGAGAAGATAACAATTGAGCATGGTATCAAGAAGCAATGTGTTATTTCTATGGTTTTCCTTAATTACTTTTTATTCTTTTCTACTTGAAACTTACTGATAAATCTTTTGCAGCTGAATTGATAGAATCTCGACAACTTCATTTCGATGAAAGTGACACTCCACTACAAGGTCAAGCTTCAGTAGCTTCTGAAGCTAATCTAGGAACATGCAATGACGAAAAGGAAACCAAACTACTATACGTCAAAATTGTGTTGGAAGCATCTGGTCTTCTGAACCACAAGCAATTTGCTGAGAGATGGCAATCGTCGGATCAATTGCTCGATCCATTCGTGTATGACAAAGTAGAGATCTCCTTTGGTCGAAAGATGGATGACTCGAGGCTGCTATTTGACTGTGTCAACGAAGTTCTCGTAGAAATCCATGAAAGATATCTGAGCTGCACACCCTGGGCTTCGTTCATCAGGCCCAGCATCAGGCCGATCCCTACAGGAGTGAATTTTCTTCAGGAAGTTAGCGAGCGATTTGATCAGCATCTCTGCTTGCCATCCTCGTTCACGTTGGATCAGGTAGTGAGGAAGGACTTGGATGGTAAAACATGGATGAACCATCAGCTTGAAGCCGAAAGCACCATCGCAGAGATAGGTGAGCTCTTCGTAGATTACATAATGGAAGAAACCATACTAGAGCTCTGGGATTGAGCTTGCTGCATAGGATGGTCTCCTCCAGTACATACTTGAAAATAATGACTTGCTGTAGTTTTCACAGAAGTTCAATACCGAAAAGAATTACCAGATATTAGTACACTATGGGGAATAGTTTGTTCCCCTGAAGTGAAGTGTGGAAATGTTTTTTTTTTTAATTTCCCCTTTTTTTTTTCTTTTTTTTTTACGCTTGTAATGTCTTGATTGTGAGTATAGCAAGATTTTCAATCTTGCCGGTTTGATATAAAGATTGTGAAGTTATTGAGAGCTTCACTTTGTGTGGAATAATAGCATGGAATCCCAGTATCCCAAAAGCTATTGCTTAAATTCTTCTCCTATTGATTGCTTCTCAAACCCAAATTCATAATATTTGTAATTGTTTACTGTTAATTTAAGGTTTATATTTACGTTTTCGTATTAAATTTGTCCATGCTCTATTTTACGCAGCAGTAGTCGTGCATTCTACGAACTTTCTTCCTGAAGAGATCCACTCTTTTAGTATGTTTCTGCAATTCTATTCTATAAAGTTCACTACAATCATTCCTAAATGCTTAGAGATTTGATCAACTTCCAGGGAAATAAAAACAGAGTGCAGCTCTTAAATAATGATTTTTGCTGAAGACAACATTCGATTAATTTCACATTTCCAGTATTATTATGCATTACATTCTCATCCCAGTGGATTTTGGGCATCATCAAATTCATAAAAAAAATCAAGGAGGGAAACTATTACAAACTAGCACCGGAAATCTTCAATTTCTGCGAATGTTGTAAAGATCAAATTATTTAGGGCCAATTAACGTTTAGATCCTGAACTTTATATCAGCTTAGAGTTTAAGTCCCGACATGTCCAATTGAACCTAATTTTTTTTTTTTGTTTCTATTTTTCTGTTATATCATGAACATGAGTACAAGGAACAACCAACATATGCAGAAAAAGAGGGTATATAATGAGGAAAACCAAAAATAAAAATTCAGGATCCAAACTTTTCAATTGGACATATCAGAACTTAAACTCTAAGCCGTATAAAATCCATGGTCTAAAAGCTAATTAGCCGAATTATTTACTTAATTTGGAGGTTTCCCCAATCCTACTTTCTTCCGGTGTACCGCCTTCATCTAGCAGTTGGAGCAAAACACAGACTTGAGATAGCACAAAGGAGTTTGTTTCTAACAAGAACTTGAAAAACTAGTGGCACAGGCCTTCAACTCACAATATTATCAGATGACACATATTGAAGTTACAATATTCTGTACTCAAATCACAAATATCTGCAGCCATTTTCAGAAGCATGTCTTTTTTGTTTCAATTGATATATTAGTGAGCATTCTCTCCAACAATAATATCAAAAGATGGATTTACTAAAATCAACTAGCTGTAGCTAACGGTGGACTGTGTTAACCATATGGTTTAAGAATAGGGTTCATTAGTCGAAAATTAGCATTTTGGTCCTAAAGATGTCTAGGTTAGGATTTGGGTCTTGAGATAACGGTGGACTGTGTTAACCATCCAAAACTTGTTAATAAATATTTTAGGGTTAATAGATTTAGGGTCCCAAAAACAATCTTGTCCATCTTAAGTTCTGATTTAATTTATTTATTAACAGATTTTAGATGGTCAACACGGACTAAGATTTTGGATGGTCAACATGGGTCAACCGTCATCTCAGGACCCAAATCCTAACTTGGATATCTTCATAACGGAAACACTAATTTTTGAATATTTCTGGGACCCATAATCTATTTAACCCTTAAGAAAATCATAGTTGGTTGGGATTAGTATAGCCAAAGATGTTGCGTTTTTATGGTGTTATTCTTCGATGTTGAAGAAGACAACTAAGGAGGTAGTAAAAAAACAATATAACATTTTTTTTGATATATTATATTCTAACCAACTATGTTTGAACCATACTTGATTGAATTCGTGTCAAGGTTGTGAAAAGCGCTAGTCGGACGGACACCTTCCGCCTAGCGCCTAGCCTGCCTAGGCGGGTGCCTAGGCGATTCAAAAAAAATAAAAAGAATCTAAACAAATATACTAAAAGTTGCAGGAAAAAAAATTCATAAAATCTCAAAACATGCCTAGTCGGACGTCGGGGGACTAGGCGGGCACCTAAGCGGGACATCGGGCGGGCCTGCCTTTTAGAACAGAGATTTGTGTCTTTGATTTCCAAGCTGTCTCAAAGGAAAATCATGGTCTTTAGGCTGGGAAGGACTTGTAACCGATGTTCTCTTTGGTTCTTCCTTGGTACCAAAAACAATAAAACTAATATATTTTCTTAAGCTTGGGTCAGTTAGAAATTCATCTCTACTATTATGATTGAGGCTGGAAAACAGCTTAAAAGTGACCCGTCTAAGCCACCATTTATTTTATTAAAAATATTACGGATAAAAAAAAAAAAAAACTCTCATTTTGTATGTGAAATATATATATTTAAAAAATAATTTTTAAAATGTTTAAAAACTAAAATTTAAATTTAATTTAAAGTGAAAAAAATTAACATTTTTAAATGAAAAGCTAAACTCAAATATATTAAATATTTGAGCTATTTCTAATAGTATCATAAAAAAAAAAATTACGTACAACGTATGTGAATTTACTAGTATCTATTAAACTCTCTACGAGTTTTATCCTGATGTCAATCAGAAGCTTATTGTGATTGACATCTTTTCTACTTGGGAATGGGCCCTTCTTACAGATTTGTAGGTATTAGACTTTTGAAGAAAAGAAACTTCATATGTTTAACTTCTCCAATTGTGTGTGTGCGTGTGATTTCAAAAAAAAAAACTTCTCCAAATATCTTTCCAGAATTGTCCAAGAAAAGACACTGAAAATGAACAAGCTAATAATAAGTCAACAAAGTCATAACACAAATATTGATGGATCATTTTGCTATTTATTTTAAACTTAATTAAGTAATGATAACAGAAAAGTTCTAAAATCTGAGATTTCAATACCAATGTCGAGACCCTGTGCTATTGACTAATCGTGGAAACAAAAAATATTTAACTAATTCCATACTAATACTATTTGTTAATTGTTGCTTGCTCAATTGAGAAACGACATGCGTAATCAATGTCATATTCTGGTAGACGATATAAACTATGAGAATGCAAGTGTGGTAGGAAAATAAGTACTCCATAAAAGTTCCTGGGCTGAATATTTGGAAATTGAAATAAAATATCAGGTTTGAACAATGAAGTCTTTTTTCTTGAAGTTCTTGTAATGATTCAATCTACATATGTGAAGATTGTGTAGAGAAATTAGACACATTATTATTTCAACTTGTATTATACTAAACCATAGTTTGCAGTGTCGAACGATTCCGATACGATATGACCGATACCAATACGGTTTGGCATATTTCGATTAGATACTGAGCGATACCGACATTGGGGGTCCCTTTCCCACTCAATGTCACGCCCCGACTCGCCCAATCGGTCGTCATCGCCTTGACTCGAGATGAATCGATCCCACGAGTCGGAACGTGATGTCGTACATATCTTTAATGGACTTGTACAAGGCAAGAATGTGCACTTGAAATTTCCTTTGAGACGATACGTTGAAATTAAACAGTGCAGAGAGTTGAAGACATAGAATAGGAAGAAATTTAGCTTTTCATTCATAAAACTTGCAAAGTACGTGCAAGGTCATTTTTACATTACATATGCCGTTGCGGCTACATCTTTGAACACAAAAGAAAACTCTCGACAAGCTGCTATGAAATAATCCTTGTCGTTTCATACATTCATGCCCCTTTATACATTTGAACAAAACGTCTTCGATCTGAATTGGGCTTCAAAATACTTCAAAATAGGAGAGCTTCGCGCCGCCTCCCGTTCTTCAGCTTCAGTCTAGTCTCGAGCTCTCGCAGCACGCTTGTTACCTGGGGAGTTGGGGGTTAGCACACTTGCTAGTGGATGGGACGAACCCACTCGTCTAAACCGACACTGCTTATTAAGGATTCTAGCATACGAAGTGATCTTTCTATTTAGAACTATATGAATTTCAGTTCATATCGAAGGCACATTTTAAACAGTAACAACATAACCCGTTTCAACTTATCTTACCACGACCGTGCTCATTTCCTGCACAAAATATACATAATACTTACCACCTGCACAAGACAATAGGTAGCATGCAATCTATCTTATATGCGGTCATTGGTGATATCGACACCATGAAGGACAATTACGTAGCATTGCAACGCGTCCTACCAGTCCAGGTTGCGAGCCTAACTGGAGGTCTCGCAATACCTCGCGCCGAGGCATGCCATGTTAAGTGTCGTTCCTTGTTTGTATCCTGTTTATATTATCATGCATGATTAAACTGTTAGATAGGCATATTTTTATGTATCTTGCTATGTCCCTTGAGGACTTGATGATCTTTTTAGGTTTAGCAATTGCATAGAGTTAGTTAGCAGAGCGGATTGTGGATGATTGTGATGCATGATTCAGGTATTGGTCAGTGATATTACATTGTTATCCTTTCGTGCTTTACATTCCTTATCATGAGTTATCATGCTTATTGATTCAGTTTAGAGACTCTTGTTATTTTTCTTGGAGTCTCATCAGACATAAATGCTAGTGGACTGCAGACCACGACCCATAGTGTTCATTCATGCTTTATAATCTTATTGTGGATTGAGCTATAGATTGCATTTCCATGATTTGGCAGTATACCATAGCCTTGACAGCGTTTACGTATTCGAGATGGGCTGGAGTCCGCTCGATACGTAGCTGGCTTGCTCACGTGCTTGTGTAACGCCCCAGTCCCAAAATACTTAAGACTAGATACGTATCCATGCCAGCTGCATACATACGAAGTACACTCCAATATATGGAAACCTCGTATGAATACATAAGCTGTAAAATGCAGTAGAACCATAATAACTAAATCTTATCTACTGGATAAATAAATAATATAAAAGCAACTTTGAATTTTGTCATGTATACAATCGTTGGGCGGAGACAAAGTCCACTACCAACTACCTCAAATAAAATGTACAAGAAGTGATCGATAAAATAACGAGACGAACCAAGCGCAACCATATTCGAAAGAATGGAGAATATCACGGCCTTGGCTAGAACACCTGCAAAATCATAGAAGCACACACCTGGAGAGATAACCAGGTCCTCAGAGGGACGTAACAAGATACAATAAGCATGCCATATAAATACTGAATATAAAATATGCCACAATCAAAGAAAGTGACAAGACATAAATAAGGTACTCTAACCATACTAAAGTGAACATGCAGTTAAGAACAAACCTTTCATCGCATGAGCCCTGGCTGTAAATGGGATCTGGTATAGTCCCCACTTGGGCACCAGTGGCCTAAGAGCATGACGTTCAAAAACGACAGTGGCCAACCTGAGAGGCTCATACCCGTATCTCCAGCGGAGCTTCCGGGTTATAAGGGAAGTGCAATCGAAGCCCATACGACAATAAAATATTCTCCCCACCCAATGTAACTATCACGTCGCATCCACGACCATGTAACACTACTAACTGCTAAGTCTCCTAACACGCCTCTATTAGCAGTTAGCCCTAACGCAAGCACATGGGGGATCAGCCCACACGCAAGAACCTCTACATGCTACTCATCTCATACATCCTCGTGGTACAATTGTGTCAAGGTATATGCAATACACTACAACAGTAGTCCCTTAACTTTAGTTCCATATGCAATCAAAGGATAAATAACAAAGTACATCTAATATCACTGAACAGGCAGTAAATCAAGAACTGGAAATAAATGAACAGTGATATGTAATAAAATGCAAACTGGATATAAATAGTATAATGGCAAGGTATCTTGCCTGAGGGTGGTGCGAGAAGCAGCAAAAATCCATCAATCAGAATCGTCAATACGAAAGTCAAAATCTACAAGAAGCTCCGGATGCTGAAACAAACATCACGAACGAGTTTGGAATAAAAGATATGCCTAGAAAACGCCTGTCCAAAAAGTTAAATTCTGGAACAGGGACAAAATCATAATTTTGGGTTAAAACGATGTCCGCCGTTGGACCCGCTTTGCACCGAAATGCGTGCCAATATCTACGTCTCTAAAGTCGTCAAACTACATGTCTACGAATTTGTTTTGATGAGACGAATCCAACGGTATGTCCAATTTTGGATTCCGGTGGGCTGTGCACAAAATCGCCCATTGAGTGGGATTGTGGGCCCGCCAAAATAGCGTCCCGATCAACGGTCTCAGAATCGGATCAAACTTGGCTCACAGTACCAGACAAATATTTCGAGTCCAATGCGCAAGTTTCATCGCGATATGATGAGTGTGCACAAAGTTGTGACTTAATTTGCAAAGGGTCGATACGGGGTATCTCGACGGATACGCATTGATTTCGTCGTGCACATGCAACAAAATCGGGTTTCGTCAGTTTCCACACGTCGACAACATCCATACGCGCCTTTCGATGCATATAGTGTGCGACCACGTCGCCCGGTTTGTCGGGGCACACGCCGTATCGGGTGTTTTCCCACTTTTTGAAAACATAATTTACAATTTTTCGTGAAACTTTAACAACGTGTAACTTTCTACATACTAGATGAAAAGTTAATCCAAAAGGTGCGTTACAATCTCTGTTAGGTTGTCTTTGACTGTCTTCAATTAGTTTTTACGAAATCCTATTATACAGAAAGAAAAATGGCCGACAAGTTGGTGTTTTACGACAGTTTTTAATATTCAGAAAAGTGGATTTTTCTCCAACTTCGTCTCGATTTTTCGAGCAAGTTGGATGGCCATGTCAAAATTCACCCGAGGGATCTCGAAGAGGGTTATGAGGGCTTTCTACACGAATTTACGGATCTAAAAACGGATTTAAAATGATGGAGATATCGATCGGGGAAGTGGGATACCTTAAAGTGGAAAACTGTTCCGTGGATGACGAGGGGCTGACTTTCGATGCTCCGTTCGTCGCGCACACAACTCCGTTGCTGGTGAAACGAACTCGTAGACGAAGAGGGTATGTTCTGCTACAATTTTCGTTTTGGAAGTTTAGCGTTTTGAGGTCTGTAGAGGAAGTTATATATATAATAAGTTGGATGAAAACCTAATACTACTAGGGTTCTAAATAAACCCAAACTAAGCTTTCACGGGTTGGGGCCTTGGGTTTGGCGCTAGTTGCTGCTACAGCAGCTTAGGAATGGGTGGGGGGCCTGCCCACTTTAAGTGGGTGGGTGGGTTTTTATTATATATATATATATTTTTCTTTTTCTTTTTCGTTTTCTTTTTCTTATCTTTTTCCTTTTTCCTTTCTTTATTCATTTCTTTTCTAAATCTTTTCAAACTTTTAAATATAATATATATATATATATATATATATATATATATATATATATATATATATATATATATATTTTATATATATATATATATATATCCATAAATACACCAAAAATTTATTTAAAATCCAAACACCATTTAAAAGTCAACTATCCAATTATTTAATATATTTGAGCATATCTACATATATATAAATTCAATCCTTAATAAATCAACTCAACATTTAAATAGGAAAAACATGTTTATTAAATCTTCACAAAATAACTTAAATTATAATAAAATAATAATAATCGTCCCAATTGGTGAACTTTACCGCTTACCCATGTATGGGTCCAGAAAATTGTACTATCTTGTAAAATATTATTTTATTAATAAAACATAAATTTTGTACCAAAAGTTAATAAATATTCAACAAGTCTCAAAATTATTTAAAAATATTTGTACACACATAAAATGTTTCTATATGGCCATCTTAGTCACCCCACATGCTCACATGGGCTTAAATTTTGTTCGGGCCCTGTTCGGACTGAATTGGCCAAATCGGATCATCAAAAAAAATAAAAAAATAAAACCATAAATTGTATAAATTCATTTTTAAGTCTAATAAAATAATAAAAAATAATTTAAAAAATAGGGGTTTTACATCCTACCCAACTTACAAGAATTTCGTCTTCGAAATTTAGGAATAATAAGGTAGATAGGGTGGAGGGGTAGAAATGAGTTATCAATACCAACTTACAATTAAATTTGGGTGGAGACGATAAAACAGCATTCAACACCACCATGCAATGGAGAATTATGGAAAAAATATATCATGGTTATGGAATTGAATAAGGGTTGCCAGTGTAGGTAGCAAAATTTCGATAATCCAAATTGGAGAGTAATAAGGGATTGAGTAGATCAAAGAGAATAATTAGACGTTTGGGAGATATGGTTCCTTGAGAGAAACTGGAGACTAATCGCCTCGATTGAGAGTTTGATTTAAGTGAATGATTAGAATCACTCTCGTACGTTCAAGAATAATTGGGAGGACACGATAACAATTCTAAGGTTAAGGAACGCGGAGTAGTTAAAGGCGAGGATACAGCCATATGAGTCGGTCGGTGGCTATCTACATTTGTGTATAATTAACCGATTGGGCAACCAAAGATGATATCTTGTGTCGATCTATCAAGTACAGTGTCTGGTCTTTCTAAAGTAAGTAAAGTTAACAACAATAAAGTGTTCAAAGGCGATGCTATTGAGTACGAAATACGAGGTTCATAGGTGACGGAAATAATTCGAATAAGAGTTGTCAATGCTGTCGCGGATGAGACTCTAAGGCAAGTTTGCTAAGTCTCCATCCACGTAGATTAATATGTGATAAGCGAACCAAAGTGCAATAGGTTGATCAGACCATCATGCACCGGTTCTGATTAGACAATATGTTATTGGGTGCACCCAATACAATATGTCATGATCAAGCTTGATAACGAAATAAGCTTGCAAAACTGAAGCTACATTAGCAGCATGGGATAGTCAAAATATGTGCAAGGGAGGTACTGATGAAGGAAATTAAATAGTCCCGGATCTTTTAAAATCAAGGCTCGTCCGAAGTTTGGGCCTATACAGTTGTCCTAGTATTTCTTCATCTATGGCTGGGTAGATAGATAAGGTAGGGTCCTCTGAATTTATAGTCTAAGTGAACTTACCAATGTGGTTCACGAGAGAAAAAAAAAAGTTTGTTTGGCTGTGAGGTACTCTACCCAACTTACAAGAGTTAAACTAATGGTATGATGAGACAATGGGTCAAGCAATCAAGATAAAGCACAAATTTAAGCATTTAAGGAATTAAGTAGAACAAAATCGTATATCGGTCAAAAGAATTGAGTCGAGGTTGAATCCCTATCTGTGGTCGAAAAATATATCGGTATCATGGTAAAGATTATAGTTTGGCCATTTTGACCATAAGGTCATATCAAGAAAAAGAGTACAAGGAGATGGGTTTTGGTGGGACATGATGTCTACATGAAGGTGGGCTTGTCTAGGCCTTACATATGGAATTTGTTGGAGGAAAAAGTCTAGTGTTGTACTCCAAATATCTAAGTCACGGTAAGGAACGCCAAAAGATCTAAAATAGAAAGTGGGAGTTCACTAGGTGTAATTAATGCACAATAATAAAGGAGATTAAGTTAAAGCATGAGATAAAATTAATTAAGGAATCCAGTAAGATAATTTAGGAATACAATCCCGGAGAGAAGATAGTCTCCTAGATGAATACGGTTAAGAAACCATTGGATCATTATTCAAATTACAAATGGGTTAGGAGGTCGCAATTAAAAGATCTGTAATTGAAGGAAGGTCGAGTAAGTCGAGGTGGAAATACAGTCATATAGCTGGGTAGATGACTAACAACACTTGTGTATATACTACTATCATGGTCATGAGTGACATGACAATTAGTGTGGAATACTTAGTAGGGTTATCTTGGGGTCTACCATTAAAATTTAACTCAAGTTTCCTCCAAAAAAGTTTCAAAAATAAACCACCAAAATTTGTATTCACTCCAAGCCGTTCAAATTCATCATAAAAATTTAAATCACACTCATAAATCTCAAAGCAAAATTTTATCACGTTACTACTAACCTTTTTCCAAAATTAACGTTTAAATTTAACTATTTAACTCGAGAGTTCATAATTTACGAATCCATAAAAATTTCACCAATCAATCAAAAATTTAACACTCTAAAATTTTCAAATAACTCATAAATAAACTCTTAGCATATTAAAAGCAATCTCAAAAATTTAGCTCAATGCTCTCATAAATTTTAACTTCTATTCATGCTATGTTATTCCAACAAAATCACAACTTTTAAATGGTAACTTCCTTTAATCAATCAAAATAACTTTCTATCACATCCTTCGAAATTCTCCCAAAAAAATTTTAATATTAGCAATCCCGCATTAAACTAAATTTTCAAATAATCTTATCAGTCAATTTCTTTTTTTTTTTACCAAAATCTAAATAGATTTGTAAATCCTCAATCATAGGACACCATTTAAAATAAAAAAATTTCCAAAAATCGTTTTCATAACTTTCAAATATTTTAAACCAAAGTTCACCGTCATTACTTCCACTTAAAATTCAAAATTTACTAAACATGAAAATTGCAAGTTGTACAACTCAAATTTAAATAATTCCTACGACCATTTTTAAAAGCTAAGATCATTTTCAAACCAAATTTATGACTGTTCAAAGGTGCATAACTATAATACAATAAATCATGAACATTAAAACTCAAAAATCAAATGAATTTTATATTTGTTCAAAGATGTATATCTATCACCCAAACCCATAAATATCACAACTCGAAAAGCAAATCAATTTTTATACTTGTGCAAGGATGTATAACTATAATCCAATAAATCATAAATATCAAATCTTGAAAATCAATCAATTTCTTAAACCAAGTATGAAATCCTATAAATCCTCTGGTGTTTACTATTTAGAAATCTCAAGGTTAAAACTTTCCGTGGTAATATCCTACTTTACCAATTACTAATCATTAAATCACACAAAAGACCTTTTTAACTCAATTAGAGTCTTGAATGTATTCCAATTGCCAATATAACCATTCTAGCCATGTGTTTGACCTATGAGCATATACTAGTGTAGTCATCTTCCTAATTGACACTAAGCACGAAAATAAGAATCAACGGTAGAAAGGAATCAAGCAAGATGCAATTCAAGGAAGTCGAACGAGAGTTCGGAATTTGAAGCCAAGGAAAGAGGTCAAGCTGTATGGATGAGATTCCTAGATTCTAATCCTATGTTGCAGGCTCACTTCGGTACAATTACATAACCGAAGTGAAAAACTTGACCTGCATGGGCCACCACAAAAATATGTAATGCCACAGTCCCAAAATACTTAGGACTAGATACGTATCCATGCCAGCTGCATACATACGAAGTACACTCCAATATATGGAAACCTCGTATGAATACATAAGCTGTAAAATGCAGTAGAACCATAATAACTAAATCTCATCCACTGGATAAATAAATGATATAAAAGCAACTTTGAATTTTGTCATGTATACAATCGTTGGGCGGAGACAAAGTCCACTACCAACTATCTCAAATAAAATGTACAAGAAGTGATCGATAAAATAACGAGACGAACCAAGCGCAACCATCTTCGAAAGAATGGAGAAGATCACGGCCTTGGCTAGAACACCTGCAAAATCATAGAAGCACACACCTGGAGAGATAACCAGGTCCTCAGAGGGACGTAACAAGTTACAATAAACATGCCATATAAATATTGAATATAAAATATGCCACAATCAAAGAAAGTGACAAGACATAAATAAGGTACTCTAACAATACTAAAGTGAACATGCAGTTAAGAACAAACCTTTCGTCGCATGAGCCCTGGCTGTAAATGGGATCTGGTATAGTCCCCACTTGGGCACCAGTGACCTAAGAGCATGACGTTCAAAAACGACAATGGCCAACCTGAGAGGCTCATACCCGTATCTCCAGCGGAGCTTCCGGGTTATAAGGGAAGTGCAATCGAAGCCCATACGACAAAAAAATGTTCTCCCCACCCAATGTCACTATCACGTCGCATCCACGACCATGTAACACTACTAACTGCTAAGTCTCCTAACACGCCTCTATTAGCAGTTAGCCCTAACGCAAGCACATGGGGATCAGCCCACACGCAAGAACCTCTACATGCTACTCATCTCATACATCCTCGTGGTACAACTGTGTTAAGGTATATGCAATACACTACAACGGTAGTCCCTTAACTCTAGGTCCATATGCAATCAAAGGATAAATAACAAAGTACATCTAATATCACTGAACAGGCAGTAAATCAAGAACTGGAAATAAATGAACAATGATATGTAATAAAATACAAACTGTATATAAACAGTATAATGGCAAGGTATCTTGCCTGAGGGTGGTGCGAGAAGCAGCAAAAATCCATCAATCAGAATCGTCAATACGAAAGTCAAAATCCACAAGAAGCTCCGGATGCTGAAACAAACATCACGAACGAGTTTGGAATAAAAGAATGCCTAGGAAATGCCTATCCAAAAGTTAAATCTGGAAATTGCCGAGAAACCCAATTTCGGGGTTGGGTTGTATGAAAAACCCACCCGTAGGATGGGTTTTCTGAAATGCCCAGAATTATATAATTCTACGTCAAATATTCAAAGATTCCCTTTAGATGCTCTGTATTTACAAAATTAATACCATAACTACTGTCACGCCCCGATCCCGCAGAGTCCCTTTCTTCCTCGCTTCGGGCTCTTTGGGACCGTTCGTCCTCGCTAGGGCGTGATGTCGTGCAAGCCTAAGTTGCGCTTGCACAAGGCCGAGACCTGGAACAAGACAAGATAGACAAGTTTGACAATACGCAGCGGAACGTATCGCAGATAATTGAAGCAGCAACGGACATATTTCAGAATACAAGCATTGAACACAATGGTAACAAGTAACAATTCTCTTTATTGATTTCATTTGAACAGATTACAAGCTCTCGATTCTCTCTGATACAATATTACATTCTCTCAGAAATTTACAGATTACAATGATCCCGTTCCCATACATTACATCCTTTTATATACAAAACTAAACTCTTGCACAGATGTCGTCTCTTGGCATCTCTTCTGATTTCTGGCTCCTGAGGATGAGGCTCGAGCTATCGCTTCGGACTATCCTTCTCGATGCATAGTGCACCTGCATGCAGACTGATGGTGGGTCAGTATATCAGCATACTGGTGAATGGTGTAAACAAAGAGCTACATTTGTCTGAAACGATCACTGTTTATTTAGTGAGAAAACGTTTCTTGTGATGTGATCTTGCTACTTTTTACCTATGTTCATTTCATGCATACAGAGTCAGTTTACATGTCTTTTGAAAACACATCTTTGGAAGCCAACATTTGTTTTATTTCATTTCGAGCATACAAGGGACTAATCAATTCTAGCATGATGACTATTCATTTCATGTGCAGTGCGCAGCGTGTTTCATGAGCATATTCATTACTTTGATCAAGCAACTGTTAGGGACAATTGTAAGCATGATATCATATCTTTTCTTTGATGGAACATAGTAATTCTTGATAACAGATTAATCTCTTCAAGTAATTCATATAGCAAACTCAAGCAATACATGTGTATCACTTTTCAGTGATTCTTACCATAGCTGACCGTCCATCCCTGCACAAGACAAGGATTAGCATAAACATTATAAAACCAACATTGTCATTCCCTGTTCGTCTCTGCATTGTTAGCTCTTAGCAAAACATATGATAGACACATGCAGACCGATTGGCAGCTGTGACTCTCCGGTTCAGCTCTGCACCAATCCACACCTATCTATATGATGGTCCATGGGAAACCCATGATTAGCCGCTGTGACGCTCTTGGATTCAGCTCGTCGCTAAGGACACAGATAACGGCTATACTTTTAATATGGGTCCTTGCACCCAGTGTGCTCATAATCTCTCCTAGGCCGAGCGGTTACAGGCGCCCCCAGATACCACCCGAGAGACAAATTTTACTCGTGCACGAGTTGTCCGAGACCATATGCATGCTCTAGCAGGATTCTATCAGATGAGACAGATTATCAGATGAGACAGATTTGTGATCAGATGTACGACATGTTCTTTTCATGCCCTTGCAGATATATGACACGTTCAATTCGTGTCTTTCTTTTCTGTGATCTCAGAGCCGAAGCTCCTACATAGTCTTTCTGTGAACTTAGAGCCGAAGCTCCTACATAGTCTTTTCTGTGACAACATGTACAAGTTCGTCTGTACATGTCTAGCATACAAGCAGCAAGCAATGATCAAGCATTCAATTCGATTTATTAGTTTTCTCTTATTCTATCAAGCATGACAAGCATCATATTGGTTCTTATTAGCAGGAAACAAGTCTTCTTATTAGCATGCATATTATTCTTTTCTTGTTCTTAGCATGGCAAGGTTCTCTTTATCAAGGCAACATTCATTTCTTAATGAGGCAACATGTGAATTCTCTTAAAGCATACTCAATGATTTACCATCTTGTTATTTACAAAAGCATTCAATCAAAAACTCAGATTCTTAAGGCGCAAGCGAATCAGCAAATGAGACTTCGTCCACTCACCCAGATTAATCGTCTTCTGTTGCAGAGCCAGCAATCTGATCTTTCTGTCTATCTAGTGCCTTCGCGGAGCGGGGCTCTACATAATTACCCACCGAAAAGAAGTTTCGTACTCGAAACTTAAGGAGAAACTTACGATATCCTTCGCAGCGATAGTCCTCATCCTTCGCCATCATCAATCCATGAAATCATAATTCAGATCATATCAAGACTCTTGTTCAATCAAGCATTTCAATCTCAATCAATCAAATCGATAAAACATATGCCGGCATCATAAAAATATTTACGGACTTATTGTATGGAACGTTCATCTCATTATTGATATCGAGTAGGCAACGGAATTTCGATCAGAAGACATGTACAAATCCAATTGAATCAAAATTGGCCAGAGGATCATGTTGCTCTGATACCATTCTGTCATGCCCCGATCCCGCAGAGTCCCTTTCTTCCTCGCTTCGGGCTCTTTGGGACCGTTCCTCCTCGCTAGGGCATGATGCCGTGCAAGCCTAAGTTGCGCTTGCACAAGATCGAGACCTGGAACAAGACAAGATAGACAAGTTTGACAATACGCAGCGGAACGTATCGCAGATAATTGAAGCAGCAGCGGACATATTTCAGAATACAAGCATTGAACACAATGGTAACAAGTAACAATTCTCTTTATTGATTTCATTTGAACAGATTACAAGCTCTCGATTCTCTCTGATACAATATTACATTCTCTCAGAACTTTACAAATTACAATGATCCCGTTCCCATACATTACATCCTTTTATATACAAAACCAAACTCTTGCACAGATGTCGTCTCTTGGCATCTTTTCTGATTTCTGGCTCCTGAGGATGAGGCTCGGGCTATCGCTTCGGACTATCCTTCTCGATGCATAGTGCACCTGCATGCAGACTGATGGTGGGTCAGTATATCAGCATACTGGTGAATGGTGTGAACAAAGAGCTACATTTGTCTGAAATAATCACTGTTCATTTAGTGAGAAAACGTTTCTTGTGATGTGATCTTGCTACTTTTTACCTATATTTATTTCATGCATACAGAGTCAGTTTACATGTCTTTTGAAAACACATCTTTGGAAGCCAATATTTGTTTCATTTCATTTCGAGCATACAAGGGACTAATCAATTCTAGCATGATGACTATTCATTTCATGTGCAGTGTGCAGCGTGTTTCATGAGCATATTCATTACTTTGATCAAGCAACTGTTAGGGACAATTGTAAGCACGATATCATATCTTTTCTTTGATGGAACATAGCAAGTCTTGATAACAGATTAATCTCTTCAAGCAATTCATATAGCAAACTCAAGCAATACATGTGTATCACTTTTCAGTGATTCTTACCATAGCTGACCGTCCATCCCTGCACAAGACAAGGATTAGCATAAACATTATAAAACCAACATTGTCATTCCCTGTTCGTCTCTGCATTGTTAGCTCTTAGCAAAACATATGATAGACACATGCAGACCGATTGGCAGCTGTGACTCTCCGGTTCAGCTCCGCACCAATCTACACATATCTATATGATGGTCCATGGGAAACCCATGATTAGCCGCTGTGACGCTCTTGGGTTCAGCTCGTCGCTAAGGACACAGATAACGGTTACACTTTTAACATGGGTCCTTGCACCCAGTGTGCTCATAATCTCTCCTAGGCCGAGCAATTCCAGGCGCCCCCAGATACCACCCGAGAGACAAATTTTACTCATGCACGAGTTGTCCGAGACCATATGCATGCTCTAGCAGGATTCTATCAGATGAGACAGATTATCAGATGAGACAGATTATCAGATGAGACAGATTTGTGATCAGATGTACGACATGTTCTTTTCATGCCCTTGCAGATATACGACACGTTCAATTCGTGTCTTTCTTTTCTGTGATCTCAGAGCCGAAGCTCCTACATAGTCTTTCTGTGAACTCAGAGCCGAAGCTCCTACATAGTCTTTTCTGTGACAACATGTACAAGTTCGTCTGTACATGTCTAGCATACAAGCAGCAAGCAATGATCAAGCATTCAATTCGATTCATTTGTTTTCTCTTATTCTATCAAGCATGACAAGCATCATATCGGTTCTTATTAGCAGGCAACAATTCTTCTTATTAGCATGCATATTATTCTTTTCTTGTTCTTAGCATGACAAGGTTCTCTTTATCAAGGCAACATTCATTTCTTAATGAGGCAACATGTAAATTCTCTTAAAGCATACTCAATGATTTACCATCTTGTTATTTACAAAAGCATTCAATCAAAAATTCAAATTCTTAAGGCGCAAGCGAATCAGCAAATGAGACTTCGTCCACTCACCCAGATTAATCGTCTTCTGTTACAGAGCCAGCAATCCTATCTTTCTGTCTATCTAGTGCCTTCGCGGAGCGGGGCACTACAACTACCTCTCCGCACAAACTCAGATCTGGATTACGATTCTCTTCTTCTTCTTCTTCACGAGAGATCTGAATACCATTGCTCTCATCTTCAACAGAGATCGCAAAGATCGTTCGTAGTTTACCATGCTTTTTTTTCAGTCGAACTCCGATCATCGCTCATCTTCTTCTTCTTCTTCTTCGACAATTAGGTCAATTATGGAGAGAAGATCCTCTTCTTCTTTTCCATATGAGTTAGCATCGTTTTGAAAGAATAACGAAAACTCTTGAATCTTTATTCATGTCAAATTTCTTTCCACAAAATAAAAAAACAAAAAAATTAGGTTTCTGTCAACTGTTCTCCGTCGATATCACACGAAGAATAGTCATTCTCCTGCATTTTTAACAAGGAGAATGCCATTCTCCGTGTTGAATGGCATTCTCCGTGTTTCTAACACAGAGAATGGCCATTCTCCTGTGTTTTAACATTTTAATGACCATTCTCCGTGTCATTTAACACAGAGAATGTCATTCTTCGTGTTATTTAGCACGGAGAATGGCCATTCTCCGTGTAATTTAGAAACGGAGAATGCCATTCTCTGTACTAAATTATACGGAGAATGGTCATTCTCCTACGTTTTAACACTGGGAATAACCATTCTCCGTATAAATTAACACGGAGAATGACATTCTTCGTTTTAATTAAGACGGAGAATGTCATTCTCCGTTTTATTTAACACGAAGAATGATATTCTTCGTGTTAATTTACACGAAGAATGGCATTCTCCGTGTTTTTAACACGGAGAATGACCATTCTCCTGCATTTTAACACTGTAATGACCATTCTTCGTGCTAAATTACACGGAGAATAACCATTCTCCGTTTTATTTAATACGGAGAATGGCATTCTCCGTGTTTCTAACATGGAGAATAACTATTCTCTTGCGTTTTAACACTGTAATGACTATTCTCGTGCTAAATTACACGGAGAATGGCCATTCTCCGTTTTATTTAACACAGATAATGGCATTCTCCTTGTTTCTAACATGGAGAATGGTCATTCTCCTACGTTTTAACACTGTAATGACCATTCTTCGTGTAATTTCTCCGTGCTAAATTACACGGAGAATGGTCATTCTCCGTTTTATTTAACACAGAGTAAGACGAAGAATGGCCATTCTCCGTTTTATTTAACACGAAGAATGACCATTCTCCGTGTAAATTAAGACGGAGAATGTCATTCTCCGTGTTACTAACACAGAGAATGGCCATTCTCCGTGTAAATTAAGATGGAGAATGCCATTCTCCGTGTTACTAACACGGAGAATGGCCACCCTCATGCGAAATTAATATTTTTCGTATTCTAACACGGAGAATGACCATTCTCCTGCATTTTATGGTCAGTTGAAACTTTGGAGGGCCATAACTTTTGACTGGGAGGTCGAAACGAGGTCCCGTTTGTCCCAAAATGAGCGTATCCTCGAGGAGCCTAAAAGTAACAATTTTATTGTTAGACGGCCTTTCGAAATTTTAGAATCGCAAAAAAATGATGTTTGGACCTCCGTTTTAGCACTTTTGCCGTTTGTCTCGGTCTTTCCGAATTTTTTCGACGAGTTTTCTGAAGTTTTTTGAGGAGAAAACCTAGATTCAAAAGTGAGCAGCGTATGGAAGAAGATGAAGAATCAAAACATTTTTTTAAGAGTAGTTTCGTGGGTGTTTTCAATAAATTAGAAGGGTGAAAGGGTCATTTGGAATCCGCTTTGGATAAGTTTCTCTAATTCTGGGCACGCGATGAAAGTTTTTTTAGTGGTGGATTTTTCATGAAATTTTTTTAGTTTTTGGGCATTTCATAAATTTACCCTGGAACATGGGCAAAATCGTAATTTTGGGTCAAAATGATGTCCGCCGTTGGATCCGCTTTGCACCGAAATGCGTGCGAATATCTACATCTCTAAAGTCGTCAAGCTACATGTCTACGGATTTTTTTTGATGAGACGAACCCAACGGTATGTCCAATTTTGGATTCCGGTGGGCTGTGCACAAAATCGCCCGTTAAGTAGGATTGTGGGCCCACCAAAATAGTGTCCCGATCAACGGTCTCAGAATCAGATCAAACTTGCCTCACAGGACCAGAAAAATATTTCGAGTCCAATGGCGCAAGTTTCATCGCGATATGACGAGTGTGCACAAAGTTGTGACTTAATTTGCAAAGGATCGATACGGGGTATCTCGACGGATACGTATTGATTTCGTCGCGCACATGCAACGAAATCGGGTTCCGTCAGTTCCCACACGTCGACAACATCTATACGCGCCTTTCGATGCGTATAGTGCGCGACCACGTCGCCCAGTTATAGAAGCATAGAATTTCAGGACCAGAAATCCTATGCGCCAAACACTACATGCGCCAGAGAACTCGGACAAAGTACTTCACAGCAAAACAACAAATATAGACATCGAAAGAGGACTTTTTATTTTACATATAAAAGTCTATTACATGTCTAGAAAAGGTTGTACAAAGGAGAATTTCTACAAAGAAAAGATCCTAAGTCTACAGCAAGCAGCCACCATGCGCTCCCAGTCAGACGCAGCAGCCCCCATGCGCCCTCAAAAAGGCACAGCAATCACCATGCGCTCTCAACCAGGCGAATCTCGCCATATGCCCTCAGCAGGGCGCATCTTGTCAGCAGCTCAGTTATGTGCATCCCCAGTTATGTGCATCCCTTCAGCAGCTCAGTTATGTGCCACCCTTCCAGCCAGGCTCACCTGATAAGTGCTTCGACCAATGAAGCATTTATTGAACAGAACGAGGGTGGCAATCAACCCTCTAGCTGGAGGAAGAGCTCCCCAAACCGAGGAAGAGAAGAACACCGCATCAACTTATGGCCAGGGGAGGTTTCGAAAGAGCCTCCAAAGGCAAAGGAAGACCGCAATCGTAATGCGGCTAAAGGAGCAGCTTTCAACACAACCAGCGTGGGCAACACCCACTTTGAAGGAAGAAAGAGCCCCCAAAGCCGCAGCCCCGCAATTCCGATCTACGGCTCTTCCAGCATAACGGAGACGAGGCTCGTGCATCCCGATCTTTGGATGCAACAGGCACCTTCTGCCTGCCTCAGAAGCCCTCGACTCTGACTTTTGGATGTAACAGTCACCTTCAAGTGCATCAATGAAGACATCGCATCCCATCTTCACCTTCGGGAGCATCTCATCGACAGAATGCACTCGAATAAACAAGTTCATTTCGGGAGGACGTGAGGAAACGAGAAGCAAACTCTCTCCATGCCACTATTTATAGGTCGGGCAAATCAAACCCATGCGCTAAGTGGATGGCTCTCCGAATTTCGTGCAATGAATTTACATTAAATGGATGAACCAGACGCTTCGAATTCAGCCAAGTAAACGACTATTTAAAGCACTCGAAGAACGTAACAGTCGCACCATTAAAGACGTGTCATACGAAGCGGATGCGCCGACCAGACCGCACATCACACATGTGCGCCTCCAACACCAAGTGCCTCCCAAGGATGCGCCTTCCAACACCAAGTGCCCCCCCAAGGATGCGCCCTTAAACACCAAGTGCCTCACAGGGGATGCGTCTCCATGCATTCCCATACGCCTAGTGGAACGCCGATCGATGCGCCCACTCATCAGTCCATCACCTGTCACCAATATTAAATGCTGAAGTCTGACAGAGTTGGCAGCACGTCTCTCGAGGACTGAACAATTGACAGCTTTTTCAGAATACGAAGTGTCGCCAACGTCAGCATCATCATTACTTTCATCCGGCGGTTACAGCCACGTGGCCGCCCAACCATCTCGTATGCGCCTCCGCAGCTATGCACCCAAAGCACTGCATGCGCCTCGAGCCATGCGCATCAGACTTTCTCTTTGATCCCTGAAGACAGAAGTAAGGTCATCACTAAAGCTCTGCATGCGCCTCAAAAGCCATGCGCCTCAGACTTTCTCTCTGATCCCTAAAGATAGAAGTAAAAGTCCCTACTGGAGCTTCGTATGCGCCTCAAAAGCCATGTGCCCCGAATGGTTCGTGACTCATAAAGGTTACGAGTCAAAGTCTCCTCATGCGCCCAATCCCGGGCGCATCTATCAGATCATTCCCCACCAAATCCGAGATCTCCGAGCCATGGGCCGATGACACGTGTCCTTTGACTCGACTCACCCAAGATCTCAGCAGCAGAAAGATCTTCTCCTGCTACGTGCCAGCTCATAATAGCAGCATGAAGAATTCAACCCCTCAATCAGGGCGCATCGTCCATGCGCCTCCATCAGCAATCTCCACGTAGCGTCCCCGCGTCCAGGTGTATCCTACATGTACGCACATGAGCAGCCAACCTGCAAAGCTATAAATAGAGGGATCATTTCCTTCTCCCACACACAACACATACAGAGCAACATACATAGACAGACAGAGACTTCGCACCACCAGAGAGGCAGATACAGACACTCAACGTCTTCCTCCTCTCAGCAAGCTCCAGCACCCAGAGCAATCCAAACCTTCAGAGAACCGATAACCGTCGTCAGATCGTCAACGGAGTCAACGTATTACCACTCACTCCATCGGCACGAAGGGACCCAGATAAACAAAAGTGTACTCCTAGGACTACGTCTAAGTCCTACATTGTAACACTGTTCTGTTTGTATTGAAATTTATAATCAAAGAATTTTAATGGCAAACAAGCTGGCGACTCTGCTGGGGAGCTCCTTCTCCTCCACCGAGAAAGCAGTGTCGCAATCCGACGACGTGAAGGTGGGCTCCTCCCACAAGATGCTGGTCGTGCGCCTCAATCAACAGGCGTATAAGGAGTTCATTTCTGAAGGCAGTACGAGTCCTTCGAAGCGGCTGCCGAAGCCGAAGAAGACTCGCCGAGTCTGGGTGCGCAAGGTCGACTCCTCTGGCACCACCACCGAAGGGGATGCGCCGATCCAGCCTTTCCTTCCTGCTGACGTCCTCAGCAACCAAGATGCGCCCACCGGTGCAGCGCATCTCTCGGGGAAACGTACAGCTGATCACATTCCCCAGCCATCTTCCTCTCAGGCGAGGAAGATGCATCGACGGAGCAGGGGCGCAGCTAATGCCCCGCACATCACCTCTGATGCGCCACAGAAGGTCTCTGTCTTTGACAGACTCACTCGCTGTAATAGCGAGAAGAATTTGGATTCTGAGTACTACGCATCCCAGCGGGCTAGTGTTTGCAAAAACAAAAGTATGATCTTTATTTCACAAACTTTGTAAAGAATATTACAAGAATTCTGGGAAAGTACAACTATAGGAATCCGATCTGAATGACGATCGCTTTATCCCTTGGACGATGTGAACTTTGAAGACTTAAATCTCTGAAGAACGCAGCAGCACTTGGACGAAAACTCTGGTTTTTTCTTGATCTTCTCTCTGTGGTGTGTTGAATGGAAACGAAACTCTATTTATAGAGTTCTGAAATAACTGTTTTGGGCAGTTATTCTGGAGAGCGCCTGATTGAAGTGCGCCTGTTTTGAGCACGTATGACAAACTGCGCCTGTTTTCACTCCATTATCACGAACGTGCACCAACTGCTCTAGACACGTGGCATTATTTGATTAAAATGCGCTTGGTCGTATACAGTTAGTGGGACACGTGTTGGACATGTAGAGTGGTAGTTAGGCGTTGATTTAGTCAAAGCGCGCCTGTTTCAAGGACACATGGCAAGCTCTAAATTGATGTTGTATTGAACCGCGCCTTCTTCACTGAGACGTAGGCGCAATCTGCAAAGTGCGCTTGAATTCGGATGGAAGTAGGCACTATCTGCTGAGTTCAGAGGGAAATAGGCGCAGTCTGCTGAGTTCAGATGGAAGTAGGCGCAGTTTGATTAAACAGCACCTGGACAGCTGTCATATCTTCCTCGAGCGCCGTGCCATCAGAGGAATGATAGCGCCGCCTAGATCTTCGTATTTGTCGGGTAATGATGACTCCACGTCAGCTAAGCGCGGTTTGTGAAGTGCGCCTCTGTGATGAAGAAATAGGCGCGCTCTGAGTTTGTTGGTGAAGTAGGCGCCATTTGTTTGTAGGCGCGTTCTGATCAATCAGTTGAATCAAACCTAGGCGCGGTTTGATTTTTTGGACCTACAAGACCCCCTTCAAAGTTTTCGAATTTTAAATTTTCAAAAGTTCGAAATACTTTGAATTTCCATATGACCAAGTCAAACCGCGCTTGATATTTGAAGAAGTTGCGCAGTTTAAGGCGAGAACGGATCTTCAGGCTGAATAGGCACAATCTGTTTAGGCGCGTTTCATTATAGCTGTTCGAAAACTATAAATAGCCCACAAAATCCTTCGTAAACCCTTTATTGTCTTCAAGAGTGAGTTTTCTTTTCTAATTTTCTTTCCCCTCCGACAAGCTTTTCAAATCAACTCCGATGGCGCCTCGACGAGCTGATAAGGGAAAAGAGCCCGCACCAATTGAATCTTCGAAGAAATCGAAGAAGACCGCGCTGCCTCCCGTAGTCGAATCACGTGGTTCTCTTCAAATACGAGAGCCTGGACAAACTCGTGTCTCTCGACACGAAACTGCACATCCAGCCATTAATGGTGGGTTATAGGAACGCACACTGGCTCTTCTTAGGGCTCAGTTGTAGTCGCCAACTCTTTCTAGGGTTCGGTGATTCTGTAAACTTCATATTTATGAAGTTTAAACATTCCATCAAATAGCGCCTAGAAAATTAGGCTCTGTTTGTTCGATCGCGCCTAGTAACAAAGCTAGGCGCTATCGGATAAAGCTTTGTCTGAAAAACAGGCGCTGTTTGTTCGATCGCGCCTAGTAACAAAATTAGACGCTATCGGATAAAGCTTTGTCTGAAAAACAGGCGCTGTTTGTTCGATCGCGCCTAGTAACAAAATTAGGCGCTATCAGATAAAGCTTTGTCTGAAAAAACAGGCGCTGTTTGTTCGATCGCGCCTAGTAACAAAATTAGGCGCTATCAGATAAAGCTTTGTCTGAAAAACAGGCGCTGTTTGTTGTTGAATGAAAGCTAGGCATAATCTACCCTTTTTGACAGAAAACCAGGCGCAGTCTGCCTAAATTCATGAATTAGGCGCAGTTTAATCTAGTTGGCTGAAAAATTAGGCGCAGTCTGTCTTTAAGCAGTCAACTAGGCGCAATCTGATAACTTTGTTGTGATGTTGCTCTTTTCTATTTTGCAGTTGATATCAGAGAAGATCCCAACTTCGAGATCTTCCAAGGAACTATGTCTGAACCTGAATTCAAAGAGGACTTGTCACACGTTAAATTCCCTCATTATGAACTACCAGAGTCTCGAAGAGCAATTCTGACTACTCAGGATAATGAGACTCTTCTGTGTTTGATGAACGGCCAACCCTTACAGTCACAGGATGCAGCTATCCATAAGAAACCACTCTTCTTGTTTGGAGATGCCTTTGGCAGGGAATCTCAGCCAAAACAGCGGGTGGAAGAGAGGATTTTTAAGAAAGGTGAAAAGACTATATATTTGCCAGATATGCTTAGGAGTTTACCTCTTTCCAGATATGAGTTTGCCAGTTATCCCTGCCAAATGGCGTGGGATATCACTCCCGTTCAGCAGGCTCGGGTGGGCAAAATATGTTATAAAAAGGTGAACAACAGAGATATCTTTTATAGTTCATCTGATATTTATGTAACTCATCTCAGGGGTTTGAAACCAGGTTGCATCCCTCCCGAGAATTCATCTCGTCTATTACCAGTGAGAATACCAATTTTTGCAAATGAGTTTGCTAGGAAAGGTAGGTATTATACTGATAACACCTTGAGGATGCAAGGTTTAGTCAACCCAGATTATAAACGATGGAGCTGCATTGCCAACTGGGTTTTAGAACATTATGAAGAAGAACTTCTTAATATCAGTCTGTATGAAGCTGTTTATTCTTCAGTACATGGCTTCCCTCCAAATCCACACCTATTCCTTTCACTGATAGAAAGGTACAATTATAGGACGGGAACCTTCATGACCCCAAAAGGAGAAATCGGTTTCGCTCTTCACGAGATGAATCATATCTCCAAGCTGCCTATGGGAAATTTTCCTTATGAGGAGTATGTTCCCACTGAAGATGAATTAAACAGGTTGAAATCTGAAAATGCTGAAATGGTAGAAATCTTTGATGAGCTGTTATGTCACTATCACATCTGTTGTTGTTATTTTGAAAGCTCAGGCTCCTGCTATCTCACTAAATGGATATCTTATCTTTTCCTCAAACATGATGATGAAGAGAAACAAATTAGTGAGAAGAAAGCTGTTGATCCGCTTACCTTTCAGCGTTTCAGTGAGGAAGAGATAAATGAGTTGATGGCAAGGTTTCGCCAAGAAGATATAATAGTTAAAAATGATGAAGATTATCCTCCACTCAAGATAGGAGATAAAATAGAAAGTTTCATGAGGATGGGATACAGACGTATGTCTAAGAAAGCCCATCTGGCAGGCTTTCTTGCTTTTTGGCTACGAAGGTATGTAGTCCCTGGAGCAAGTGCAGTCGATCGCTTCCACAGAGGTGTTCTTTTTGCTGCAGTCCGCCTAGTGTTCGGTTGTCGGATGGATATTTTATCGGCGATGACAAGCCGTCTTAATCATAGTCTGCGTTGCTTTGTAGACGGCATGCTAAATAATAAGAAAGATGGCTTTCCACGTACTGAAATCGCCCACACTTATTTATTTGGGTGGCTTCTAATCCACTGTCCAGTTTTGATGAGCCCTGGCGAAAGAGCCATTGGAGGAAACTTTTTAAGAAAGTATGAAGGGTGTAGATGGAATCACACCTCTTTGATAGATTGCCGGCGAGTATTGAACCGCGGCGATAACTGGGATTTTTATTGTGTTGATCCACCAGCTGGCTACGAGTTATTGCCAACTAATATCCTAGATTCAGTGAATACTCTACCAACAGATCCAGCTATATTCAATTGGTTGAAGTCGATTCGACCCTCACACCTCGTACATCGATTTGAAGATGAATGTATTCTTGAACCATATTTGCCTAGCCGTTTTGCACGCCAATTTGGCTATGATCAATTCCATGTAGGGAATGCCACAACATGCCTACAAGGGAAAGGATATTTGATTGATGGTGCCAGGGCTTGGTACTATTATAATGCTAAGAATACGAGGGCCGTTTTCTCAATGCCTGAGAATACAAATCATGGACCGCGAATGTTATTCACCTATTCAAGGTTTTACACTTCGGCTAATACCTTTGTGGAGACTTTTGATTTAGCATATAGCTTCGCTTCTGACAAACGAGCCAAGAAAGGAAAGCCGAGCCTTCTTTATAAAGATCCAAATGACGAAGAACCTGCTGACGAACCTTTTGAAATCTCCAGAGATATGAACTTCCTTGAGGAGTTTACTGAACCCTTAAACATTTCTCTCCGAGTAACAAAATCTCCTATGAAGGATAAGAAGAAAAGAAAAAGTGACAATCCTGTTGCTTCTCCAGACCCAAAGAAAAAGAAGACCACTGCAGAATTCCCTGAAGGAGTTACCACTCGGTCACAATCGAGACAACTGGCAGAAGAATCTGTAAGGAGTGAAGAGATAACTCCTACGTCTTTACAGAAACAACAGGGTATTTCTGCTGACCAAGAAAGTCCGGATGTGCCTCTTCGAAGAAGGCCGAGTTTAAAGAGAGTAGTTAGTAGAAAATTAAAATTATTAAGTCCGTCTCGTGCTGCATCCATCCTAGCTAGTGCTGTTGCTGGGCATATGATGTCTTCCCCTACTCCCATCTCTGGATCAGAACCATTAACTACAGAAGAACCAACACATTCTGGCAAAGAGGTTATGGAAATAAACGCATCTTCTGTGATTGGCCAGCCTTCAACTTTGGCAATTCTTCCTGAAGTGCTTCCAGAAACAGTGTCCAAAACTATTCCGGTCGATACCTCAGATCATCTTCGAACTCATGTCGATGATCCAATATATTCAGATAGCGAAATGATTGATGCATTACAGGTATGCGCTGAATACTTTGAGGATACTGTTACTGATCCAGAAGCTGAAAATACAAATGAGCCATCTGACGCTCATATATTGAATGAAGAGAATATTGAGAGCATTGCTAATGAACCATTGGAAGAAGCACATGTCAATATTATGAATACCCCTACTAAAGAAGATCAGCCTTCACTTAGTACTTCCGATGCAGGAAGTAATCGTGCAGAGGAAGTCTCAGAAAAAATGCCAGCTCAAATTCCTCAGGAGGTAACAGCATTAGTGGACACACCATACATACCCGATCCAGGTTAAATTTCTTGAATCCTGTAGATTGTTATCAATGATGATACTTGTTTTTGTAGCATATTGATTCCTTTTCTTTAATAGCTGGAGGTAATGTACACCTATCAGGCGGTTCAGAGGCGGGTAGTAGTCAAGCAATGGTGACATATACTATTCCTGAGATAGGCACCCCTGCTCGAACAATGGATACTGGTAAATTGCTAGTTTATTGTTCTGAACTTCATAACTTTCTTATAAAATTAACGCAATACGTTAACTTTCAGGAGAACAAATGAGGAGTGTAACTAGCTCGAAAATGACTCCATTGGAGACTCCTGTCAGAGAAGAGAGCTCTACAGAGATACCTATACCTGGGCCATCACAAGTACAGATTGAATTGCCTCAATCAGGTAAAGCTTTAACTTTGTCGACTTTGTACAATAAGACTTGCTAATGAGAATATTTCACAGAAGAACCAGTCAAAGCTGCTACAAGCTCTACCACGGCTCCTCCAACAAAGATAACCCAGATACCAAAAGAAAGATCTTCTGAAATTATTGCTTTGACGACACCATCTGTCACCACTGAAATTACTCCAGCCGAGATAGCAGAAACTCCCATCACTTCTGAGGCGAACAGAATCGTTATAAGATCTTATACAAACGCATTCTATCTAACACTCAAGCCGATGATGGAGAGTGAGAACATTCCTTTTTCCAAAGTCAGGAAATCCGTAAAATATTTGATCAACGGGATTCGTGACCACGGAGATGAAGCTCAGGCCGTTTATCTGGAACATATCCTCAATGAGCTTGAAGAAGTGAAGACTGCAATGAAGAATCTATCATCTGGGAATATAGATTCCCTAATTGAAGAAGAATGTCAAGCTTTGGCTCGGGAAGCTGAACAGAAGGAAAAAGATCTTGAAGCATTTTTGGCAGCCTTTGCTCAGTTTACTGCTGATATGGAAACCCAGATTGAAGAAACATCTTCGAAGCTGGAGACCAATGAAGCTGAAATAACAGAAGTTGACGAAGAAATTGCCAAGCTTCAAGAACGTCTGACTCTGGCGAAGCGGAAAAGGGAAGAGAAGATTCTCTTAAACAAAGAAACTGCAGATCACCTCGTTGCGCTGAAGCGTCAAAAGGATCTTAATACCAAGACTCATCATGAAGAGCTGACTGCTCGTTTTGCTAATCTAAAACCCTTTGACTTCGAGTCAACAAGGAATCAAATTAGACAAAGGATTTTGAACTCTCAAAATGAAAAGATAGCTGCTTTGAAAAGACGTGTTGCAGAACTCAGTACCCGGCCTTCTGAATAACTGAATTTTTGTGATGTCTTTCTTTGTTTTGATCAATTGTAATAGACTTTATTTTGAATGAAATGGAATGATATTTTGGATGATTCTATTTACTTGTTACATACCCTATTATAGGAGATAAGTAATATAATGAGAAAACATATTCATAGGTACAGGACATGATATATTTTCTTGATGTAGAAAATAACTATATTCTTTATATCTTGCTCAGAGGTAATGTGGACATGGCAAAATATAAATATCGAATATTTGTTATTTCAATAGACAACTTAGTCAGAGGTAATAGGGACATAACAAGTTGCAATAGAAAATATGCAGAACTCAAAGGTAATATGGACGTGAATTCTTTTTTGATGACGATGATGATATGATGAACGGTTAAAAATGAACCGGCAGAATGAATGATTCATTAAAAATGTCTGCTGGGGATTTTAATGAATGAACCTTTAGATTCATCGAAGGGGGATGAACAGTCACCTCGATTCACGAAGAGTCAGTAGACTAGTATAAATAGTACAGGACTCATGAAGAATTTTATTACTGCCTTCAACAGGAAAGATGTCTTCCAACAACATGTCTAAGGAGACTGAAATCGTGCCAAAAGCCGAGAACGTCACCGGGGAACCTTCTGCTGGAACGGAGAAGGGCGAAGGGTCGTCTGCACCCAAGCCTCTCGTCAACTCAGTCTTATCGGATCAAAAGGAGATGGGTGAAGGCTCCTCTGCACCAAAGCCTTCACAGGATATCCTCGACTTTCTGATAGAGCCGGGGAAGACTGCGGAAGAAGAGGCAAAGAGGATAGCTTTCCTCAAATCCTTGCTGAGTTCAGACAAAGATGTCTTCGACTCCTTTGCTGATTTTGCTTGTGAGAAGGAGGGGCTTGGCCCTCGTCCTAAGTTTGATAGGGATGATAGTGATCTCCCTTAATGTAATGTAATATCTTCTTTGAAAAATAAAAAGAAATTTTATTTACATTGTCTGTCAAAAAATCTTTACACATTTATACATAGTATTTCTTAAGAAATTTGCCATTGATAGGCATCATAGCTATTCTGCCATCCATCTCTGTTAACTGGTAAGCACCATTGGAAAATACTTTGTTTACAACAAAAGGACCTTCCCATTTGGCATCGAACTTGCCCTTACTCATGTGAGTCATAGTCATAGGACGTCTGACTGTAAGGACCAAATCACCTTTCTGAAATGCTCGTACTTTAACTTTGCGATTAAAGGCTTTTGAAATACGGGCCTGGTATAACTCAATGTGCTGTTGAGCCAAAAGCCTCTTTTCATCAAGTGCCTCCAACTCTTGCAATCGAAGTAGATCGTTATTCTCCGTTGTAAGTTCATTGGCAATGGCTATCCGCAGAGACGGGATTTGAATTTCCAGTGGCAGAACTGCTTCACAACCATACACCAAGGAGAAAGGTGTACAGCCGGTAGGGTTGCGAACTGTAGTGCGATAAGCCCATAAACATTCGCCAAGCTTCTCACTCCAATTCCGTTTGTTAGTAGAGACAAACTTCTTGAGGAGTTTGATAATGGTTTTATTGAAAGCTTCAGCTAAACCGTTTGCTGCAGGATTATAGGCTGTCGAAGCAACATTGTCAATGCGATGATCGTCACAGAACCGAGTGAACTTTTGACTAATGAACTGAGGTCCATTGTCATGAATGATTCGCTGCGGTACACCAAACCTGTATATCACATGGTGTTTGATAAAGTTGATAACACTGCTGGTTTTGACTTCAGCCAGAGGTATAGCCTCAGCCCACTTAGAGAAGTAGTCTGTGATGGCCAGGATAAACCGGTGCCCTTTAGAAGAAGGAGGGTTGATTGGGCCTATGATATCCATGCCCCAAGCTTCAAAAGGCCAAGAAGCAGCCGTAGGATGTAAATATTCTGATGGTCGATGAATGAAATCTGCATGAATCTGACATGCTCTGCATTTCTTTGCGTATTCAATAGCATCAGATACCATAGAAGGCCAGTAATAGCCCATACGACGAATACGATCTTGCAATTTAGGACCGGGTTGATGCGCTCCACAAACACCATCATGAGCTTCACGTAGTATTTGTTTTGCTTCATTACCAGCAAGACAGCGTAATAGTAGACCATCATAAGTTCGTCGGTAGAGAGTTTTTGTTGTATGATTATAATAGAAACGGAGAGATCGTCTTCGAATGCTGGTGGCTTCTTTGGAATCTTTAGGCAATATTCCATAGACTGCAAAATCAATGAAAGGAGTTCTCCAATCTTCATTGATGATATTGACCTCAGCAGAATTACTAAACTCAATATTGTGATTATTTTCAATACAAAACAACTCTCTATTGGAAATAACAACCAATTGCTGTCTTTGGACAGGAATCGCCAAGACTGCTGCAAGATTTGCTAGAGCATCTGCTTCAGTATTGTAAGCCCGACGAACGTATTCAATGTAGAAAGCTTTGAAGGAAATGGCCATAGCAATGGCTGCTTCATGATATGGAATCAAATCTTGATGACGAACTTCATATATTCCTCTAACCTGATTAACAACCAGTTTAGAGTCACCGTATACTTCAAGATATTGTATGTTTAATTGTTTAGCCAGTTGAAGGCCGATAAGCAAAGCATTATACTCTGCAACATTGTTAGAACAAGGTTCATTCAAAGAATAAGCCCGTTGAATAGTTAATCCTTCTGGCGAAACGAGCACAATCCCAACTCCTGCTATAATAATCCCATTTGGTCCAATTCTGGAAGCTCCGTCAAAGAATAGACGCCATGTGGGAAATTCTTCCGAGATCAGATTTGTTTCGAGCGTCTCATCAGGAATCTCGTCGTAGAGTTTAGAAGTCTCAGAAACAGGATGAGCAGCTAAGAAGTCAGCAAGGGCTTGTCCTTTTACTGACTTTTGAGGTACATAAATCATGTCGTATTGGGCAAGTAAGATAGCCCATGTAGCCAGCCTTGAATTGAGAGTACTAGGCTTCTTCATGAGTACCCGTAGAGGGTTAATTCGGGAGATGACATGAATTGTTTGACCAATTATATAGTGTCTTGTCTTTTGTACAGCGAACATTAAGGCTAAACATTCTTTCTCAACCATGCTATATCGATGTTCGGCACCGATCATAGTACGACTGAGATAGTAGATAGCCTGTTCATGTCCTTCTTTGTTCTTTTGGGCAAGTAAAGCACCCAATGAGTGATCCATTGCTCTGACATACATTAAGAAAGGTATACCGGAGATTGGTGGCACCAAGACTGGTGGGCTCATAAGATATTGTTTTATGTCATCAAATGCTTGTTGACATTCTTCGGTCCAAACGAAAGATACACCTTTCTTCATGAGTTGTGTAAACGGTCTGCATCGTCCAGATAAATTTGAAATGAATCTCCTGATGTACGCAAGTCGACCTTGAAATCCTCGTAGCTCTTTTAGGTTGCGTGGAGGACGCATCTCTTGAATGGCTTTGATCTTCTCAGGATCTACGTGTATACCTTTAGAGGTAATAACGAAACCGAGAAATTTACCACTAGAGACACCCAAGAATGACTTGGTGGGATTCATTTTGAGTTGATGTTGGCGCATGAGATTGAAGATAGTTCTCAAGTCTTGAATGTGATCTTCCTTCAGACGACTTTTGACAGCAATATCATCAACATAGCATTCAACAGTCTTTCTCAAATGATCTCGAAAGATAGTGCTCATGGCTCGTTGATAAGTTGCACCGGCGTTCTTGAGACCAAATGGCATCACAGTGTAGCAATAAACTCCTCGAGGAGTACGAAAAGAAGTATGCTTTTCATCGTCAGGATTCATCTTGATTTGATTATATCCGGAGAATCCATCCATAAAAGATAACCTTTCGAACCCACAGGTATTGTCAATCATGACATCAGTGATTGGGAGAGGAAACTCATCCTTTGGACAAGCGTCGTTCAAATCCCGAAAATCAATGCAAACTCTGATTTTTCCAGTCTTCTTCAAAACTGGAACAACATTAGCAACCCAGTCTGGATGTTGCTCTTCACGAATAAAGCCACAAGCGATGAGCTTTCGAACTTCTTCATCAATTGCATCCATCATTTCAGGTTTGAAGCGCCGTTGTTGTTGTTTAACAGGTTTCGCATTAGGTAATATATTCAGCTTGTGTGTAGCAATTTTGGGATCTAAACCTGGCATGTCTTCATAGCTCCAAGCAAAGACATCAATATATTCGCGAATGAGAAGAATCAACTCCTGCTTATCATCTTCGGGGAGATTTTTACTAATGAATATAGGACGGGAAATACCGTTTTCTCCTACATCAATTTGGATTAGCTGATCTTCGGTAGGTGGTTCTCGTTTTTCAAACCGGAGCTTCCACTGATTGTCCATCTTTTGTACCCAAGGATCAGTTTCAGGGCTTTCTTCGAAGTCATTATCAGTAGCATCGTTGTTGATATCGGGAAATTCAACTGAGACCATGTTGGAGGATATGGCAATACGATGTACGTGACCAATGCTAATATCAGAATCCCATGAAACTGTATCAGATGAAACAGTGCGTTCATCATCATCAGTTTCAATTATCTTAGGAGCTGTAGCCATAGTAGGAAATGTAAATACATAACCAAGGCCGAGCTTATTCCTCTTGCTAGTAACATGAATAGGAGTTCGTCTCCCTCTTCCATAATTGAGTCCACTCTTGAAATCATATCCCATTTTACGGATGATCTCTTTAGACTGAGTGCTGTAACGACGGAGTTGTAAATGTCCCGTGTCATCGTTTTTGCAATCTTCGGTATAAGAAAACTTTTGTTCTGGTCCTCTAATAAAGATTATTGGACTTTCGTCAGCTTTTCGAGCAGGAACTATAAAGTATGAACTATCCGTTGATTCCAATGATACATCTGTTTGGTAAGATTGTACAACTTCAATTGTGAGTGGCTTCAACCTATCTAACAGATTTAAATAACATTCAGTATGATATAACACATCAGTATACTGTAAAGGAGATGCATCTTTATTGATATTTACAACAGTGTTTACAGTAGGACCTTTAGCCTTAGCAGGCTTAGTCAAATTGATAACAAGAGGGGGAGAAGAAGAACGAGGAGGAATAGGAGGCTTGTTACGACGAAGGTCGATAACAAATGGCTCAGAAGAGGTGAGCTCCCTTTTTCCTTGGTCAGTCATAGAAATTGTCTTCTTGGCAGGAAGTCGAATGACCAGTGGTTCAGCATGTGAGGGCTTAGAGACGCGCCCTTTGACAGGAATCACAAGAGTATCCTGTGACTTTGGTTCTTGTTCCTTTTTGCTAGGAGGACAATAGATGGTTAGTGGTTCAGAAGAAGAGGGTTGAGAGACGCGCCCTTTAACAGGAATTACAAGAGTGTCTTGAGATTCAGTTCCCTGCTCTTCTTCAATATCTAAAGCCAAGACAACTTTCATGAACTCGTCTTTGTACATGCGAGCATCGTTGCAGTATGCTTCGACACCTTTGAAAGGATAGAGATCAGCAACTTCTTTTTGGACTTCTCCTTTGTCATCAACATATTTGAAACATTGATGAAGAGTTGATGGAACAATGTTGTGCTCATGAAGGAACGGTCTTCCCAGAAGAGCATTGTAGGAACAACCATGGTTATCAATGATGTAAAAGGTTACCTTTGTACGAAGATTGCCTATTTGGAATTTTAGGCGAATCTTGCCCAGAGGTTCACTTCTTCCTTGATTAAACCCCAGAATAGTAGTGATTGTACCAGTAAGACTGCGTACAGGAATTTTCAAAGCATCCAACATTATTTTAGGCATAATGCTGAGTGCAGAGCCTGGATCTATCAGGATACGATCAACCTTCATGGTATCAACATACCCTGTGAAATACAAAGGGCGATCATGTCGATTATCTTCTAGGAGCATGTCATCTTGCGTGAAGGTAATATTTGGAATTAATTCCAACACGCTATGACAATGGAGACAAGAGAGAGGCTCTTTCTCTGGTTTCTTCAGAATTTCAAGACAATTTTCTGCCTGCAACAAAGCTTCACTTAACGTCTCTCGAGTTTCCTTAGAGAGGCGCAAGAGCTCGAATATTGACAATCTGGCAGGAGTATTGGCCAATTGAGCCAGTATGTCAAAGTTATACGGCTTCTCGAGTCCGAAAGAAGTGGACTTCTTGAGAACTTTATCGAAACGAGCTGGTTGTTTCCCTTTATCAGTAACTGCTGGTTTAGCAGGAGGAGGAGTTGGGTTAGTTGAAGATGAAGAGGGTTGAATTTCAGGAGGCATGTCAGGAGTGGAAGATGAGGTTGGAGCTTCCTGATTTTCTGAGTATTCCCGTAGATAGGGCTTACCAGACCTGGTACCCAATAAGATCTCTTCTTCATTTAATGGTTCAAGAGAAACCATATTACAACTTTTAAACTTGCTTTTGGAATTTTTCTTTTGTTTAGATGAAGAAGAGGCGGAAGATTCAAAATCTGAGACCAGATCTGGATGAATCTACATGATTTCCCCTTTAGAAGTAGATAAAGGGACTAGTCCTTCATTTCGAAAAGGTGGAAGGTTTACAAGCTCGAGAGTGGTTCGAGGAATGGGAACTACACCATCTTCTATCTGCATTGGTGGAAATTCGCCGAACTGAACAGAGACGACATTAGCCGTCACCGTCTTTTCATCCTGTTCAAGAGTCACTGCTCCAGATTTGATCATCTCTTGTATTTTTCCTTTAAGCACATAACATGCTCGAGTAGGATGTCCGATAAATCTGTGGTAAACACAATACTTAGGATGATCAGTCTTACCAACCTCTTCCGGTCTTTTAGGGTCGGGTAATTGCAGTTTGTTGCTTTTTGTAAGACATTCAAAGATACTCATGATGTCATCTTCATCGAAAGAGTATTCTTCTTTAGGACGTGGTGCTCTTTGAGGTTGTTGTGATGGAATAGGTGCAGATTGAGCAACATTGACAGCCAGTGCTTCTTTACTTCTCAAGTCAATGGCCAAAGTTTCTTTAGGAGCAGATGTATCTTTGCCTTTTCTATTATTATTCTGGCGATTGTTGTTAGAGTTTGAGCCATGATCGCCTTGGTCAGGATTCATGTGAACCCCCAATGTCTTGAATTTTTCAGCGCTGAGTTCTGCTGCTTTAGCATTGATAATGAAAGAAGGCCAGTCTTGGAATTGAGTTGTCCCTGTCCACATACTAACAATTGGCAAGAGATTATTCTTGCAAGTGTCAATGGTGACAGCAGATGGGGTCCCCATTGGCATCTTGAGAGCTTCGCGACGAAACCTCTCAATAAATTGCTCAACAGGCTCATTATTTCTTTGTTTGATTTTAATGAGGGCTGACATAGTCATGTCATTGACGCCTTCATAAAATCGTTCAAGGAACATCTGTTTAAAACCAGCAAAAGAAGTGATACATCCGTCTGGTAGACTTCGGTACCAGTCATAAGCAGCGCCAGTTAAGCAACTGACGAATACCCGAGTAAGAAGGGCATCATTAGGCTGAAGAGGATCAGTCATCAATTCAAAATGATTAATATACTGATTGGGAGATGAAGTGCCATCGAACTGCATAATGGTGGGGAATTTGTATTTTGGCGGAAACTACATTTTCTTCCATTCGGCGGGATAGGGTTGTTTAATGCCCAACCGTTGTAAGCCTTCCCTTTGTGTATAGGCTTCAAATTGATTCCGTAATTGTTCAACAGCATCATTAGCATTCTCTGAAGATTGAGGATTGCTAGATTGATTGGTAATAGCCGGAGGAGGAACCGCATGGTAAGCATCACCCCCAGCACCAGTTTGGCTAAGAGTAACCTGAACTGGTACTGTGGTGATTGGAGGAGGTGGTACCCCCAGACCAGGATTCTGAGGAGTGGAAGAAACCAATGGTTCAGGAGTTATGACCGGTGGAATGTGCTGAGCCATAATAACATCATGCATTTTAGCCATCATTTCGGCCATAGTCTTCAATTGTTCTTCTAGTGCAACAATCCTTTGATTCTGATTGTTAGAACCAGAAGCATCTTGTTCTTCAACGACGTATGCTGTCACTTCTCGTGCCATGACAGATGACACAGTTTGTTCAGAGGCATCACTGTCAACAGCAAAGTCTGAATTACCCCCATCATGAGAAGTAGACCGATCACTGTAAGGAAAATTCCTTTGACCGATTGTTTCTCGGCTTCGAGATCGAGTATGCTGGTAAACACCATCATCTGATTCTCTAAGTCGGTCAAAATAGTGCTGGCTAGGTCTTCGGGTCTTTCCGTGCTTACATTTACTACCCCAGAGTCTCTGGAAGTCATGTTGACGGAGGCAAACATTACCTCTTCTTCATCATCACTCTTTTGATCAACAGAAGGGAAAGTTAGACGCTCGAAGACAGAACGTTTGGTTGTTTGGCAACAACATTTGATAACCACTTCGTGAGGATGATTGCAATGATGAACTTGTGATTGTTTGGGAGAACTGGGGGTGATATTCCGTTTCTGCCTGAGATGATCCCGAAGATCAGAGACAACGGGATGAGAAGAAGTAGCAGGGATATACTCATAGAGGACATTTGGAACATGATTCCGATTTCGTAAACGTTCGATTCCATGAGTATAAAGAGGGGTACTCATCTGATTGGCGTAATTGTCAGGATTCCTTACCTCAAAGGTTGATACTGAGGCAAGTTGATTTTAGCATGCTTGCGTTTTACAGAGGTAGGTTTTGATTGGGGTTTTCTATTAAGATATGCCCGTAAATCATTTAAACCGCCCCTGGGAACCTCAGTTTGTGAAACTTGTAATTTGCCTTGTTCGGATCGTGAAATCCGCAAATTAGGCAATTCCTGAATATTTGCCTTGGGAGTAGGTAAAATACCTCTCTGATTAGTACGAGAACCCTTGTTAAGGGGGATATTCGTACTAATAGGTGCAGAAGCACTATCAGTTGGATCCTCCTCGATAAGAATCGAAGAAGACTTGGAAAAGGCCAGAGGACCTTTCCCATTGTTTTGAGATGAAGGGATAGCTAAAGAGCATTTCCCTCTGTTATCTTTCAAGTTTTGAGCTTGGGAAGATTGGGAGAAGACCAAGGGGCCTTTTCCTTTTGATGGAATGGAAGAAGGAACAGCCAAAGGACTGTCCTCAGCAAACTGCGCCTGAGCAGTTTGGGATTTCTGGATTCTGGAATGATTCGGAGTAGACTGCGCCTGAGCAGACTGCGCCTGAGTAGACTGCGCCTGTTTAGTCAGGGCAGCAGCAGCAGAAGATTTGACTTGTGCCAATTTGGCACAAACTGTGCCAGAAGGAGGTTTGGTGGCAAACTGCGCCTGTTTCTCTAAAGAGAGAACAGACTGTGCCTGATTGCCAGGCAGAGATTGTGCTGTTTTGACATGAATTGTGCCAAAAGACGGTTTGACAGCAGACTGCGCCTGTTTCTCTAAAGAGAGAACAGACTGCGCCTGATTGCCAGAGATAGACACTGGTGTCTTAGAAACAGCAGGTTGTGCCGAAGAAGTGGCAGCGTTCTTCATTAGAGAAGTAACAGAGTTTTTGGGAGCCCACACTGAGCGAGTCTTGCTCTTGACGGAAGTCGTAGTGCGGCGAGGAGTGCTTTGTGCATTAATCATTGCTTCGTAGGCCGTTTGGTCGACTTTCACGATCAAAGTCTTCTGCGTCGAGCCGATAGACGTTGTGTCACATTGAGTTGTCACCTTTTCATCAGAGGAAAAGGTCGTCCCCAGCAGAGTCGCCATTTTGTTTGCAAAAAACAAAAGTATGATCTTTATTTCACAAACTTTGTAAAGAATATTACAAGAATTCTGGGAAAGTACAACTATAGGAATCCGATCTGAATGACGATCGCTTTATCCCTTGGACGATGTGAACTTTGAAGACTTAAATCTCTGAAGAACGCAGCAGCACTTGGACGAAAACTCTGGTTTTTCTTGATCTTCTCTCTGTGATGTGTTGAATGGAAACGAAACTCTATTATAGAGTTCTGAAATAACTGTTTTGGGCAGTTATTCTGGAGAGCGCCTAATTGAAGTGCGCCTGTTTTGAGCACGTATGACAAACTGCGCCTGTTTTCACTCCATTATCACGAACGTGCACCAACTGCTCTAGACACGTGACATTATTTGATTAAAATGCGCTTGGTCGTATACAGTTAGTGGGACACGTGTTGGACATGTAGAGTGGTAGTTAGGCGTTGATTTAGTCAAAGCACGCCTGTTTCAAGGACACATGGCAAGCTCTAAATTGATGTTGTATTGAACCGCGCCTTCTTCACTGAGACGTAGGCGCAATCTGCAAAGTGCGCTTGAATTCGGATGGAAGTAGGCACTATCTGCTGAGTTCAGAGGGAAATAGGCGCAGTCTGCTGAGTTCAGATGGAAGTAGGCACAGTTTGATTAAACAGCACCTGGACAGCTGTCATATCTTCCTCGAGCGCCGTGCCATCAGAGGAATGATAGCGCCGCCTAGATCTTCGTGTTTGTCGGGTAATGATGACTCCACGTCAGCTAAGCGCGGTTTGTGAAGTGCGCCTCTGTGATGAAGAAATAGGCGCGCTCTGAGTTTGTTGGTGAAGTAGGCGCCATTTGTTTGTAGGCACGTTCTGATCAATCAGTTGAATCAAACCTAGGCGCAGTTTGATTTTTTGGACCTACAGCTAGTACAAAGAAATCCAAGGCAACACGGGCCATGCGCCCCAAACGTGCTATGCCAGCAGCAAACCAGAAGTATGCGCTCACAATCATGCGCGCTGCTGATGGTAAGCTGTACAAGGTCGACTCAGGTGCTTCTGCGCCAGAAACGAGCCGACCTCTAAAGTCCTTGTCTCACTTGGGCACATTTATTGCGTTCACAACAAAGTCGAGCAAGGAAAACCCAGTGGTCTTGAACTCCCGCACCTCCTCTGGTTGTGCGTCTGAGGTCCGTTCCAGTCACTTTAAATGTTGTTCCCCCACTACTGATCGGGATGCCTGTTTGGTGTTAGATCAGGGGGGCGCAGCATTCACCTGACCACCCCGGTGCTTGGCCTTGCCATGCGTCTGAAGGGGGTACGAAGGTGGCACTCTTCTCCAACGATCTTCGTAACGTGATCACTCACAAGCGCCGATCAGGAGAGTCGACTAACAAGCACGATGCGCCTCTCACGGGGCACACTTTTGCTGTAGTCACCATCAACTACTATTGCAAGGCAGCAGTCGTACCAAGACTGTCGGTATTCCAGCGGCTGCAATCATCGACACCCCCCCGACGTCGCCTCGGAAAGAAGGTGTCAACAAAAGAAGAGCCTGAGGTTGCTTCATGTAACGTAATCTCCAACTCCTCGTCAGTCCGAAAAGCGACTGGCAACTCCTCGTCCTCGTCCAAGAGCCAGCCGAGGAGAACAAAGGCGACTGTCCCGTCCTCCGGAGTGTTCGAAGGCACTCGGAGGAGAAAGAAGATCTTAGAGGAGGCTGGGGGTAGTCAAGCCCTTGTTGACCCTCTTTTCGAAGACGAAGATGTCCTCCGGAGCACAGCGAGGGTGGATCTTCATTCTGGAGGCGAAGTCAGCCTCCCAGACGTAGCTGGGGGTAGTCTAGCCCCCGCGGATCCGCGTCTCGAAGATGAAGAAGTTCTCCAAGACACAACTGGGGGTACTCAGGCCCTCGCGGAAACTTCTCCTGAAGACGAGGATGTCCTCCAAAACGTAGCGGGGGGTGGCCAAGACGAAGCTCCAGGAGAGGCAACTCCCCTACAGGAGAGTGAAGCCGAGAGTGAAGCCTCAACCGATCCATCCACTTCCGGCCGCATCATGACAGTATGCATGGCCGGGGGTGACACTGAGTCAGACGTGCCGCCAGCAGACCTCGTCCTGCGTATGGATACTCTGGAGGGAGGACTCAAAACCCTCTCTGCCTCCATGCAAACACTGACTCAAGCAGTGTTTGAAATATGGTCGGCTTTGGCCAGGGCACCCTCTACCGGTCCTGATCCAGGGGCCAATGGGAAATCGAGTGTACCCCTTCAACGGGTATCTTCGGACACAGATCATCGCGAAGCACCTCGGACGTCGGAGCCATCAAATGCTCAACTCCAGGCGGTACCACCTTCCCCGACTCCTAGCTCCACGGAGGACGTGGTCGAGATGATCAAGGACTTGCGTGAACGCTTTGAGTCCAAGAACAGGCAAGAGGAGCGCCAAAAGATGGGTATCCCCCAACCTTATCCCCTCGAGTGGAACAAAGTGGTTTATCCTCCTAAGTATAAACCACAGACACTGACGCCATATGACGGGAAGGACTCACCGCGTCGCTATCTGACGTACTTCCAGTCCCAAACGGGACATCTTCCGAAGGAGGATGCGCTCCTCACCAGCATATTTGTCGGAGCATTAAAAGGAGTAGCTTACGACTGGTACTGCAGCCTCCCCGACAATTCTATATCTTCCTTCGACGATTTGACGTGCCACTTCCTCGACCGTTTCTACGACGGCGGGAAGGACATGACAATGGCATCCCTCATAGAGATACGCCAGAAGGAGAAGGAAACAGTTCGAGTGTTCATCGAACGCTTCCGACAGGCCTACTTCAGACTGCCCCCGGGCATGCCAGAACATGCGCTCCTCTCCTCCTGCAGTATGAATATGCTGCCTGCAGTCA
The DNA here is from genome assembly GCA_029216955.1 of Iris pallida. Classification (NCBI taxonomy): domain Eukaryota; kingdom Viridiplantae; phylum Streptophyta; class Magnoliopsida; order Asparagales; family Iridaceae; genus Iris; species Iris pallida. The sequence goes on from JANAVB010043220.1 coordinate 12,354,952, forward strand.
AACTCTGGCTCAACTCTACTCCTCCTCCCGACTGGAGTTCCCTGATCAGCGAAGCCGAAGCAGCAGAAAAGAAGGCGGCCAATGCTCGTCTTCTGTGGGTCAGCTTCCCTGCCTTTGAGGACAAGGGGAAACAACCTGCAGCCAGCAACCCCCGGACGAGAGACGAAGGGGAAACAGGCGTTGACTGTCAATGCCTCAAAAGGTGCAGCAGCGCCTACTCAGAAACCTCTACTTGCACCAAGGCCGAAGGAGGTTTACTCTTTCAACGATGAAGACACCCTGCAACTCTTCGAGATACTGAAGCAGGGTGACAAGATCAAGTTACCGGACCCAAAGCGTCCCGACGAGGTTGGAAAAGTGGACAACCCGAGGTACTGTCACTATCATCGGTTTGTTAGACACCCAACCAAGGACTGCTACGTCCTTAAAAACTATATCCAGCGCATGATCAATGCAGATGTTATCTCCGTCGACTACGAAGAGAAGACGGTTTCGGCCAACGTGGTGTCACTCCAGTTCGGCACCTTGCCGCCAACTACCACACAAGATGACGTCGTCCCCATCCCTAAGGCGACAATGGAGGTGGTTAACTTACCACCTACTCGTGACAACGTGAGTGGACTCATCCCACTCACCACATCTCGGGGAGAGATCATATGGGTTCACCCTGATCTTGTCTTTGAGGTTACTCAATAGGAGGTACGCTCTGCCTCCAAATCCAAAGGCAGGAAGAGCAAGTCTTGCCGTATGGTCTCTTCCTCTGCAGAAGAGGCACTTCCTGTACAGACGCGTTCACAACAGAATGCCCAATCCGACGAAGCTGCCTTCGAGGTGGTGCCTCCTTGCACCGTCCCTGCTACCAAGGAAGAGGGCCCATCCAGGCCCCCAGCAGCCAATAAGCAGAAGCATGTGGAGGCTCGTTTCGACAGACCTCTACGAAAGGAGAATGCTTCGGGGCTAGCCAAGCCCCACAACTTTGACATACTAGCACAACTGGCCAGTACTCCTGCCCGCCTTTCTCTGTTCGAGCTCCTCCGTCTTTCCAAGGACACTCGGGAAGCTCTCTGCGAAGCCCTGAAGGATGTTGAGTCCTTCATCAGTCAGGTCAAGCAGCCTGAGGATACTCCGACTACATGTGCGCACTGTCATTGTGCGGATAAGGTTATCCCCAATATAACCTTCACCCAACAAGACATGCTGCTCAAGCACAATCGACACAACAGGCCACTGTACTATACAGGATATGTCGGTTCTGTTTGCCATTAAAATTGTTTTGATTGAAATCTTAATACAAACAGAACAGTGATACAATATAGGACTTAGATGTAGTCCTAGGAGTACACTTTTGTTTAAGCTGGGTCTTTAGTGCCAATGGAGCGAGTGGTAATGCGTTGACTCCGTTGACCGGCTGACGACGATTATCGGTTCTCTGAAGGTGTTGATTGCTCTGGGTGCTGGAGCTTGCTGAGAGGAGGAAGACGTTGAGTGTCTAGAACTGCCTCTCGGTGATTCTCTGTTGTCGATTCTCTCTGTGTTGTGAGTCTTCTGTTCTGAGTCTCTGTGTGTGTGTGAAGGAGATGATCCTTCTATTTATAGTTTTGCAGGCTGGCTACTCATGCGCGCATGCAGGATGTGCCGGTATGGGGATGCCACGTGGAGGTTGCTGATGGAGGTGCACGGATGCTGTGCCCTGATCGAGGGGGAGAACTCTTCATACTGCTGTTGTGAGCCGGCACGTAGCAGAGAGAAGATCTTTCCGTTGCTGAAATCTTGGATGAGTTGAGTCAAAAGACACGTGTCGTCGACTCATGGTTCGAAGATCTCGGATTTGGTGGAGAGAAGTGATCTGGTGAGCTGCGCCTTGGATTGGGCACAGGAGGAGGCTGCGGCTCATAACCTTTAGGAGTTACAAACCATTTGGGGCGCATGGCTTTTGAGGCGCATGCAGGCGACTTTTCTTCTGTCTTTCGGGATCAGAGAGCAGTCTGAGGCGCATGGCTTTTGAGGCGCATACTGATTTGGACGCATGGCCGTAGAGGCGCATGCTGATAGTGGAGTGGCTACGTGGCAGTAGCCGTCGAAATAAAGTCATGATGATGCTGACGTTGCCGACGCTTCGTTTTCTGAATAAAGCTGTCAACTGTTCAGACTTTGGGAGGCGTGCTGCCAACTCTGTCAGTTCAGCATTTAATGTTGGTGACGTTCGATGGAGAGCTGAGTGGACGCGTCGGTTGGCGTTCCACTCGGTATGGGATGTGTGAGGGCGCACCCTCTGTAATGCGCCGAGTACTGTAGGGCACGTCTGTGTGATGCGTCTGATGCCGAAGGGCGCATCCGTGTGATGCACTGTCTGGCTGGCGCATCGGACATGTCTTTTAATGATGCGGCTGTCTCGCTCTTCGAGTGCCATAAATAGCCGTTTGGCTGAATTTGAGGCGTCCGGTTCATCCATTTAATGTAAATTCATTGCACGGAATTCGGAGGGCCATCCACTTGGCGCATGGGTTTGATCTGCCGGCCTATAAATAGTGGCATGGAGAGAAGATTTGCTTCTCATTCCCTCACGTACTTCCAACATGAACTTGAACATGCGGGTGCATTCTATTGACGAAGTGCTCCCGAGGGTGAAGATGAGACGCTGTGTTGTCTTCGATGCTCTTGAAGGTGACTGTTACATCCAAAAGACGGAGTCGAGGGCTTCCGAGGCAGGCGGAAGGTGCCTGTTGCATCCAAAGATAGGGATGCTCGGGCCTTGTCTCCGTTATTCCGGAAGAGCCGTAGATCGAAATGGTGGTGCTAGGCTCTCTCTTCCTTCAAAGTGGGGTTTTCCCACTTTGATCGTGTTGAAAGCTGCTCCTTTAGCCGCGGTTTCGATCACGGTCTTCCTTCGGCTTTGGAGGCTCTTTCGAAGCCTCCCCTGGCCTCAGCATTTGCGGTGCTCTTCTCTTCCTTGGTTCCAGCCAGAGGGTTAAATGCTTCATTTGTCGAAACATTTATCAGGTGAGCCTGGCTGGAAGAGCGGCACATAACTGGGCTGCTGAAGGGATGTACATAACTGGGATGCTGAAGAGATGGCGGGATGCGCCTGGATGGAGGCGCATAGTATCTGCTGTGTCTCACTGGTGGCGCATGGTGATGCTGCGCCTATCTGGAGACGCATGGTGGCCGCTGCGCTTATCTGAAGGCGCATGGTGGCCGCTGGCTGTAGACTTAGGATCTTTTCTTTGTAGAAATTCTCCTTTGTACAACCTTTTCTAGACATGTAATAGACTTTTATATATAAAATAAAAAGTCCTTCTTCAAATGTCTATACTTATTGACTTTGCTGTGAAGTGTTCTGTGCGAGTTCTGGCGCATGTAGTGTCTGGCGCATGGTCTTTCTGGTTGTGAAATTCCATGCTTCTACAAGACCCCCTTCAAAGTTTTCAAAACTTTTGAATAAGTTTTGGAATACTTTGAATAAGAAGCATGGAGTTCAGGGAGCATGATTTCTGGGCGCATGCCTGTTCGGGCGCATGCTCTTCTCAGTTAATGATGATGGTGCCTCGGTAACCGAAAAGATTAATGATGATCTTTTGGTTTTATTTGCTGCTATCCCTGCACAGAACCCGAGGCGACGGCTGAGATCACACGTCATCTGTTCACGCGTGCGACCAAGCCCTATAAATAGATAAGAGTTGGAGAGAGAAAGGGTTCTTCTTCTCTGTGCCTCTGCTTCTTTAGAGTTTCTTCTTCAAAACCCTAACTTCTCCTTCCTCGAGAGAATGGCTCCCAAGACTCCTCGCGGTGCTGCCGGCAAGGGGAAGGAGAAAGCGAAGGAGTCCGCGGAAGTTGCGGCGGCTGTCGTTCCCCGTCGGCCTGTCGAAGTTCGGCCGGAGGTGGTTGGTAAGTCTCATTGTCCGTACGCCAACGCACATAGGCCTTGAGTCTTTAATGATGTGCCGCAGCCTTTGCCCGCCGACGCGCATGGGTTTAAACCCTGGTGATGCGCCGAGGCTATACTGCTGACGTGCATGGGTTCAAACCCTGAAGATGCGTCGAGGCTATACTGCTGACGCGCATGGGTTCAAACCCTGATGATGCGCCGAGGCTATACTGCTGACGCGCATGGGTTCAAACCCTGATGATGCGCCGCAGTTTTCTCCTTTAGAGACATTTGTGTGTTCTTTTCTGACTTTTTCTGATCTTTTACTAGTGTCGATGGCAATCCCGCTTTGAGTAAAGTTTTCTTGGAGGCTGCCTTCAACCAATGGGAGTAGAGCATAACGAGGAAGTGATAAACCCTGCTCAAGATGCTCTTATGCTGGATCAGCCTCCTGAGAGAATGACCCTAATCCGTGAACAGCAGTATTGGTTCCTCAAACGGATGATGGAGCGTGGAGTCATTAAACCTTCCATATTTGATAAAGTGACCTTCCTGAAGCCTGAGTTCCTATTTGGAGACCGTCTCACTTCTACTGACTCGTCAGTATTGAAGGTCAAGGAGGACTGGTTCTTTACTGCGAATGGAGTGCATATGACTGTTAAGCAACTTGAACGTCAGTGGCCTTTGACGTCCTTCTGTCGCCTTGTTTCCCAAAGGAGGATGTCTTGGGAGCTTACCCCTTCTCAGGGGGGAGCGGTGACTGGTGTCATCCAAATTGATTCTACTTTCGACCAAAGGGATGCTTTGACCGTTGTACGGTCTGGGTCTTCTTACACTTGGCGGACTTTACGTCCTGGGAGCCTCTACAGTGATGTACCCATTAATACGTTTGCTTATAGTGCTTCAACTTTTACACATCGTATGTTTTTGATGGAACGTTCCTACCCGACAGGAGAGTTTCGGGTGGAGGGTTGGTGCCATTACGTCTCCAAATGGGATAAACTGACGCTCTGGATCTTGTCGCAGTTTCGGACTGAGCTCCGAGAGATCGGGTTGACTGCCGCGATCCGTGCTACCCAGGCGGGTGTTGACCTTAATAGGCACATGTTCCTCGTACTCCTGGAGATGTTTGATATCCATACCGGGACCTTCTTTACTCCGGTAGGGGAATTAGGGCTCGTACTTCATGAGATGTATGAGGTGTCTAAACTCCCTTGGGGGTCGGAGCCCTATGAAGAGTACTTTCCAACCAATGAGGAACTTCAGGTCCTGGAGGACAGAGCTGATGAGATGACGGCCGTCTTCAAGGAAGTGGCGAGTCATCATTACTATGTGCAGAGAAGGGATAAAAGCGGGTCGCAGCCCCATGTAACCGCTTGGAGAGATTATGTCTTTAGATAAGACAAAGAGGATTCTTCGAAGTTTTCTACTCCGCCGGCGCTCTCTCGTAGCGAGGTGCTGTGCGAAATGAGCACGTTAGGGGAGAAGAATCCCGAGAAAATGAAGACCAGCAGTCAGATGCACGCTCCTACAGCTGCTTCTGGCACCTTGCTTATCCAATGTCATCCAAGGCGGTTTTGGTCGCCTATCTGATGATATGGCTCCGGGATTACGTGTTCGCAGGTGGATCCGGTGCCGTCGAGAGGGTGACTCGAAACTTAATCCTGCCAGCCATAAAATTGGTCTTCGGCCGGCGCTTGGCTCTCCTCCCCGCAATGGTATGTAACCTGCAGCGAGGTTTGCGAGAGTTTGCTGGAAATGTGATTCATGATAGAGGCAGAAAAAATAACTTCCCGCGCGCCGAATTGCCGTTTCACTATTTGATGGGATGGCTGATTCTGCATCATCCCAGTGTGATGAGCCCAGGCTCGGAAGGAGATTATAAGGCTGGAGATGCATTCCTTCGTCGTTTCCATCGGAGGAGCTGGTCGTATACTGGTGTCCCGGTTTGTAGAAAGGTTTTATCCCGTCTTCAGGGTTGGAGATCACCAAAGTTGGTCCCATCTATTTGGGTTTTGAGGCCAACGAAGATTTAAGGGACCTGGGCAAAGGTACCACCACTCTGCCTCAATGGAGATTCCGCTGGTTGCAAAGTATCCGGCCGTCCATCTGGTGTACCGGAACAGGAATCAGTGCTACCTGGAACCATACTTGCCGAGCCGCTTTGCGCGGCAATTTGGTTATGCTCAGATGATGTTGGATAACCCCAGTAATACCCTGGGGTATGTTGGAAGTTTGTTGGATGGTGCACGAGCTTGGCATTACTATAATGCCGGATGTACCGGAGCTCGTTTTACGTTGCCCGTCCCCGATCCGCGGCCGCCCATTCTTTACTCGGCCGCCAAATTTTACTGTGTTATGGCTGCCCCGCCCTCCGGATATGACAGGGAGACCAGCCTTATCGCAGGTACCCAGTTAGCAGCGACTGGGGATACGCCAGTGAAGGCCCGGCCGCATCGTCCGTCAGGGTGGGTCAACGGAGTGCCCCCTCCGCATCACAAGCAGAACCCTCGGGCGATTGATCGAAACGATGTGCAGATACAGGGGCTGAATCTCCTGTGTCGAAGAAGCAGAAGAAGACATCGTTACCGACGGTGTCATCGGATTCGGCGTCCGAAGAGGTAAGGACATCCTACTAAATCTGATTTTGGTTCCGCCACTTACGAGGCCCCATCTTCTTTTGTAGGAGCCGCTAAAAAGAAAACCTCGTACCCCAAAGTCGGGTGGGAGTCGGCGAGAAGAGATGGCGAGCTCGTCTGGAGTGCGTATCCCGCCGACAATGATGTCTCTCATGGAGGAAGATCCAGAGGATACTGTCATCGTGGAGGTTCCGGTATCCCCGGGTTATGTCAGGAGAGAATCTGAGGGTGCAGCAGCTTCCGAGGTGACGAAGGCCACAGCGGAGGCTTCACATATCAAAGGTTTAGCAAGTGCGCAGCTTCCTGGTGATGAAGAGGAATGGAGTTCATCATCTTCCGATGACATCGCTCCGGAGCTGCAGGAGTCTGTTGCGGGGGGCAGCAGAAGCAGTGAGGATAGAGGAGAGGGTTAATTCCCCTCCTTGTCATGATGAAGGGAGGTCGGCCGAATCATTGCCAAATCCTTCCTTGGCTTCAACCATGGACATAGAGATGGCTACTGATCAGGCGGGTAGCGACAGATTCTGTCCCTGTAGAGGGACTTGAGAAGAATGAGACCCTTCTGCCGGTCTTGTCTCCTGGGGCTGGCCAGGAGATAAATGTTGATCTCCCCGTTTTGCCGGGGGAGATAGCTGATGCTGATAGAACGTCGGGGGTAGAAGAGGTGGCCGTTGACGTCGGTGATTTCTCCGGGCTTGAGAAGGGTAAGGGTGTGGAACCCTCTGTTGCTCCTTCCACTTGGGGTACTATCACGACGCATGTGCCGGCTCTTTCTGTTCCTTCGGCTCCTCGGGCTAGCAGTCTGGCCCCTGTTGATGAAGAGCCTATTGCTGCCGAGGTTTCAAACCTCTCAGATCGAGGTTGGCGGATCTTCCTCCGGTCCGCAAACTGTAGTAGCTCCTCCAACTCCTGCTATAACGCCGCAGGTGCTGGCGGATGCCGACGAGTATGTGAAGTTCCTCGTCGAAGGAGTGTACAAAATGCTGGAGAAAGGAGTATCTGCAGTGATGGATGCCAAGGGGAGCTTTACGACAGCAAAAGCTTTGGCAATGCCTTGTATCGAGCTGATCCGCGTTCACCAAGGCCATGACCATATGGCCGAAATTCTGGAGGTTTCGGTGATTGAGCTGGACGAGCGGCTCACGGAACTGCAGCGCATCCAACGAAATGACCTCTCTGTCTTGATAGATGCAGAGATAGGAAAGTTGATGGCTGAAATCGAGGCTTCCTATCGAGCCGATGTGAGCAGTTGGGAGCGTGAAGTGGCTGGGACTGAGGCTGCGGCGGAGCAGTTGTCTCAATCTATGGAGAAGACGACGGAGAAGCGGGCTGCGGTGGACGCTAACATCGCAGAGGTTGATGCTCAGATGCGCCGTCTTGAAGACCAGCAGGCCCAACTTCAACTAGAAGCTGATCGTGTCTTGGCTGAACACGTGGCATTCAAGCAGGAGGAAGCGACTCTTACTCAGCGGACCCTTGCTTTGGCTCAGCAGCGACGACAGCTTGATGAGAAGTATGAGAGTAAAACTTCTGCTGAGGCTGTCGGATTAATGCGTCAAGAAGCCGAGCTGCGAGTCCAGGCGACTGTGGAAACTCGCACTGCCGACCTGAGACGTCGAGTCAGAGAGCTCTCATCCCACCCTGGAGAGGATCGGGGACTGTAGCTTCTCTTCTTTTTATGTGTTTTTGCAACTCTTGCTGGGGAAATAGCATATTTCTGTACTCCCTTCTTTGAAAAATAAAGAAATACACTATCTTTTTTTTTTGTGATGTGTTCATTTTTGATCTCATGAACTTGATGATTTATGTGGACCTATTATCTTTTGCGCACCTTGGTTTTTAGGTACAGATAATAAGTTTGAAGAACCAACATGTTTGCTCAGAAAAGTGGACATGACAATTATTAGGTTCAAATGATGAATCTTCCTACTCATAGGTATTTATGGACATGGTAGGAATGATCCTGGGGATACCTGAACAACTTAGAGTAATGTGGACGTGGAAGTTCTGGATCAAGTACGACAACACAGGAGTTATTTGTACGGGATGTTTACTCAGAGGTAATGTGGACGTGGTAACTGAAGGATAGCGTAAGCTCACGAATGTAAGGTTCCGCTTTGTAGGATGTAGGAGACAACTCAGGTAATGTGACGTGGTTATCTTTCTACGGAAGGATGCCACGGAACAGCTGGGTTCCGGAAGCGTTTGATTTTTTGTGAAAAGATTGTTTGGGGAAATACATGTCTTGAGAATGTCAAGAATAGTACTTCTTAGGAACTTGCCATTGATGGGCATCATAAACAAGTCCCCATTGGTTTGGCGAGGCGGTAAGCACCGTTTGAGTAACCGCTCAATGATGAAGGGTCCTTCCCATTTGGGCTCGAACTTCCCTGGTGTTGTTGAGTTAACACCATTGGCCTTCTGACTGCTAAAACCAGGTCGCCACTTGGAAAGTTCTTTGCTTGACCTTCTTGTTGAAAGCCTGTGATATACGGGCTTGGTAATTCGATGCGTTTGTTGAGCTAGAGTACGCTTTTCGTCAAGTGCCTCCAGTTCCCCGCAACGACGACGTTGATTGTCTTCTTCTGTGAGATCGTTGTGATTGCCACGCGGAGCGAAGGTATCTGTCTCGAGAGGCAGTATCTGCTTCGCTCTCGTAGACCAGGGAGAATGGAGTTTTGCCTGTTGGGTCCGTACCGTTGTGCGTAGGCCCAAAGGCATTCGCCAAGCTTCTCGTCCCAGTCGCGTTTGTTGGACACACCTTTGAGCACCTTAACGATAGTCTTGTTGAATGCCTCAGCTAATCCGTTTGCTGTCGGATTGTAGGCGGTTGAGGCCACGTTTTGAATGCGCTTCTTGTCACAGAATCTGCTGAAAATGTGGCTGATGAATTGGGGACCATTGTCATGAATGATTCGCCTGGGTACTCCGAAACGATAAATGACATGGTGTTTGATGAAGCTGACCACCCTGGAGCTTTTTACTTCCGCTAGTGGGACTGCTTCCGCCCATTTGGAGAAGTAATCGGTGATGGCCAGGATGAAACGATGTCCTCTTGATGAAGGAGGGGTGATTTGTCCTACAATGTCCATGCCCCAGGCTTCGAATGGCCAGGAGGCGACTGTAGGATGTAGAGGTTCAGACGGTGTATGTATGAAGTCTGCATGAAGTTGGCATGCATGGCACTTCTTAGCATATTCCACTGCGTCGGTGGCCATGGTTGGCCAGTAGTAGCCCATACGTCGCAGTCGATCTTGCAACTTAGGACCGGGTTGATGAGCTCCACAAGTTCCGTCGTGAGCTTCTTGAAGAGCCTCGGCTGCTTCTTCGTTAGACAGGCATTGAAGGAGGAGCCCATCGAAGGAGCGTCGGTACAGCGTTTTAGTGGCTGTATCGTAGTAGAATCGAAGAGAGCGTCTCCTGACTGAGACGGCTTCCTTCGGATCTTCCGGAAGGATTTCGTAGACGGCGAAGTCGATGAACGGGAATCTCCAGTCTCGGACATTAACATCGGTGTTTGTCGGCACGGCGTGAGCCATTTGCAAACATAGGTTGTTTCTGGGACAAATCAAGTCTCGGCCAGTTACCGTGACATAGTGTTGAGTCCCAAAGGGCGCGGCCAATGAGGCTGCGAGGCCAGCCAGAGCGTCAGCCTCCAAGTTTTGTAGACGGGGTACATGTTCGATGAAGAACCCAGTGAAGGTTGAAATGATGTTCAATGCAACTTCATGGTAAGGGATCAAATCTTCATGGCGAACCTCGTATTGCCCCCGAATCTGGTTTACGACGAGTTTCGAGTCGCCGTAGGCTTCCAGATGATCCACCCCCAGCTGTTGTGCTAGCTGGAGTCCCATGACGAGTGCGTTGTACTCAGCAACATTGTTGGAGCACGGCTTCGAAAGAGAGTATGCGCGCTGGATGACCAGCTGATCGGGGGAGACCAAGACTACCCCCACTCCTACGATGATTTGGCCGTTGGAGCCCGTTCTTGAAGCGCCATCGAAGAACATCCGCCAAACGAGGCTTCCTTCAGTGACGTTTGATTCTTGGACTTCATCCGGGATGTCTTCATAGAGTTTTGAAGATTCTGGGATGGGGTGTGCAGCTAAAAAGTCAGCCAGAGCCTGACCCTTGACCGCCTTCTGCGGGACAAACACCATGTTGTATGGCGTTAGTAGGATCGCCCATGTAGCCAGCCGGGAGTTTAATGACCCTGGCTTCGTTATGAAAACTCTGAGTGGATTGACTCGGGAGATGACGTGAATTGTCTGGCCCGAGACGTAATGACGAGTCTTCTGAATGGCAAACACCAAAGCAAGCACTCCTTTTCAACGGGGTTGTACCGGTGTTCGGCCCCGGTGAGTGTTCGACTGAGGTAGTAGATTGCTTGCTCGTAGCCTGCATCGCTGTTTTGAGCCAGTAAAGCGCCGAGGGAATGATCCATGGCACGGACGTAGAGGAGGAATGGTTTGCCGGCGACAGGTGCCACTAGGACTGGCGGGCTTGTCAAGTAAGCCTTGATGTCGTCGAAAGCCTTTTGGCACTCCTCTGTCCAGACGTAAGAGACTCCCTTCTTCATGAGCTGAGTAAAGGGTTGACATTTACCGGAGAGGTTTGCTATGAACCTCCGGATGTATGCCAGACGTCCCTGTAAGCCCCGAAGTTCTCGAAGGTTCTTCGGAGGGTCCATGTTGAGGATGGCTTTAGTCTTCTCGGGATCGACATGAATGCCTTTTGCCGTGATGACAAAGCCCAAGAATTTGCCGCTAGAAACCCCAGGAAGGATTTAGCGGGGTTCATTTTGAGTTGATGTGCCCACATGAGATCAAAGACCGTCCTCAGGTCCTGTAGGTGATCTCTTTTGAGGCGGCTCTTGACTGCGATGTCGTCAACATAGAGGAGTACTGGCCAGTTGCGCCAGAATGTCAAAATTGTGGGGCTTGGCTAGCCCCGAAGCATTTTCTTTCCGCAGAGGTCTGTCGAAATGGGCCTCTACTGCTTTTGTTTATTGGCTGCTGAGGGCTTGGATGGACCCTCCTCAGGGATGGTGCTAGGAGGCACCACTTCGGCGGCAGCTTCACCGGGCTGGGAGTTCTGTTGTGCACGCGTCTGCACAGGAAGCGCCTCTTCTATTGAAGAAGAGACCGTGCGGCAAGACTTGATCTTCCTGCCTTTTGCTTTGGAGGTAGGGCGTACCTCCGGTTGAGTTACCTCGGAGACGAGGTCGGGGTGAACCCAGAGGACCTCTCCTCGAGATGTGGTGAGTGGGACAAGTCCACTCACATTGTCACGAGTGGGTGGCAAGTTCACCACCTCCATTGTCGCCTTAGGGATGGGGACGACGCCATCTTGTGTGGTAGTCGGCGGCAAGGTGCCGAACTGAAGTGACACCACATTAGCTGACACCGTCTTCTCTTCATAGTCGACGGAGATTACATCCGTATTGATCATGCGCTGGATGTAATTTTTGAGGACGTAGCAGTCCTTAGTCGGGTGTCCGACAAACCGATGGTAGTGACAGTACCTCGGGTTGTCCACTTTCCCGACTTCATCGGGCCGCTTCGGGTCCGGAAGCTTGATCTTGTCACCCTGCTTCAGTATCTCAAAGAGTTGCAGGGTGTCGTCATCATTGAATGAATAAACCTCCTTGGGTCTCGGTGCCAGTGGAGGCTTTGAGTAGGCGCAGATGCGCCCTTCGAGGCATTAACAGTCAATGCCTGTTTTCCCTTTGTTTTTCGTCCGGAGTTGTTGATTGCGGACTTTTTCCCCTTATCGTCAAAGGCGGGGACACCCAGAAGACGTGCATTGGCCGCCTTCTTCTCTACAGCTTCAGCTTCGATGATTAGGGAGCTCCAGTCGGGAGGGGGAGTAGAGTTAAGCCAGAGCTTTACTGCAGGCAGCATGTTTATACTGCAAGCGGGGAGAAGCGCATGCTCTGGCATGCCTGGAGGTAGCCTGAAGCAGGCCTGACGGAAGCGTTCGATGAATGCCCGAACCGTTTCCTTGTCCTTCTGGCGTATCTCAATGAGAGACGCCATCGTCATGTCCTTCCCACCGTCGTAGAAGCGGTCGAGGAAGAGGCGTGTCAGGTCGTCGAAGGACGATATGGAATTATCGGGAGGCTGCAGTACCAGTCATACGCCACCCCTTTCAGGGCCCCAACAAAGATGCTGGTGAGGAGCGCGTCCTCCTTCGGAAGATGCCCTGTCTGCGACTGGAAGTACGTCAGGTACCGTCGTGGAGAGTCCTTCCCGTCATACGGCGTGAGTGTTTGTGGTTTATACTTTGGGGGATAAACCACCTTATTCCACTCAAGGGGATAAGGCTGGGGAATGCCCATATTCTGGCGCTCCTCCTGCCTGTTCTTGGACTCGAAGCGCTCCCGCAGATCTTTGATCATTTCGACCACGTCCTCCATGGAGCTAGGAGTCGGGGAAGGAGGTACCACCTGGAGTGGAACGTTTGAGGGCTCCGATGTCCGGGGTGCTTCTGCGTCTGAGGGTGTTCGTTGGAGGGGCACACTCGACTCTCCATTGGCTCCTGGGTCGGGACCATTTGAAGGTGTCCTGATCAAGGCCGACCGCATCTCAAACACTGCTTGAGTCAGTACTTGCATTGAGGCAGAGAGGGTTTTGAGTCCTCCCTCTAGCGAGTCTATGCACTGGACAATGTCCTGTGGCGGCGCATCAGTCTCAAGATCACCCCCGGTCATGTATACTGTCATGACACGGCCGGAAGTGGATGGATCAGTTGAGGCTTCACTCTCAGTCTCGCTCTCATGTGGGGGAGTCACTTCTCCTAGTGTTTGGCCACCCCCAGCCACATTCCGGAGTTCGTCTTCGACAGGCGCATCTGCAAGGGCCTGACTGCCCTCAGCTCTGTCTTGAAGGGCCTCTTCATTTCCAGCACTACCCCGGCGGTGTCCTGGAGGACATCGTCATTTTGAGGGGCTTCAGGGAGGCCATCTTCGCCTTGATGAAGATCCGCCGCAGCTGTGCTTTGGACATCTTCGTCTTCGGAAGGAGGCTCGACAAGGGTCTGGCTACCCCCAGCTTCCTCCAAGAATTTCTTCCTCGACCGAGTGCCTTCGAACACTCCAGAGGTCGAGACAGCTGCCTTGGTTTTCCTCGGCTGGCTTTTGGATGAAGACGAGGAATTGGCAGTCGTCTTCCGGACAGATGAGGAGTTGGAGATCACGTTGCTTGAAGCAACCTTTAGCTCCTCTTCTGCTGACACCTTCGTCCCAAGGCGATGTCGGAGGGGTGTCGATGATTGTAGCCGTTGGAAGACCGACTGCTTTGGCGGTACTGCCGTCTTGCAACAGCAGTTGATGGTGACCACTGCACAAGTGTACCCCGTGAGAGGCGCATCGTGCTTGTTGGTCAACTCTCCTGACCGGCGCTTGTGAGTGATCACGTTGTGCAGGTCGTTGGAGGAGAGTGCTACCCTCACACCCCTCTCAGGCGCATGGCAGGGGCCAAGTGCCGGGGTGGTCGGGTGAGTGCTGCGTCCCCTGATCTAAGACCAAGCAGGCATCACGATCAGTAGTGGGGGAACCACAGCATTTGAAGTGACTTGAACGGACCTCAAACGCACAACCAGAGGAGGCGCGGGAGTTCAAGACCACTGAGTTTGCCTCTCTCGGCTTGGTTGTGCACGCAGTGAATACGCCCAAGCGAGATGAGGACTTTGAAGGTCGACTCGTTGTTGGTGCAGAAGCACTTGAGTCAACCTTGTACAACTTGCCATCGGCAGCGCGCGTGATCGTAAGCGCGTGCCTCTGGCCGGCTGCTGGCATAGCACGTTTGTGGCACATGGCCCGTGCCGCCTTGGATTTCTTCGTACCAGCCCGCTGGGGCGCATAGTACTCAGCATCCAAATTCTCCTCGCCATTACAGCGAGTGAGTCTGTCAAAGACAGAGGCTCTTTGTGGTGCATCAGAAGTGATGCGCGGGGCATTGGCTGCACCCCTGCTCCGTCGACGTATCTTCCTCGCCTGAGAGGAAGATGGCTGGGAAACGTGGTCAGCCGCACGCTTCCCCGAGAGATGCGCTGCATCAGCGGGTGCACCTTGACTGCTGTGGACGTCAGCAGGAAGGAAAGGCTGGACGGGCGCATCCCCTTCAACAGTGGTGCCCGAGGCATCGACTTTGCGCACCCAGACTGCGCGGGTCTTCTTCGGCTTCGACAGCCGCTTCGAAGGACTCGCACTTCCTTCAGAAATGAACTCCTCGTACGCCTGTTGATTGAGGCGCACTACCAGCGTCTTGTGGGAGGAGCCCACCTTCACGTCGTCGGCCTGTGACATAACCTTCTCGGTAGAGGAGAAAGAAGTCCCCAGCAGAGTCGCCAGCTTGTTTGCCATTAAAATTGTTTTGATTGAAATCTTAATACAAACAGAACAGTGATACAATATAGGACTTAGATGTAGTCCTAGGAGTACACTTTGTTTAAGCTGGGTCCTTAGTGCCAATGGAGCGAGTGGTAATGCGTTGACTCCGTTGACTGGCTGACGACGGTTATCGGTTCTCTGAAGGTGTTGATTGCTCTGGGTGCTGGAGCTTGCTGAGAGGAGGAAGACGTTGAGTGTCTAGAACTGCCTCTCGGTGATTCTCTGTTGTCGATTCTTTTTGAGTCTTGTGTGTTCTGAGTCTCTGTGTGTATGTGAAGGAGATAATCCTTCTATTTATAGTTTTGCAGACTGGCTGCTCATGCGCGCATGCAGGATGCGCCGGTATGGGGACGCCACGTGGAGGTTGCTGATGGAGGCACACGGATGCTGCGCCCTGATCGAGGGGGAGAACTCTTCATACTGCTATTGTGAGCCGGCACGTAGCAGAGAGAAGATCTTTCCGTTGCTGAAATCTTGGATGAGTTGAGTCAAAGACACGTGTCGTCGACTCATGGTTCGAAGATCTCGGATTTGATGGAGAGAAGTGATCTGGTGAGCTGCGCCTTGGATTGGGTGCAGGAGGAGGCTGCGGCTCATAACCTTTAGGAGTTACAAACCATTTGGGGCGCATGGCTTTTGAGGCGCATGCAGGCGACTTTCTTTCTGTCTTTCGGGATCAGAGAGCAGTCTGAGGCGCATGGCTTTTGAGGCGCATACTGATTTGAACGCATGGCCGTAGAGGCGCATGCTGATGGTGGAGTGGCCACGTGGCAGTAGCCGTCGAAATAAAGTCATGATGATGCTGACGTTGCCGACGCTTCGTTTTCTGAATAAAGCTGTCAACTGTTCAGACTTTGGGAGGCGTGCTGCCAACTCTGTCAGTTCAGCATTTAATGTTGGTGACGTTCGATGGACAGCTGAGTGGGCACGTCGGTTGGCGTTCCACTCGGTATGGAGATGTGTGAGGGCGTACCCTCTGTAATGCGCCGAGTACTGTAGGGCGCGTCTGTGTGATGCGCCTGATGCCGAAGGGCGCGTCCGTGTGATGTGCTGTCTGGCTGGCGCATCGGACATGTCTTTTAATGATGCGGCTGTCTCGCTCTTCGAGTGCCATAAATAGCCGTTTGGCTGAATTCGAGGCGTCCGGTTCATCTATTTAATGTAAATTCATTACACGGAATTCGGAGGGCCATCCACTTGGCGCGTGGGTTTGATCTACCCGGCCTATAAATAGTGGCATGGAGAGAAGATTTGCTTCTCATTCCCTCACGTACTTCCAACATGAACTTGAACATGCGGGTGCATTCTATTGACGAAGTGCTCCCGAGGGTGAAGATGAGACGCTGTGTTGTCTTCGATGCTCTTGAAGGTGACTGTTACATCCAAAAGACGGAGTCGAGGGCTTCCGAGGCAGGCGGAAGGTGCCTGTTGCATCCAAAGATAGGGATGCTCGGGCCTTGTCCCCGTTATTCCGGAAGAGCCGTAGATCGGAATGGCGGTGCTAGGCTCTCTCTTCCTTCAAAGTGGGGTTTCCCCACTTTGATCGTGTTGAAAGCTGCTCCTTTAGCCGCGGTTTCGATCACGGTTTTCCTTCGGCTTTGGAGGCTCTTTCGAAGCCTCCCCTGGCCTCAGCATTTGCGGTGCTCTTCTCTTCCTTGGTTCCAGCCAGAGGGTTAAATGCTTCATTTGTCGAAGCATTTATCAGGTGAGCCTGGCTGGAAGAGCGGCACATAACTGGGCTGCTGAAGGGATGTACATAACTGGGATGCTGAAGAGATGGCAGGATGCGCCTGGATGGAGGTGCATAGTATCTGCTGCGTCTCACTGGTGGCACATGGTGATGCTGCGCCTATCTGGAGACGCATGGTGGCCGCTGCGCTTATCTGAAAGCGCATGGTGGCCGCTGGCTGTAGACTTAGGATCTTTCCTTTGTAGAAATTCTCCTTTGTACATCCTTTTCTAGACATGTAATAGACTTTTATATATAAAATGAAAAGTCCTTCTTCAAATGTCTATACTTATTGACTTTGCTGTGAAGTGTTCTGTGCGAGTTCTGGCGCATGTAGTGTCTGGCGCATGGTCTTTCTGGTTGTGAAATTTCATGCTTCTACAGGTTCCGTCAAGGTGAAGCGGATTCAGATCGATCCGGGGACTTCCCTCAGCATCATTTCGAAGACGCTGCTCTCAACACTGGGGATCCTAATATACCGGCTGACGCCCTCCAATACAACAATCAGTGGCTTCAACGCCAGCAAAAGCGAGCCGCTGGACAAAATACGGCTGAAGTATCACATTGGTAACCTCAGAACCGAGGTGACCTGCTACGTGGTGGATGCCGACGTCAACTACAACCTCCTACTGGATCGTTCGTGGCTGTACGAGTACATGGTGGTGCCATCCACACTCCACCAATGTATGAAATACGTGTCCACCAATGACATCGTCCGAACAAAGTTTGCGGACATTGACCCTTTCAAAGGGGTTGAAGCCTACTTCACGGACTCTACCCTGTACAAATCGCCTGACGAGGAGGAAGCCAATGATGCTGATGATGAAGCAGAGACGGCAGCAGAGCCGAACATGGAGCCAGAGATGACTCCTGACGCTCCTTTGAAGATTCGACTCAAAGGCAAACCGCCTCAAAAGTTGCCTCCCATGCACATCAAGCTAACTGGGAAAGCACCAATTGCTCCGGGTAGAACACCAGCTGAAGCCCCCTTGAAGATTCGGTTCAAGGGAAAGTCGCCTCAAACTTCGGCTCCCCTTGTGGCAAAACTTTAGGGAAGGCACCAACTACTGAAGGCGCAACAGAGGCACCTCTGAAGGTGCGTCTTAAAGGCAAGCCGCCGCAATCATCTGTCTCGTCCAAGCTGCCGGAGAAGGTCCACGTAGCCCTCTCGGACCCCAAGATTAAAGCTGTGGTGGACTCCCCTGATCCAATCCCAGTACTCACAGATGAAGAGTTGGGGGAATATATCTCTGCTGATGTAGATACACCCTCTCTGGACAATGTAATCCCGCGGGATAAAATCTCGTATTTCATCAATAATAGTGTGTCTTTTAATTATTCTTGTCTTCCACATTGGAATGCCATGTATACATTAGATAACGC
Source organism: Iris pallida (assembly GCA_029216955.1). Taxonomy (NCBI): domain Eukaryota; kingdom Viridiplantae; phylum Streptophyta; class Magnoliopsida; order Asparagales; family Iridaceae; genus Iris; species Iris pallida. The sequence continues at coordinate 12,372,960 of JANAVB010043220.1, forward strand.
TCTACGGTCGTTGCAAACACAAATAACGACCGTCCATCATGTAAATCGAGTAGTCCCGTCCCAAGGGGTCAGTTTTGTTGTCCTACCATGGAGTCGAGACGAAGAATCCATCATCTTCGACAAAGTTGAGCGTCATCAAGACCTCCCGCCACTCGAGCCAGAACCAGATACCGGCAGAATACAAGTCTATCGGTATACGGACATCGCAAAGTACCTCATCCAGAAGATGGATTACGACCTAAAAAGCAACAAAGGCCTGAACTACGGCAAGGGTCGACGTCTCCCTCTCTGGCTTCCTACGCCTAAAGGAAAGCCGCGGGACTACTATAATCGAACTCGACGGGGGGTGGGCTATGTCACGCCACCGTCAACTCCAGAAAGTTCGGAGACAGAAGAAGTTGAACATTCTCATTCCTCCGAAGCATCAACTTGGGACTCCAATACTAGTATCGGCTCAGTCTTCAAGAAGGTGCTGTCAGCCAACATGACATCTGCACAACCTCAAGAAGATGAAGGCGAAGACTAAATGCCAGAATTCTTCGAAGAAGAACCCTGGGCTCAACGCCTGGGAGAACAGTGGGAGTCTCGTTTTAAACTATGCGAACCCCCTACTGAAGACGAAGTCGAGCAGATCGACCTTAGGGATGGATCTTCCTCCAAACCCATCTTCATCAGCAAAAGCCTAAAAGGAGAAGACCGGGAGTCTTTAATCCGACTGGCTAAAGAATACGTCGATGTCTTCGCTTGGAGCTACGAAGATATGCCGGGACTTGATCCTCAGATCGCGATGCATAGGCTCAACATCTTACTTAATGCCAAGCCTATCAAACAACAACAACGACGCTTTCGTCCTGACATCATGAACGCCATCGATCAGGAGGTGGACAAACTCTTGACCAGCGGCTTCATCCGTGAAGAACAACACCCAGATTGGGTGGCCAACGTCGTCCCTGTCACTAAGAAGAATAGAAAGATACGAGTTTGTATCGACTTCAGGGATCTCAACACTGCTTGCCCGAAGGATGAATTCTCGCTTTCAATCACCGACGTGATGATCGACAACACATGTGGCTTCGAACGCATGCCTTTTATGGACGGGTATTCGGGCTACAACCAGATCAAGATGTTCTCCGATGACGCAAAACACACGTCATTCAGGACTCCAAAGGGTGTTTTCTGCTACACAGTGATGCCCTTCGGCTTGAAGAACGCTGGTGCGACATACCAATGAGCTATGAGCACTATCTTCCGTCAGCATCTTCGCAAGACAGTCGAATGTTATGTTGATGACATCGCAGTCAAGAGTCGTCTCAAAGGAGATCACCTACAAGACCTGAAGACAGTCTTCGATCTCATGCGAGCGCACCAACTCAAGATGAACCCTGCTAAATCCTTCCTGGGGGTTTCTAGCGGAAAGTTCTTGGGCTTCGTCATCACGGCGAAAGGCATTCATGTCGATCCTGAGAAGACCAGAGCCATCCTTGATATGGATCCTCCGAAGAACCTCCGAAAACTTCGAGGCCTGCAAGGGCATCTGGCATACATCCAGAGGTTTATAGCAAACCTGTCGAGAAAATGTCAACCCTTCACTCAACTCATGAAGAAGGAAGTCTCTTACGTCTGGACAGAGGAATGCCAAAAAGCTTTCGACGATATCAAAGCTTACTTGACAAGCCCGCCAGTCCTGGTGGCACCTTTCGCTGGCAAACCATTTCTCCTCTACGTCCGTGCCATAGATCATTCTTTCGGCACTTTGCTGGCTCAGAACAGCGATGCAGGCTATGAGCAAGCAATCTACTACCTCAGTCGAACACTCATCGGGGCCGAACACCGGTACAACCCCGTAGAAAAGGAGTGCTTGGCTTTGGTATTCGCCATCCAGAAGACTCGTCATTATGTCTCGGGCCAGACAATACATGTCATCTCCCGAGTCAATCCACTCAGAGTTCTCATGACGAAGCCAAGATCATTGAACTCCCGGCTAGCTACATGGGCGATGTTGCTAACACCATACAACATGGTGTTCGTTCCACAAAAAGCCGTTAAAGGTCAGGCTCTGGCCGACTTTTAGCTGCGCACCCCATCCCAGAGTCCTCAAAACTCTACGAAAACATCCCGGATGAGGTCCAAGAATCAAACGTCACCGAAGAAGGCTCCGTCTGGCGGATGTTTTTCGATGGCGCTTCAAGAACAGGCCCCAAAGGCCAAATCATCGCAGGAGTGGGGGTAGTCTTAGTCTCCCCGATCAGCTGGTCATCCAGCGTGCTTACTCCCTTTCGAAGCCGTGCTCCAACAATGTTGTCGAGTACAATACGCTCATTATGGGACTCCAGCTGGCGCAACAGCTGGGGGTGGATCATCTGGAAGCCTACGGTGACTCCAAACTCGTCATAAACCAGATCAGAGGGCAATACGAAGTTCGCCATGAAGATCTGATCTCTTACCATGAAGTGGCGTTGAATATCATTTCAACCTTCACCAAATTCTTTATCGAACATGTACCTCGTCTACAAAATCTAGAGGCTGATGCTCTGGCTGGCCTCGCAGCCTCATTAGCAGCACCCTTCGGGACTCAACATTACGTTACGGTAGTTGGCCGAGACTTGGTCTGTCCTAAAAATAACCTGTGCTTACGAGTGGCCCATGCCATGTCAACAAGTACGGGTGTTAATGTCCGAGACTAGAGGTTCCCGTTCATCGACTTCGCTGTCAACGAAATTCTTCCAGAGGACCCGAAAGAGGTCGTCTCAGTCAGGAGGCGCTCCCGTCGATTCTACTACGATACAGCTACTAAAATGCTGTACCGACGTTCTTACGATGGACTTCTCCTTCGATGTTTATCTAACGAAGAAGCAGCCGAAGCCCTCCGAGAAGCTTACGACGGAACTTGCGGGGCTCATCAACCTGGTCCTAAGTTGCAGGATCGACTGCGACGCATGGGCTACTACTGGCCAACCATGGCCGCTGACGCTGTCGACTACGCTAAGAAGTGCCATGCGTGCCAGCTTCACGCGGACTTCATCCATACGCCGTCGGAACCACTACATCCTACGGTTGCCTCTTGGCCCTTTGAAGCTTGGGGCATGGACATCGTAGGACCGATCACCCCTCCTTCATCGAGGGGACACCGCTTCATCCTGGCCATCACTGACTACTTCTCTAAATGGGCATAAGCAGTTCCACTGGCGGAAGTGAAAAGCTCCAGGGTGGTCAGCTTTATCAAGCACCATGTCATATACCGTTTCGGGGTACCTCGGAGGATTATCTACGATAACGGTTCCCAGTTCATCAGCCATGTTTTCAGCAGATTCTGTGACAAGAATCGCATCCAAAATGTGGCCTCAACCGCCTACAATCCGACAGCAACGGATTGGCCGAGGCGTTCAACAAGACTATCGTCAAGCTGCTCAAAAAAGTCGTGTCTTCCAACAAACGCGATTGGGACGAAAAGCTTGGCGAATGCCTTTGGGCCTACCGCACGACGGTACGGACCCCGACGGGCAACACACCATTCTTCCTGGTCTACGGGAGTGAAGCGGAACTACCTCTCGAGATCCAGATACCCTCACTCCGCGTAGCAATCCCAAACCAACTCACAGAAGAAGACAATCAACGTCGCCGTCTGCGAGAACTGGAGGCACTTGACGAGAAGCGTCTCCTAGCTCAACAACGTATCGAACTCTATCAAGCCCGTATATCACAGGCTTTCAACAAGAAGGTCAAGCAGTGTCACGCCCCAGAACCAGAATACCGGAGAGCGGGGGCAGACATAGCCAGCTATGCAATTCCAAAGTATGTTAATACTCTGAAATCACGTATAAGCTGTCAAGACATGGGGGTTACTCTACATGCCATCAGTCAATCCTATGGTTTAACAATCCTAGGTATCTCAATCACAGGCAATTATACAAGAGCAAGAGTACGATCATCATACATACAATAGTAAGGCATCCCGAACTATATATACATGAATGATCATAAAGCCAGTACCACCAAACTGATGACTAGCTAGAGTATTAGTCGTACATGATAAGGACTAGCTATAGTCTAAAATACACATATCATGTTTATGCCCGTAGGCTACAATATCAAGGAAAATACCAAAACACGAGCTAAACACGTGTTCGGGGCTAAACGTTACAAGAAGAGAATTTACATATCAGTGGGAGAATAAAGAAGAGCCCACTGAGGCACTCTGGTGCTCCGGCTGGTCACCGTCGAGTGAATGGTGCGGTAGATCCTTCGGGCTCTTCTATCAGAACCTGGCCATGCAAAACTAGTGGGGTCAGACCCCAAATAGCAAGTACCACAAAGGAGGCCGAACAATGTACTTAAAACCAGCAATCATAGACAAACAACAGGAAAAGAAAGCAATAAGTAAGGGAGGATCGAGATTCGTGCAGTACCAATGCACTTAACCCGAACATAAGAAGCAGTAAGTAAAGCATTTAGTAAACACAAGTAAAAGTAGACTTGTTAAGCAAATGATCTTTTAAGAGTTATGCAAAGCAAGTAGTCATATGAACAGGTGAGATAAAGTAACTAGAGAACATATTTAATAACTAGAGCTAGGCAATATACAAAGAGAGGACGAAAGTACTATTCCGGAAGCCAGGTTACAACCCTTAAACCAACAAGGACCGAGGTTGTAACCCTTCGCCTGAACAGAACTTGGTCTCTGATCATTTATTGCTAAAGGTGACAATCATTAAGTGACACTCAGAGAGTGACAAACAGGGAGTGACAATACAGAGTATAATACATTAGAGTGACAATCATTGCAATCATTATCCTGGAAACAATTAGGAACTGGATCTAAACAAGACTTAGACTGGGAAGGTGATATATGATGAGATAACCATGGGACTATTCAGATAACCAGGTTACAACCCGTAAACCAAACAAGGACCGGGGTTGTAACCTTTCGTCTGAACAGAACTTGGTTTCTCCCACCATTTATCGGCAAGGTAAAGTAAGAAATCAGGACATGTAACAACCAAGTACAAGATCAAGACAAGACTAGACTGATCGAACTTCATCCAACATTTACGGCCAAGCAATAAGTACGGCTTGATACTTTAACTAACTAGGGTTATCACAGGCCTAATTACTAGCAAGATGCAGTGAGATTATTCCACAGCCACAAGCCCTGCAGACCATCCAGGTTATCCAGGTCGAAATATCATGTCAGGGGGTGCAACACGTGGCAGTGTGCTGGAAATATGCCCTACTCGTCGGCAGGCTACAAGTCCTAGAGCGCCCAGATAACGGGATTGCCTGTAGCAGGAAAATCTCTTCATGACTACTGTGTTAATCTAGTTATTAGCCTTAGTCCATTTCAGTAGGTACTCCTGACCGTGGAACTCAGGGGTCCCATCCTAAGCATGATGCAAGACAAGACTGGTTTAATGCACAAGCACAATCGTCCACGGTGTCCGAGTTATTCAATCTTGTCAAGTCGTGTTAGCCGTTGCAACAGCATTCGAGATATATCATGTCAGGTTTATCATGTCAAGAGTGCGCCACGGCGGGCCACTATCAAGAATTATCATTATCACTTATCAAGAGTGCGCCACGACGTGCCACTATCAAGAATTATCATGTCAAGTTATCATGTCAAATTTGTCAGGTCAAGTTATCATGTCAGGAGTGCACCACGGCGGGTCACTATCAAGTCATGTCAATTTCATTCATTTAAGAAATAACAAGCTATTAGTGGGTCGTCGCAATATAGGCCAAGAATTGAAATGTACAGTACAATCAGGAGCTCCATATTAAAATAAAAGAAACTTGCACAGTTAGTTAATATTATATATATATTCTTGAAGCCAAGAAAAAACTCTACAACTTTCATGTTGGGAGTTGGAAGAAATTCGAGCAATAATTCAATCATTTAGAACATATAACAGTTAGAAATAGTCAAAATATGCATTATGCGACCTATTCTGCGACATGCGGCTCATGCGGCTCAACAGCGACATCATATGCGCCAACTGCGACATGCGCCAACAGCGACCATATGTGCCAACTGCGACATGCGCCAACATCGACATCATATGTGCCAACTGCGACATGCGCCAACAGCGACATCATATTCGTCAACTGCGACATGCGTCAACAGAGACATCATATGCGCCAACTGCGACATGCGCCAACAGCGACATCATATTCGTCAACTGCGACATGCGTCAACAGAGACATCATATGCGCCAACTGCGACATGCGCCAACAGCGACATCATATTCGTCAACTGCGACATGCGTCAACAGAGACATCATATGCGCCAACTGCGACATGATATGCGGCTACCGCGACATGCGCTTCATTGCAACATACGCCTTCTGCGACATGCGCCTTCTGCGACATGCTGTGCGGCTACCGCGACATGCGCTTCATTACAACATGCGTCTACTGCGACATGTGCCTTCTGCGACATGCTGTGCGGCTACCGCGACATGCGCTTCATTGCAACATGCGCCTACTGCGACATGCGCCTTCTGCGACATGCTGTGCGGCTACCGCGACATGCGCTTCATTGCAACATGCGCCTACTACGACATGCGCCTTCTGCGACATGCTATTTATGCTGCAGATGAACATAGAAATGACCAGAAATTTTTTTGGCCATAACTTCCTCATCCGAAGTCGAAATCAAGCGAAACAAAAGCCAAAACTGCATGAAATTAAATTCTCTACAACATGGAACTATTAGTTTTCGTAAACAAGTAAGTTTGGTAGATCAAAACCCAAGAAAACCGAAAATAATATAACTTAGATCTACAAGAATCCACCCGGTAAAATCAAAAACTCCAAGTTCTAAACATGCTTAGAATCATGCAAAAGAAGATGGAACAATCAAAAATAAATTTGTTCAAGGTTCGGCAAGGTGTACTTGCCTCTCCTCCTTGGTGAAGAAGGAAAGAAGAAGAAGAAGATGAAGATGGAAAATGAAATGAATAATGGAGGAGAGAGAGTGGTAGGTGGCTTATATAACAAGCCCAAGCAATCTCCACCATTCATTCCTCTCCACTCAATCTAAACCATACACCTCTCTCATAAGAAACCAACTAAACCAACCAAGTCCAAGCCAAACCAAACCATGTTAAACCAAACCAATAAAAACCAAGTCAAATCAAATTAAAACCAAGTCATGATTCATACCAAAATAAATGAAACAAGCCAGTATACGGGTCACCCGACGATTGTCAGAAATCCGTACAATGACAATTTCAGCAACTTTAAATATTCTCAAAATTCAGGAAATACGAAATACAGCTCAAATAATATGTATCCGTATAAAATACTTATACAGTGAGACGGGCCTCACAACTCTCCACCCCTTAGAAAAATTCCGTCCTCGGAATTTCCTGAGGCTAGTCGAGCAAGATAACAAAACAAAAGCTCCAGGAAGTCAACAATCTCAATAAATCAAGCACGGCATATAAGTAAAGTAAAACAATCAGTAATATAATTAAATGCGTAAGCGGTAAATAAATGCACAAGAACAAATACAATCATGATCAAGAAGGACTGGAGGCATATGGATCAATATGTCTCCTGAGACAGTTGTGTAGAACCAACGTCCTTGCTGGCCTAAGCTGACTCCAAAAAATGGATAAAAGTCAAGCCTCAAGGTAAGTCGGTACCAATGACTTAGTTCAAGACGTGACTCTACCCGGGACGTATCATCGTAGTTGAAACAGATACATGAACTTTATCACCTGTCTCAAGATACGAAGACAGAAACGACTGGCTGATCGGAATGTACTGACATCTCTGCCTGCATGCTGAGACTGATCCTCCATAACTGGCCTGGCTGAAAAATGCTGAGCTGCCCTCGGCAAAACACGAACAAGATAATCAGAAGGATCAAGAACAGTGCCCTTGAAAGTTGAAGGACACAAGATCAAATCATGGGAACAGGAATGACCAACGATCAAAACAGATATCAAGTCAAGTGTCAGAGATAGAGAATAATCCGAAGGAGATCAATAAAGATTATCGTGATTGAGATATCTAAACATGGTAACCCCCACAAATCTGAAAATCGAGACCTGCATGGGCCACCACTAAAACCATGTCAGCGCCCTAGAACCATACCGAAGAGCGGGGGCAGACATAGCCAGCTACGCAATTCCAAAGTACGTTAATACTCTGAAATCTCGTATAAGCTGTCAAGACATGGGGGTTACTCTACATACCATCAGTCAATCCTATGGTTTAACAATCCTAGGTATCTCAATCACAGGCAATTATACAAGAGCAAGAGTACGATCATCATACATACAATAGTAAGGCGTCCCGAACCATATATACAAGAATGATCATGAAGCCAGTACCACCAAAATGATGACTAGCTAGAGTATTAGTCGTACATGATAAGGACTAGCTATAGTCTAGAATACACATATCATGTTTATGCCCGTAGGCTACAATATCAAGGAAAATACCAAAACACGAGCTAAACACGTGTTCGGGGCTAAACGTTACAAGAAGAGAATTTACATATCAGTGGGAGAATGAAGAGCCCACTGAGGCACTCTGGTGCTCCGGCTGGTCACCGTCGAGTGAATGGTGCGGTAGATCCTTCGGGCTCTTCTATCAGAACCTGGCCATGCAAAACCAGTGGAGTCAGACCCCAAATAGCAAGTACCACAAAGGAGGCCGAACAATGTACTTAAAACCAGCAATCATAGACAAACAACAGGAAAAGAAAGCAATAAGTAAGGGATCGAGATTCGTGCAGTACCAATGCACTTAACCCGAACATAAGAAGGCAGTAAGTATAGCATTTAGTAAACACAAGTAAAAGTAGACTTGTTAAGCAAACGATCTTTTAAGAGTTATGCAAAGCAAGTAGTCATATGAACAGGTGAGATAAAGTAACTAGAGAACATATTAAATAACTAGAGCTAGGCAATATACAAAGAGGACGAAAGTACTATTCCGGAAGCCAGGTTACAACCCTTAAACCAAATAAGGACCGAGATTGTAACCCTTCGCCTGAACAGAACTTGGTCTCTGATCATTTATTGCTAAAGGTGACAATCATTAAGTGACACTCAGAGAGTGACAAACAGGAAGTGACAATACAGAGTATAATACATTAGAGTGACAATCATTGCAATCATTATCCTGGAAATAATTAGGAACTGGATCTAAACAAGACTTAGACTGGGAAGGTGATATACGATGAGATAACCATGGGACTATTCAGATAACCAGGTTACAACCCGTAAACCAAACAAGGACCGGGGTTGTAACCCTTCGTCTGAACAGAACTTGGTTTCTCCCACCATTTATCGGCAAGGTAAAGTAAGAAATCAGGACATATAACAACCAAGTACAATCAAGACAAGACTAGACTGATCGAACTTCATCCAACATTCACGGCCAAGCAATAAGTACGGCTTGATACTTTAACTAACTAGGGTTATCACAGGCCTAATTACTAGCAAGATGCAGTGAGATTATTCCACAGCCACAAGCCCTGCAGACCATCCAGGTTATCCAGGTCGAAATATCATGTCAAGGGGTGCAACACGTGGCAGTGTGCTGGAAATGTGCCCTACTCGTCGGCAGGCTACAAGTCCTAGAGCGCCCAGATAACGGAATTGCCTGTAGCAGGAAAATCTCTTCATGACTACTGTGTTAATCTAGTTATTAGCCTTAGTCCATTTCAGTAGGTACTCCTGACCGTGGAACTCAGGGGTCCCATCCTAAGCATGATGCAAGACAAGACTGGTTTAATGCACAAGCACAATCGTCCACGGTGTCCAAGTTATTCAATCTTGTCAAGTCGTGTTAGCCGTCGCAACAGCATTCGAGATATATCATGTCAGGTTTATCATGTCAAGAGTGCGCCACGGTGGGCCACTATCAAGAATTATCATTATCACTTATCAAGAGTGCGCCACGACGTGCCACTATCAAGAATTATCATGTCAAGTTATCATGTCAAATTTGTCAGGTTAAGTTATCATGTCAGGAGTGCACCACGGCGGGTCACTATCAAGTCATGTCAATTTCATTCATTTAAGAAATAACAAGCTATTAGTGGGTCGTCGCAATATAGGCCAAGAATAGAAATGTACAGTACAATCAGGAGCTCCATATTAAAATAAAAGAAACTTGTACAGTTAGTTAAATTATATATATATATTCTTGAAGCCAAGGAAAAGCTCTACAACTTTCATGTTGGGAGTTGGAAGAAATTCGAGCAATAATTCAATCATTTAGAACATATAACAGTTAGAAATAGTCAAAATATGCATTATGCGACCTATTCTGCGACATGCGGCTCATGCGGTTCAACAGCGACATCATATGTGCCAACTGCGACATGCGCCAACAGCGACATCATATGTGCCAACTGCGACATGCGCCAACAGCGACATCATATTCGTCAACTGCGACATGCGTCAACAGAGACATCATATGCGCCAACTGCGACATGCGCCAACAGCGACATCATATTCGTCAACTGCGACATGCGTCAACAGAGACATCATATGCGCCAACTGCGACATGATATGCGGCTACCGCGACATGCGCTTCATTGCAACATACGCCTTCTGCGACATGCGCCTTCTGCGACATGCTGTGCGGCTACCGCGACATGCGCTTCATTGCAACATGCGCCTACTGCGACATGCGCCTTCTGCGACATGCTGTACGGCTACCGCGACATGCGCTTCATTGCAACATGCGCCTACTGCGACATGCGCCTTCTGCGACATGCTGTGCGGCTACCGCGACATGCGCTTCATTGCAACATGCGCCTACTGCGACATGTGCCTTCTGTGACATGCTGTTTATGCTGCAGATGAACATAGAAATGACCAGAAATTGTTTTGGCCATAACTTCCTCATCCGAAGTCGAAATCAAGCGAAACAAAAGCCAAAACTGTATGAAATTAAATTCTCTACAACATGGAACTATTAGTTTTCGTAAACAAGTAAGTTTGGTAGATCAAAACCCAAGAAAACCGAAAATAATATAACTTAGATCTACAAGAATCCACCCGATAAAATCAAAAACTCCAAGTTCTAAACATGCTTAGAATCATGCAAGGAAGAAGATGGAACAATCAAAAATAAATTTGTTCAAGGTTCGGCAAGGTGTACTTGCCTCTCCTCCTTGGTGAAGAAGGAAAGAAGAAGAAGATGAAGATGGAAAATAAAATGAATGGAGGAGAGAGTGGTAGGTGGCTTATATAACAAGCCCAAGCAATCTCCACCATTCATTCCTCTCCACTCAATCTAAACCATACACCTCTCTCATAAGAAACCAACTAAACCAACCAAGTCCAAGCCAAACCAAACCATGTTAAACCAAACCAATAAAAACCAAGTCAAATCAAATTAAAACCAAGTCATGATTCATACCAAAATAAATGAAACAAGCCAGTATACGGGTCACCCGACGATTGTCAGAAATCCGTACAATGACAATTTTAGCAACTTTAAATATTCTTAAAATTCAGGAAATACGAAATACAGCTCAAATAAATATGTATCCGTATAAAATACTTATACAGTGAGACGGGCCTCACAAGCAGAGGACTTTCCAAGTAGGCGACCTGGTTCTGGCAGTCAGGAGGCCGATGGTGTTGACTCACAAGACACCAGGAAAGTTCGAGCCCAAGTGGGAAGGACCTTTCATCATAGATACGGTATACTCAAACGGTGCTTACCGCCTCGCCAAATCCAACGGGGACTTGTTCATGATGCCCATCAACGGCAAGTTCCTAAAGAAGTACTACTCTTGACGTCTTTCAGACATGTACTTCCATCTCCACTCAACAAGGCAGTCTTCAGATCCAGTCATCGGGACTCACACACAATTCCCTTCCACAAAAGAAATCTTTGCCTCCGGAACCCAGCTGTTCCGTGGCATCCTCCAGTAGAAGGACAACCACGTCCATATCACCTCTGAGTTATTCCCCTACGCCCTACAAAGCAGGATCTTACACCCCGTAAGACTACGCTACCCATCATGTTTACCACGTCCACATTACCTCTGAGTAAACATCCCATACAGACAACCCTGACGTTGTCGTACATTGATCGCAGAACTTCCACGTCCACATTACCTCTGAGTAGTTCCGCGTATCCCCCAGAGTCATTCCTACCACGTCCATAACACCTATGAGTATGAAGATTCTATCATTTGAACCCCATATTGTCATGTCTATATCACCTCTGAGCAAACATGTCGGTTCTATCAAACTTATTATCTGTACCTAAAAATCAAGGTGCGCAAAAGATAATAGGTCCACACAAATCATCAAGTTCATGACAGCAAAAATGAACACACCACAAAAACTTTGTATTCTTTATTTTCAAAAAAAGAGTAAAGGATTACACCCCTCCCCAGCAAGAGTTGCAAAAACACAAAAAGAAGAGACTACAATCCCTAAACATCCCCGGGATTGGCCGAAAGCTCTTCTATCCGACGCTTCAAGTCTGCCGCCCGAGTCTCCACAGTCGCTGAGATCCGGCGTTCAGCTTCTTGACGCATCGCTTCTATGGCTTCAGAAGAAGTGTCATTCTCATGCTTCTCATCCAACTGCTGCCGCTGCTGAGCCAGGATAAGAGCCCGGAGGGTGAAAGCTGCCTCCTCCTTCTTGAATGCCACATGGTCAGCCTGGGCACGCTCGGCATCTAATAGGAGTCGGGCCCGTTGGTCCTCAAGGCGGCGGATCTCGGCATCAACATCTGCGATACTAGCGTCCAACGTAGCTCGCAACTCCACCTTCTCCTGTGTAGACTGAGACAACCGCTCCACCGCAGCTTCAGTCTCAGCTACTTTGCGTTCCCAGACACTCACGGTGGCCTGGTAAGAGGACTCAGCCTCAGCGATCAGCTTCTCCTTTTTTGCATCTATCAGGACGGAGAGATTATTTCGCTGGATACACTGAAGCTCGGTAAGCCGCTGCTCCAGCTCGGCTACCGAGGCCTCCAGGATGTCGGCCATATGATCATGGCCCTGGAGGAGACGGATCAGGTTGATATGAGGCAACGCCAGAGTTTTTGCCGTCGCAAAGCTCCCATTGGCATCCATCACCGCCGATACACCCCTCTGCAGCATTTTATACACCGCCTCGATGATGAACTTCACATATTCATCTGCATCCGCCAGCACCTGCGTGTCATAGCAGGAGTCGGAGAAGCTGTTCTAGTTAACGGACCCGAAGGAGGCCTGCCGACCTCAACCTGCGAGGCTGGAACCTCGGCATCAACAGGCTCTTCATCAACAGGGGCTTGACTGCTAGCCCGAGGAGCCAAAAGAACAGAAGGAGCCGGGAGAGGCATCGAAATAGTACCCCAAGTAGAAGGAGCAATGGAGGGTTCCGACAAACCCTTACCCTCTTAAGCTCGGAGGAACCACCGACGTCAGTGGCTACCTCATAAGTCCCCAATGCACCATCGACAGGCAGTACGGGACATTCCCCCGGCAGAACGGGGAGATCAACACTTGTCTCCTGACTCGTCCCTGGAGTCAGGACCGGCAGACGAGTCTCATTTTCCTCATCAAATCCCTCTACAGGGACAGTATCTGTTGCCACCTCCTGGTTGGCAGCCACCTCGGCTTCCGCTGCTGAGTCCGGGGTAGGGCTTGGCAGCGCTTCATCCGACCTCTCATCATCATGACAAGAAGGGGAATCAACCCTCTCCTCTGTTCCAATCACATCTGTTGCCCCCGCAACAGGCTCATGTAACTCTGGAGAAATGTCATCGAAAGACGACGAGCTCCACTCCACTTTATCATCAGGAAGCCTCGTGTCCGTAGGACCCACAACGTCCAAGGCCTCCACGGCAGATTGTACCATCCCGGAAGTTGCTGCAACCTCATCGTCTCTTCCGACAAGGCCTGGAGATACTAAAACCTCCGCAGGAACAATATCTTCAGGAGTCTCTTCCATTGGAGACATTACCATCGGAGGAATGCGCTCGTCAGAAGAGCTTGCCACTTCCTTCGGTTTACTGACACCCGGTTTCGAAACACGGGTTTTCTTCTTCGACGATCCCTACAAGAAGAAAAGCACAAGTCACCAAAATAACAAGATGAGCCAAAATTACGGAGGATGCCTTACCTCAACAGGAACTGATTCTATTGGCGTTACATGCGGCACTCCCGTAGCCTTTAGGGTCGTCGTTTTTTTCGGCCTTTTTGGTACAGACGAACCGGCTTCTGCGTCGGCCCGTCTCTTTCCAACAGAGGGATCTCTCACTGATGCTGCAACAGTAGCCCGATATTCTGCCGATTCTGGTGGCCGATATGACCGAGCCGCCACCAACATATTCGTCGTAGCCTCTAGCTGAGTTCCAATGATGAAACTAGTCTCCCTATCATAACCAGGAGACACAGTATTCATGGTGCAATACAGCTTAACGGCCGAATACAGGATCTGTGGCCGAGGGTTGCGAACTGGCGTAGTAAAATGAACACCAGTGCACCCAGCATTGTAATATTGCCAGCCTCGGGCTCCATCAGCAAACTCCCAGTAAACCCTAGACTGTTACTGGGAGTCCGTAACATTAGCTGGGTATAGCCAAACTGGCGAGCAAATCAGCTTGGCAGATATGGCTCCAGATAACACCTATTTTCGTTGCGGTAGACCAAGTGAGAAGGCCGAATACTTTGCAACCAACGAAAACCCCATTTCGACAGAGTAATCGCATCCTCACCAGAGTCATCCAAATTCTGGTCAGCCTCAAAATCTTTGAAGATGGGACCGACCTTGACGATATCCCATCCTTGAAGATAAGACAAGACTCGTCTACAAACAGGGACGCCAGTGTGCAACCACTTCCTCTTGTAGAAGCGGCGGATGAAAGCGTCACCTTCAACGTGATCCTCTTCTGGGCCTGGACTCATCACGTTCGGATGATGTAAAATCAACCATCCCATCAGATAATGGAATGGTAGCTCGGCCCGGGAAAAGTTGTCGTTCCTACCTCTCCCATGGATCACATCATCAGCAAAGGTCCTCAAACCTCGCAACAGGTTACACACCATCGCGGGAAGGAGAGCTAAAGGACAACCAAAGACCAATTTCACGGAGGGCAAAATGAGGTTCCGGTGTACCCTCTCCACAGCACCGGATCCGCCTACAAACACACAATTCCGGAGCCATATCATCAAGTATGCCGCTAACACCGCCTTAGATGACATCCGGTGCGCACAGTGCCAGAAGCAGCTATACGTATTTTTGCCGCTCTTATTTGAACGAGGAGCCCTCTCGTCTAGTCGGCTCATTTCAGAAGTCACTTCCGTAGGTTTCAGCCCTTGCGGAGTTACAAACCGGATCTTCGAGGAGTCCGCCAAATTCTGTTTGAAGACGTAATCCCTCCAAGCAGTCACATGAGGCTGAGTCCTGCCTTTATCCTTTCATTGCATCAGATAATGATGGCTCGCCACCTCTTTGAAAACAGCCATCATCTCTGGGTCCTTATTTTCCAGAACAAGGATCTCTTCGTTCGACGGAAAATATTCTTCGTATGCTTCCGAGCCCCATGGAAGCCTGGACACCTCGTACATCTCGTGGAGAGCCAATCCCAACTCCCCACTGGAGTAAGGAAAGTGCCAGTCTGGGTATTAAACATTTCCAAGAGTGCAAGGAACATATGTTATTGAGATCCACGCCAGCCTGCGTGGCACGGATAGCGACCGTCAGCCCAACCTCCTTAAGCTCGGCCTTGAACTTCGATAACACCCAAATGGTCAACTCGTCCCACTTCGACATATGGTGATTGTTTCACTTAACAAAATGCCTGGAGAAGTTGGCTTTTGAAAATAAAAACGAGAAAAGTACAAGAAGTATAAATTTGATTCTGGGAAAGTATTGCTATGGAAGTCTGATCTGTAAATGATCACTTTGTTCTTTAGACCATATAATGATGATGAAGATCACTGCTTGAAGTAGAAAAACTTGACGAACTAAGTCACCAGAAAGGTATCGACGCACTTGGGCACTGATGGCGAGACCAAATACTTTTCTGTTTTGCTTCACTCTGTTCTGAAAGAAAGATTGAAGAAGAATGCTCTGGAGAATCAAAATCTCGAAGTTCTGATCTCTGTATTCTCTCCTGTCTCTGTGTCCTTGTTGTATGAGAGAATAAGCCTATTTATAAGCTTGGGCTCTGGTGCGTAAAAACTTAGCAAAAGATCCGCTTTTACGCTAACAACCGCCACCCACGATCAAAGTCATCCTCTGTATACGTTGACACGTGTCCCATCAATTCAGTGAGAATAGGATGCACGTACACACGTTCTTCGAAAAGAATGGCCTGAAAGCTACGTAGGCAAACCACGTTCCAAACTGGTGGAGGAGAATAGGGCGTAAAAACAGTCCCAATGTGCTCTGAGCGTAAAGCAGTGAGTTGAGCGTAAAGTAGCTCTGTCATAGATTTTCTGCGTAAAGTGGTTATTGAATAACCTTGAGCGTAAAATAGCCCAAATAGACTTTACGCACACGTCGACTTTTGAGCGTAAAAACTCGTGTAATCTCCGTGCGTAAAAGAAACCATATTATGAGCGTAAAGTAGCTCAATCCACATACTAAACGACAACATTGGTCTCTGTATAAAAAAATCCCTTTGAATTCTGTGATATATGCCATCATTAATATCTTCATGTCAGAGTTTGCATTAAATGCAAGACTTGACAGCTTTGTCCAGCGTAAAAGTGGCTAGCTTGTCCTGGGCGTAAAATGAGGGGTGTAGACCCGAGCGTAAAAGCAGTTAGCCTGTTTAGGCGTAAAACCATTAGCCTCTCCTTGGCATAAAGGGGAATCTGAGCAGAATGATCTATCTCTTTGACCCTTTCTGTGAATCACTTTTTACGCTCCTACAAGACCCCCTTCAAAGTTTTCAAATACTTCCAAAATTTGGAACACTTTGAACAGAAGTGTAAAAATTGAGATTTGACCGGTCAGCGTAAAATTCTGGATAAGCAACAGTCATCCGCGTAAAAGCGGGGATATCCAACAGTCGGCGTATTTTTCAGAAGAAAATTAATGTCGGTCAATACTTAACCGTCACAATAAATTTCTTTCTCGAAACTTTTGAATGTCTCTTCATCTTCCCGAGTAAGCAGTTTCCAACGAGGAATGTGAAGAGTTGCTTTGATTTGTATAAATAAGGATGAATTCTTTATTCTTGACATTCATCCTCGTTCTGTCATGGCGCCGAAGAACGAGATTACCAACAAAGAGGCTTCGAGCTCCAGGCTTGATTTCGAGCGGGCGTGCAACCTTTTAGAGTGTTTTGGAGTAACTTCTGCAGTCTTTAGTCGCATTGATGGTGGTTCCCCAACTGCTTACGAAGGGCCAGGAGACGTCGAAGCGTTTCTCAATCTGATGCGCCGCTCTGGGATTCGCAATATGCGTGAACTAGGTGTCTCCCTTCGTCAGCCCAACGAAGGAGAGAAAAATGAAATTTTTATGTATTGCGAATCTTTTATCTATAGGGGTCCACTTCCCCTTTTATAAATAAAATTTTGCTGTTAACCTCATCTATTAACGCGCACTTTGTTTATGCACTTCTTTTGACTGCTTCTGTGGTTGTTAATTCCCAAGAAACAAACCAACACGTGGCACTGTCTTGTGGTTACGAGAACTTTTAAATAGGATCTTCTCCCGAAATAGACTTATCCCAACAGTTTCTTCAGTCTCTATAAGTAGCCGAGAATGTTTCATATACTCTCGTACTCATTCCTCTGAAGATAACTTTCTGCGATATTGTTCTCCAACAAATGACAATAGCGGAGCTTTCCAACGGCGTTCCTTTGTATGCCCAGTCATTAGACGCAGATTCAACCACCATTAGAGCCAAACCATTCGACTCAAGTGGTAAGTTCGACCGTAAGCAATATCTGTCTTCGAATTTTTGTTTAAAAATAGCTATTTTACGAGCGTAAGGCCTTGCTGAAGCAAATGGCGTAAAAGCCTTTGTGAAGCACTGGCGTAAAAGCCTGACTGAAGCAATGGCGTAAAAAGTCTTGTAATATCACTGGCGTAAAAAGCCTTTGCGAAGCGCCGGCGTAAAAGCCTTGCTGAAGTAAATGGCGTAAAAGCCTTGTCATATCACTGGCGTAAAAGCCTTTGTGAAGCGCCGGCGTAAAAGCCTTGTTGAAACAATGGCGTAAAAGCCTTGCTGAAACAATGGCGTAAAAGCCTTGCCATCTATGTTTAGTTAGCGTTTAATACGCATCTGATGATACTTCTGTCTAAAACATTTTCTTCTTCGTGTTTTCTGCAGAAGCTTGGCTGAAGAGCTTTTTCAGAACTGGCATTGGTGACTTTGACGCTGTGAAGAGCGTTCTTCTGACATCAATATCAGGGAGCTCATGCGCTTTTGACGCACAAATCAGACAACTCAGAACTCTTCATGGGATAGAAGGGTCTTCCTCTGATGGTAGGAAGAGCCTTTATACATGGAGAGTTGGATGGTGGAGTCAACTCTACCCCGAGAAATCGGATAGTAGAGTTCCTTTCACGGCAGAACTAGGAATTGTATCCCAATGATGGATACATTCCTATCTCCTCTGAGAGGCCGCTCCTAATCCATCAATTGTATTGGCAGCAACACGCCTTCGGGCTGCCATACTCTGGGGTTCTCCTCTTTTCTGAGAGAGAAGACCAGAGTTTGATACCTACTGTTCTGATTGCCACTGGGGCTCAAACAGTAAGGAACTGCCACCAACAACGAACCCGACAGAGAAGATCCAGAGAAGAAAATAGATCTCTATTAGGTTATCGTTGTGTGCGTAGAATGAAAATCCAAAATTGTAATAGATTTCCATTATGATTTGTAAGAAAGTCTAAGAAAATGTAATAGACTTTTCATGATGATATGAGAGTGGAAATGATAATTCTTCTATGCTCAATGATTTGTATCTATCTGGATGTAATGGACATGATAGATAATGAAACCTTCTTTTCTGATTTAGAGTACGCAATACTGTCAGAGGTAATATGGACATGACAGTGTGTGAGAACTCAAAAGAAAATTAGATTAACTTCTATACAGAGGTCAAATGGAAAATGATAGATAAGAAAAGTAGGTAGATTTAGCATTTATCCAGAGGTTATAAAAACATAATAAATAACGAATCCCACTTTTTAACCAATTGATAGAAGATTTAAAATCCCTCTCCCAAGAGACAATAAGTCAGCTTAACCAAACCTTGGTAGCTGGGGAATAAGAAGACAGATATTGTAAGCATGTACGTCAAAATGGTGGACGAATCAACGTATTTCTTGGGAACAGAAAGGATGATTCAATTCCATAATTAAATGGATGAACCTGGTAACATGAATGGATGAGTCTTTTCAGAAATGAAAAGTCGTTTTCAATTTCAGAGACCAGTTCATTAGTAATCCTCCTCTATAAATGGTTGAGAATTCTCTGTAATCATTTCATTCTTATTTCTACTCCTCTATTGGAAATGTCTTCCGAGGACGTACATCAAAAGAATGAAGTCTTCAGGAACATTGAGGACGTCATTGAGACATGCCCTGCTGAGCCAATAGTGACGGGTCCGACCGAAGTAGGCAACAGTTCTTCTACGCCTAAGCCATCCCAAGACATCTTTGCTTTCTTAGTAGAACCAGGAAAAACTCCTGAAGAAGAGGCATTGAGGATGGCCGTCTGCAAATTTTTTATGGGTTCAGGAAACGATGCCTTCTATGTATTGGCTGACTATGTATTCAATAAGGAAGGGAGTAGCCCTCGTCCTTAATCTTTTATCTTAAACAAAATAATAAAAGAAGTTTTATTTTTGTTCTGTCTTCTCTTCTTATACATAGTACTTCTGAAGAAATTTGCCATTGATCGGCAGCATGAGTAGATCTCCATTGGGTTTTGACAACCGATAGGCACATTGGAGAACACGGACTCAATTACATACGGGCCTTCCCATTTCGCTTGGAATTTCCCTTTGCTTTTGTGAGTCATCACCATTGGTCTCCGAACAGCCAATACAAGCTCACCGACTTTGAATACCCTCTCCTTGACTTTACGATTAAAAGTTCGAGATATACGGGCTTGATATAGCTCAATATGCTGTTGTGCTTGAAGACGCTTCTCGTCCAATCCTTCAAGTTCTTGGAGTCATAAGCGGTCATTATTCTCTGTAGTTAGCTCATTAGCAATAGCAATTCGAAGAGAAGGATCTGGATTTCCAATGGGAGGACAGCTTCACATCCATAAACCAGTAAAATGGTGTAAAACTAGTAGGAGTCCGGACCGTTGTTCGATATGCCCATAAGCATTCTCCAAGCTTCTCATTCCAATCTCTTTTATTAGAAGAGACAAACGTTTTGAGAAGTTTGATGATCGTTTTATTGAAGGCTTCAGCTAAACCATTAGCAGCTGGATTATAAGCCGTAGAAGCCAGATTTTGAATTTGATTCTTTTCACAGAACCGATAAAATGTCTGACTGGCAAATTGTGGTCCATTGTCATGAATTATTCGTCGAGGAATCCCGAAGCGATAAATGACATGATGTTTAAGGAAGCTGATTACATTAGATGTTTTCACTTCAGCAAGGGGAACTGCTTCTGCCCACTTCGAAAAGTAATCGGTTATAGCTAGTATAAACCGATGTCCTTTGACAGAAGGAGGGTGTAGGTCCTAAAAAATTAAGTTGCATCAATCAACAAAGTCAAAGAATCAAGATATACATCATTTTAATGAATTGCGCAGACAATAGTTTGTGCAGCAATCCAATTGCGCAGACTAGACTGCGCACACACACTCGCATTGTGCAGGCTGACGTGGCAAGAGTCATCATTACCTGACAACCAAATCAAATCTCTGACAGCTGACAGCACGAAGAACGAGGAGGCTGTTCGTTTATTGCGCCGCACAGTGCTCGAGGACGGCTGACAGCTGGCAGCGCAATCCATTCCTGCGCAGTCTAATCCTGCGCAAACCAAAGTCTACGCAGTTCAGGTTGCGCATTCTACCAACATAACTGACAAGTACACGTGGCATTCAGGCCATCAATTGCTCATTACGTGGCAACTGCCTATGCACGATCATGCGCATTTTAATCAAATGATGCCATATGTCCAAGACAGTTGGCCCACGATCCAGCAACTACCTGCGCAGTCCAATGATGCGCAAACCAATTGCTTCACAAATCATCATGCGCAGTCCAGAATAACTAAAAGTTAGTTATTTCCAGAACTCTATAAATAGAGTTTCAAGTCTTCATTCAAAGGGATCAGATATCAAGTATCAAGCATCAGAGATCAGAGAGTCCAGGAGTTCTTGCCCAAGTGCTGCTGCATTCTTCCGAGGCTTTTGCCTTCAACTTCCGAGGCTTTTGCCTTCAGTTTCCAGAGTTGTTTTCAACTTCAGAGGCTTCGTCTTCAAAGTTCACATCGTCCAAGGGATAAAGCAATCGTCTTCTAGATTGGATTTCTACAGTTGTAATTTCCCAGAATTCTTGTAATTTTTATTACACAGTTTGTATCAATAAAGTTCTACACTTTTGTTTTTGCAAACAAAATGGCGACTCTGCTGGGGACAACTTTCTCCTCCGACGAGGAAGTAGCAACTCAATGTGACGTAGCGTCTATCGGGAAGACGCAGAAGACGCTAGTTGTTAAAGTCAACCAGACAGCCTACGAAGCGATGCTCAACTCCAAGACCACTCCTTGTACTACAGCCACTTCTGCCAAGAGCAAAGTGCGCTCAGTATGGGAGTATGGGTCTCCAAGACTGCTACACAATCTGGCAGTTTTGCCACCAAGGATGCCACACACTCTGTTGCGCAGTCTGTTAACCAGACTGTTGCACAATCTGTCTCAACAACTGATGCACAATCTGTTTTAGCCACTGCTGCGCAGTCTGTGACAACTATTGCACAGGCCACTTCATATGCTGCCTTGTCAAAACATAAGACTCCAATGACCCTGGCGCAGTTGGCAGTAGCTTTTCCTGCGCAAACCAGCATTCCAGCAACTAAAGTGCATCCCAAGCACTCTAAAGCAAGAACTCCTGATGCGCAAACCACAGCTTCTGTGGTCAGAACTAGTGCACCCTCTGCCAGAGTTTCTCCTGTGCAAGTGGTCAGTGCGCCATCCATCCATGCGCAAACCATCCCTACACAATCCAGGAATAACAGCCCTTTGGCTAAACTCTCCTCCTCTCATAACAAAGGGAAAACATCTGTTCCTTTTAAGCACTCTGCTGCTCCAACACAATCCACTGGGGGTAGTCCTTTGACTATTCCTATTCCTCCTCAAAATAAAGGAAAAGGCCCGTTGGTCTTTTCTCAAACTTCCTCGTCTCATGACTTGGAAGACAACAGAGGGAAACGCTCTTTAGCTAACCCTTCTTCAAAAAATAAAGGAAAAGGCCCTTTGGTCTTTTCTCAGTCTTCCTCGGCCTTTACCGAAGAAGATCAAATTGAACGTGCTTCGGCACCTGTCAATACAAGAACTCCTTCAAACAAAGATTCTTCTTTCCTTTATGACAAGGGAACTTGTACTGATCAAAGAGGTATTCTGCCTACCCCGGTAGTAGAATTTCAGGATCTCCCAACTTTCAAGATATCCCGTTCTAAACAGGGAAAACTGTTGGTGTCTCAAACAGAAACCCCTGGGGGTTTGCAGATCTAAGAACATATCTTAACAGGCCAACTTCGGCAAAACGCAAAAGCCAATGCCGAAGGTCAAGCCTCAAAGACGAACTTCCAGGGTCAAAGATCCAAACACCTATGCCAATGAGATAAGCACTTCTTTGTATACACAGGGAACTAAACATTTGAAGAATCGGAACCATGTTCCGAATGTTGTTAAAGAACATATTCCTAGAACCTTTTTCCGTCCCGGTATGGTTTCTGATCTCCGAGAATATCTCAGACAAAAACGGGATAATGTCTCGACATCCTCATCTCCGTTATCTGATCATCATTGCAATCATAAAGTCGTCATCCAATGTTGTTGTCAAACAACAAAGCGATCTGTCTTCGATCGTTTGACTTTTGCAAATTCTGAACTTACGTCAGAGGATGAAAAAGTGTTGTACGCTTCAGTCAACATGACTTTCCGAGACACCGGGGGTAGAAAGTGCTCTAAGCACGGCAAACCTCGCAAGCCAAGCCAACGGTATTTGGATCTACTCCAAGAATCCTCTGAAGGAGTATTTCGACATACCCGTTCCACAGCCAAGACACAATCGGTCAAAGGAATCTTCTCCAAGACCCTTCGGGTTATCTTCCTACTTCTCAGTCAGGAGATGACTCTTTCTCCGACTATGAGTATATATGAAAGCTCTGAACAGACAGTGTCTTCCACTGTACCAAGAGAAGTGACAGCTTATGTTGTCAATGATGATCCAGATGCTTCAACTTTCGCAAATCAAGAACAGCGAATTGTTGCACTGGAAGACAAACTGAAAACCATGGCTGAAATGGTCGCTAGTATGCATTCCATCATTATGGCACAACATGCCACCCCACCAACTGTACCTCCTACAAATCCCAAATCATAGCATCTTCGGTACCCGTCAATACTGGGCTGGGGGTAGTGTCTCCCCAAATGCCTCATGTACAAGTACAAGTTCAAACCACACCCAGTCAGTCAGGGGCTGGGGGTAGTGCTTATAATGCTGTTCCTCCTCCTACCACTCTGACCCAATCGGCTCCTTCTTCATCATCAGAAGACGCCAATGAAGCTGTCAAACTCTTACGAACTCAGTTTAAAGCCTTCAAGGAGAAGGACAACTTACAAAGGTTGAGAATCAAGCAGCCTTATCCAGTTGAATGAAAGGAAGTTCCATTTCCTCCCAAATATAAGATTCCAACAATCTCTCTCTTCGACGGCAGCACCTCGCCAAGCCAATTCATCAATCACTTCGAGGTAATGACTGTTCAACTCCAACCAAATGACGCTCTTCTTACCAGAGTGTTCGTCGGTTGTTTAGCTCGTAGCATATGACTGGTACAAGTTTGCCCGATGGTTGTATCATTTCTTTCTCAGGTCTCAAGCAAATCTTTCTGGAACATTCTATGAGGGATTCAATGACATGACTATGTCTGCCCTCAATAAAATCAAACAGAGACAAAATGAA
The DNA here is from genome assembly GCA_029216955.1 of Iris pallida. NCBI lineage: Eukaryota > Viridiplantae > Streptophyta > Magnoliopsida > Asparagales > Iridaceae > Iris > Iris pallida. The sequence goes on from JANAVB010043220.1 coordinate 12,397,054, forward strand.
GCTGAGAGTTTTATCGAACGTTTTCGTCGAGAAGCCTTGAAGATGCCTCCAGGGACTTCTGCTGCTGTTACCATCGACACCTGCAAGGCAAATCTCTTGCCTATCATCAGCATGTGGACAGGCTCAACTCAATTCCAGGATTGGTCGTCTTTTATTGTTAATGCCAAAGCAGCTGAAGTAAGTGCTGATAAATTCAAACAGCTGGGGGTAAAAATGTCTAACCCCGATCGGGACGAACATCAAACATCAGGCGGCGGTAATCGTCAGAACAATCGCAAGAACAAAGAGACTCTGAACATTAATCTAAAGAGCAAAGAGTCCTTGGCTGTCAACGTAGCTCTGCCTACGTCTACTTCCACTCCTTCTGCACCTCAACCGAGGGAATCTCGTCCTAAGGTAGAGTATTCTTTTGACGAGAATGACACAGCAAGCATCTTCGATTGCTTACTCAAAAGCAACAAGATTCAGCTCCCAGATCCAAAGAAACCTGATGAAGTCGGTAAGACTGATCATCCTAAGTATTGTGTCTACCACCGATTCATTGGACATCCTACTCGAGCATGTTATGTGCTCAAAGACAAGATTCAAGAGCTTGTCAATGCTGGAGTTGTTACTCTGCAATAAGATGAGAAGACTTTCACTGCCAACATGGTTTCAGTCCAGTTCGGTAACTTTTCCCTACAGATGATACAGCATGGTGTCATTCATATTCCAAAAGCTACCCTTGAGATCGAAAATCTCCCCCTCCATCAAATAAAGGTCTTGTTCCTCTGTCTCTTGACAATGGCGAAGTTATGTGGATCCATCCTGATCTTGCTTCAGAGTTCGATGTTCCCTCTTCATCCAAGAAGAAAGATCGTGCTAAGGGCAAGACAAAGATTTGCAATATGGTATATTTGACCCCATAGTTGATGAAGAAATTCTATTGGGCACCAGATCAGGAAAACCCTATTTGAAGGATTACCCTGAAGCTCAAGAGAATCCTGTTTCTTCTTCCGAACCTGCTCCAGCACAACCTGCTGCTATTGAAGAAATTTCTTCTACATCTTCACCAGTTGTAGTTCCCATTCCTCCCAAGCCAGTGGTTGCCAATAAAGGCAAGCAACAAGTCTGCTTCGATAAACCCTTGAAGAAATTATCTCCTACTGGGCTTGAGAAGCCTTATAACTTTGATATATTGGCTCAACTAGCCAATACCCCAGCAAGGCTATCTATCTTTGAGCTCTTGCGTCTTTCCAGAGAAACGCGAGAAACTCTAAGTGAAGCTCTTATGCAAGCTGAGACTTGTTTAGCCTTTCTCAAGAAGCCGAAACCAGAACCAGTCTCTTGTTTCCATTGTCATAGTGTTCTGGAATTGATTTCGAACATTACTTTCACACAAGATGACATGTTGATGGAGGACAATAGACATGATCGTCCTCTCTACTATACAGGATATGTCGATTCGATGAAAGTCGATCATATTCTGATAGATCCAGGATCTGCCCTCAGCATTATGCCAAAAACAATACTAGATGCTTTGAAAATTCTTGTACATAGTCTCTCCACCACAATCACCACCATCCTTGGATTCAATCAGGGAAGGAGTGAACCTTTGGGCAAGATTCGCCTAAAACTCCAAATAGGCAATCTTCGTACAAAAGTTACATTCTACATCATTGACAATCTTGGTTGTTCTTACAATGCTCCATTGGGGAGACCATTCTTACATGAGCATAATATTGTTCCATCAACCCTTCATCAATGTTTTAAATATGTTGATGATAAAGAAGAGGTCCACAAAGAGGTTGCGGATCTTTATCCCTTCAAAGGCGTTGAAGCATACTGCAACGACGCTCGGATGTACAAGGATGAATTCATGAAAATTGTGTTAGCCTTAGACACTGAGGAAGAACAGGAGGCAGTGCCCAAAGACACTCTCATCATACCTGTTAAAGGGCGGGTTTCTCATCCTCAATCTTCTAAACCACTGGCTATTCACTTGCTAGTTCAGAAGCAATCAATTGATCAAGATCAAGGGGAGCTCACCTCTTCTGAGCCACTTATTATCGATTTACGTCGTAACAAGGACAAAAAATAGCTCACTCCTTCTGAGCCACTTGTTTTTGATCTCACTCACAACAAGGAAAAAAAGGAGCTCACCTCCTCTGAGCCACTTGTTATCGACCTCCGTCGTAACAAGCCACTTCCACGTTCTTCTTCTTCCCCCTCTTGTAATCAATTTGACCAAGTCTGCTAAGGCTAAAGGTCCTGTTGTAAATACTGATGTACAAATCAATGAAAAAGCATATACTTTCCAGTATACTGATGTTATTTATCATACTAAATGCTATTTGGATATGTTGGATAGCTTTCAATCAATTACAATGGGAGTTGTACAATCTCTTTAGACAAAAGTCTCATTTGAAGATCCAGATGATTCTTACCGTATTGTTCCTTCTCGAAAGAAAGGGAAAAGTCTAATACTTTTTAGTAAAGGACCAGAACAACAATTCAGCTATACGGATGATAGCAAGAGTAACGATACAGGACGTCTCCAACTCCGTCGTTACAGTCAACAATCCAAAGATATCATTCGAAAAATGGGCTACGACTTCAAAAGTGGTCTCAATTACGGTAAAGGTAGACGAACTCCTATTCGTACGACTGTTCCGAAAGGAAAGTCAGAGATGTACTACAGCAGGACTAAGAAAGGTCTCGAATATGCTTCTCCTCCACTGTTATCCCCAACAGTCTCTGACTCCGACAGTGAAGAATGCTCTAATTCATCTGATTCCAGATCTTGGGATTCTGACACCAGCGTTGGTGAAGTCCATCGGCTGGTTGTATCTTCTAACATGGTTTCTGTCGAACTTCCGGAAAACTATGACGAGAACGTTGAAGAAAATCCTGAAGCAGATCCTTGGGCTCAACACATGGACAATCAATGGGTACTTCGCTTTGAACAATAAGAACCTCCTACTGAAGATCAGTTAGTTCAAGTTGATGTAGGGGAGAGCGGGTCACCTCGTCCAATCTTCATCAGCAAGAATCTTTCAGAAGCAGACAAACAAGAGTTGATTCTTCTTATTAAAGAATATATCGATGTCTTTGCCTGGAGTTATGAAGACATACCAGGTTTAGATCCCAAGATTGCTACGCACAAACTGAACATTTTGTCCAATACAAAACCAGTTAAACAGCAGCAACGGCGTTTCAAACCAGAAATGATGGATGCGATCGATGATGAAGTCAAGAAGCTCATCGCTTGTGGCTTCATTCGAGAAGAACAACATCCTGACTGGGTGGCCAACATCGTTCCAGTTCTAAAGAAAACCGGCAAAGTTCGAGTCTGCATCGACTTTCGGGATCTTAATGAAGCATGTCCAAAAGATGAATTTTCTCTCCCTATCACAGACGTCATGATTGACAATACCTGTGGGTTTGAGCGGATATCTTTTATGGATGGATTCTCTGGATACAATCAAATCAAGATAAATCCTGAAGATGAAAAACACACTTCTTTCCGCACTCCTCGTGGTGTCTATTGCTACACGGTAATGCCATTTGGTCTCAAGAATGCTGGTGCAACCTACCAACGAGCTATGAGTACCATCTTCAAAGATCATCTTCGCAAGACTGTCGAGTGCTATGTTGACGATATCGCCGTCAAAAGTCGTCTAAAAGAAGATCATGTTCAAGATTTGAAAACAATCTTCAATCTCATGCGTCAACATCAACTCAAAATAAATCCCACCAAGTCATTCTTGGGTGTCTCTATTGGCAAATTTCTCGGCTTCGTCATTACCTCTAAGGGTAATACACGTGGATCCCGAGAAGATCAAAGCCATTCAAGAGATGCGTCCTCCATACAATCTAAAAGAGCTACGAGGATTCCAAGGTCGACTTGCGTACATCAGGAGATTTATTTCGAATTTGTCTGGACGCTGCAGACCGTTCACTCAGTTAATGAAGAAGGGTGTATCTTTCGTTTGGACGGAAGAATGTCAACAAGCATTTGAAGACATCAAGCGATATCTCATGAACCCACTAGTCCTGGTGCCACCTATCTCTGGCATTCCATTCTTAATGTACGTCCGTGCTATGGACCATTCATTGGGTGCTTTACTTGCCCAAAAGAACAAAGAAGGTCCTGAACAGGCCATCTATTATCTCAGTCGTACTATGATTGGTGCTGAACACCGTTATAGTCCGGTCGAGAAAGAATGCCTGGCTCTTATGTTTCTTATGCAAAAGACGAGGCATTATATCATTGGACAAACTATTCATGTCATATCTCGAGTTAATCCTCTTCGGGTACTCATGAAGAAGCCCAGCACACTCAATTCTCGGCTGGCTACGTGGGCAATCCTGCTAGCTCAGTATGACATGGTATATGTTCCACAAAAGTCTGTCAAAGGTCAAGCGCTGGCGGACTTCTTAGCAGCTCATCCTGTGCCCGAGACATCTAAACTTTATGACGAAATTCCAGACGAGATATTGGAAGCCAACATGATCTCTGAAGAATTTCCAACCTGGCGTCTATTCTTTGATGGTGCATCGAGAATCGGACCAAATGGTGCCATTGTAGCAGGAGTTGGAGTTGTTCTTGTTTCTCCAGACGGATCAACTATCCAAAGAGCCTACTCTCTAGATGAACCTTGCTCCAACAATGTAGCGGAGTACAATGCTTTGCTTATCGGCCTTCAGTTAGCTAAACAACTGAATGTCGAATATCTCGAAGTCTACGGTGACTCTAAGCTGGTTGTCAACCAGGTTAGAGGAACCTATGAAGTTCGTCATCAAGACCTGGTGCCTTATCATGAAGCAGCAATCAACATAGCTATCGACTATGTTCGACGAGCTTACAATACTGAGGCAGATGCCTTGGCCAATCTTGCAGCTGTCTTAGCTATCCCTATCAAAAGACAGCAGGTGGTGGTTATCTCTAATCGAGAATTGTTTTACATTAAAAACAATCGTAATATTGAATTCAGCAATCTTGCTGAGGTCAATGTTATCGATGACGATTGGAGAACTCCTTTCATCGACTTCGTGGTACATGACATACTTTCCGAAGATCCTAAGGAGTCTACAAGCGTTCGACGACGATCTCTCAGATTCTACTATAATCAAACCACCAAAACACTCTATCGGCGAACTTACGACGGTCTTCTCTTACGCTGTCTCGCTGGTGATGAAGCAAAGCAAGTGTTGCGTGAAGCTCACGACGATATCTGTGGAGCACATCAACCTGGTCCTAAGCTGCAGGATCGTATCCGATACATGGGTTACTACTGGCCCTCCATGGTATCAGATGCTATTGAATATGCAATGAAATATCGTGCTTGTCAGATCCATGCAGATTTCATTCATCAACCATCGGAATTCCTTCATCCGACTGCTGCTTCCTGGCCTTTTGAAGCCTGGGGCATGGATATTATAGGTCCCATCAATCCTCCTTCTTCTAGGGGACATCGGTTCATATTGGCAATAACAGACTATTTCTCCAAGTGGGCTGAGGCTATACCACTGGCTGAAGTCAAGACCAGTAGCGTCATCAACTTTGTTAAACACCACGTCATCTATAGATTTGGTGTACCTCGAAGGATCATCCATGACAATGGACCTCAATTCATCAGCCAGAAGTTTACCAGATTCTGCAATGATCACCGGATTGACAATGTCGCTTCGACAGCCTACAATCCTGCTGCTAATGGTTTGGCTGAAGCCTTTAATAAAACCATCATTAAACTCCTCAAGAAGTTTGTATCTACTAACAAACGGAACTGTAGAAGCATGGAATTTCATAACCAGAAAGCCCATGCGCCAGACACTACATGCGCCAAGACTCACACAGAACACTTCACAGCAAATCAATAACCATGGACATCTGAAGAAGGACTTTTTATTTATATATAAAAGTCTATTACATGTCTAGAAAAGGTTGTACAAAGGAGAATTTCTACAAAGGAAAGATCCTAAGTCTACAGCCAGCGGCCACCATGCGCCTCCAGTTAGGCGCAGCAGTCATCATGCGCTGCCAGTCACCATGCGCTGTCAGTCAGGCGCAGCAGACATCATGCGCCTCCAACCAGGCGCATCCCACCATATCTTCAACAGCTCAGTCATGTACATCCAGCTCAGTTGTGTGCATCCCTTCAGCAGCCCAGCTATGTGCATCCCTTCAACCAAATTCTTCCAGCCAGGCTCACCTGGCCGAGCAGAGCCCAGTTATGTGCCGCTCTTCCAGCCAGGCTCACCTGATAAGTGCTTCGCCAAGCAAAGCATTTAACCCTCTGGCTGGAACCAAGGAAGAGAAGAGCACCGCAAATGCTGTGGCCAGGGGAGGCTTCGAAAGAGCCTCCAAAGCCGAAGGAAGACCGTGATCGAAACTGCGGCTAAAGGAGCAGCTTTCAACACGATCAAAGTGGGGAAACCCCACTTTGAAGGAAGAGAGAGCCTAGCACCGCCATTCCGATCTACGGCTCTTCCGGAATAACGGGGACAAGGCCCGAGCATCCCTATCTTTGGATGCAACAGGCACCTTCCGCCTGCCTCGGAAGCCCTCGACTCCGTCTTTTGGATGTAACAGTCACCTTCAAGAGCATCGAAGACAACACAGCGTCTCATCTTCACCCTCGGGAGCACTTCGTCAACAGAATGCACCCGCATGTTCAAATTCATGTTGGAAGAACGTGAGGGAATGAGAAGCAAATCTTCTCTCCATGCCACTATTTATAGGCCGGGCAGATCAAACCCACGCGCCAAGTGGATGGCCCTCCGAATTTCGTGCAATGAATTTACATTAAATGGATGAACCGGACGCCTCGAATTCAGCCAAACGGCTATTTATGGCACTTGAAGAGCGAGACAGCCGCATCATTAAAAGACATGTCCGATGCGCCAGCCAGACAGCACATCACACGGACGTGCCCTTCGGCATCAGGTGCATCACACAGACGCGCCCTACAGTACTCGGCGCATTACAGAGGGTGCGCCCTCACACATCTCCATACCGAGTGGAACGCCAACCGACGCGCCCACTCAGCTGTCCATCGAACGTCACCAACATTAAATGCTGAACTGACAGAGTTGGCAGCACGCCTCCCAAAGTCTGAACAGTTGACAGCTTTATTCAGAAAATGAAGCGTCGGCAACGTCAGCATCATCATGACTTTATTTCGACGGCTACTGCCACGTGGCCACTCCACCATCAGCATGCGCCTCTACGGCCATGCGTTCAAATCAGTATGCGCCTCAAAAGCCATGCGCCTCAGACTGCTCTCTGATCCCGAAAGACAGAAAGAAAGTCGCCTGCATGCGCCTCAAAAGCCATGCGCCCCAAATGGTTTGTAACTCCTAAAGGTTATGAGCCGCAGCCTCCTCCTGCACCCAATCCAAGGCGTAGCTCACCAGATCACTTCTCTCCATCAAATTCGAGATCTTCGAACCATGAGTCGACGACACGTGTCTTTTGACTCAACTCATCCAAGATTTCAGCAACGGAAAGATCTTCTCTCTGCTACGTGCCGGCTCACAATAGCAGTATAAAGAGTTCTCCCCCTCGATCAGGGCGCAGCATCCGTGTGCCTCCATCAGCAACCTCCACGTGGCATCCCCATACCGGCGTATCCTGCATGCGCGCATGAGCAGCCAGTCTGCAAAACTATAAATAGAAGGATTATCTCCTTCACATACACACAGAGACTCAGAACACACAAGACTCAAAAGAATCCACAAGAGAGAATCACCGAGAGGCAGTTCTAGACACTCAACGTCTTCCTCCTCTCAGCAAGCTCCAGCACCCAGAGCAATCAACACCTTCAGAGAACCGATAACCGTCGTCAGCCGGTCAACGGAGTCAACGTATTACCACTCGCTCCATTGGCACTAAGGACCCAGCTTAAACAAAAATGTACTCCTAGGACTACATCTAAGTCCTATATTGTATCACTGTTCTGTTTGTATTAAGATTTCAATCAAAACAATTTTAATAGCAAACAAGCTGGCGACTCTGCTGGGGACTTCTTTCTCCTCTACCGAGAAGGTTGTGTCACAGGCCGACGACGTGAAGGTGGGCTCCTCCCACAAGACGCTGGTAGTGCGCCTCAATCAACAGGCGTACGAGGAGTTCATTTCTGAAGGAAGTGCGAGTCCTTCGAAGCGGCTGTCGAAGCCGAAGAAGACCCGCGCAGCCTGGGTGCGCAAAGTCGACGCTTTGGGCACCACCGTTGAAGGGGATGCGCCCGTCCAGCCTTCCCTTCCTGCTGACGTCTTCAGCAGTCAAGGTGCGCCCGCCGATGCACCGCTTCTCTCGGGGAAGCGTGCGGCTGACCACGTTCCCCAGCCATCTGCCTCTCAGGCGAGGAAGATACGTCGACGGAGCAGGGGCGCAGCCAATGCCCCGCGCATCACTTCTGATGTGCCACAAAGAGCCTCTGTCTTTGACAGACTCACTCGCTGTAATGGCGAGGAGAATTTGGATGCTGAGTACTATGCGCCCCAGCGGGCTGGTACGAAGAAATCCAAGGCGGCACGGGCCATGCGCCACAAACGTGCTATGCCAGCAGCCGACCAGAGGCACGCGCTTACAATCACGCGCGCTGCCGATGGCAAGCTGTACAAGGTTGACTCAAGTGCTTCTGCACCGACAACGAGTCGATCTTCAAAGTCCTCATCTCGCTTGGGCGCATTCACTGCGTGCACAACCAAGCCGAGAGAGGCAAACTCAGTGGTCTTGAACTCCCGCGCCTCCTCTGGTTGTGCGTTTGAGGTCCGTTCAAGTCACTTCAAATGCTGTGGTTCCCCCACTACTGATCGTGATGCCTGCTTGGTATTAGATCAGGGGGCGCAGCACTCACCCGACCACCCCGGCGCTTGGCCCTGCCATGCGCCTGAGAGGGGTGTGAGGGTAGCACTCTCCTCCAACGACTTGCGCAACGTGATCACTCACAAGCGCCGGTCAGGAGAGCTGACCAACAAGCAAGATGCGCCTCTCGCGGGGCACACTTGTGCAGTGGTCACCATCAACTGCTGTTGCAAGACGGCAGTACCGCCAAAGCAGTCGGTCTTCCAACGGCTACAATCATCGACACCCCTCCGACATCGCCTTGGGACGAAGGTATCAGCAGAAGAGGAGCTAAAGGTTGCTTCATGCAACGTGATCTCCAACTCCTCATCTGTCCGGAAGACGACTGCCAATTCCTCGTCTTCATCCAAAAGCCAGCCGAGGAAAACCAAGGCAGCTGTCACGACCTCTGGAGTGTTCGAAGGCACTCGGTCGAGGAAGAAGTTCTTGGAGGAAGCTGGGGGTAGCCAGACCCTTGTCGAGCCTCCTTCCGAAGACGAAGATGTCCAAAGCACAGCTGCGGCGGATCTTCATCAAGGCGAAGATGGCCTCCCTGAAGCCCCTCAAAATGACGATGTCCTCCAGGACACCGCCGGGGGTAGTGCTGGAAACGAAGAGGCCCTTCAAGACAGAGCTGAGGGCAGTCAAGCCCTTGCAGATGCGCCTGTCGAAGACGAACTCCAGAATGTGGCTGGGGATGGCCAAACACCAGAAGAAGTGACTCCCCCATATGAGAGCGAGGCTGAGAGCGAAGCCTCAACTAATCCATCCACTTCCGGCCGTATTATGACAGTATACATGACCGGGGGTGATCTTGAGACTGATGCGCCACCACAGGACATTGTCCAGCGCATAGACTCGCTAGAGGGAGGACTCAAAACCCTCTCTGCCTCAATGCAAGCGCTGACTCAAGCAGTGTTTGAGATGCGGTCGGCCTTGATCAGGACACCTTCAAATGGTCCCGACCCAGGAGCCAATGGAGAGTCGAGTGTGCCCCTCCAACGGACACCCTCAGACACAGAAGCACCCCGGACGTCGGAGCCCTCAAACGCTCCACTCCAGGTGGTACCTCCTTCCCCGACTCCTAGCTCCACGGAGGACGTGGTCGAAATGATCAAAGATCTGCGGGAGCGCTTCGAGTCCAAGAACAGGCAGGAGGAGCGCCAGAAGATGGGCATTCCCCAGCCTTATCCCCTTGAGTGGAACAAGGTGGTTTATCCCCCAAAGTATAAACCACAAACACTCACGCCGTATGACGGGAAGGACTCTCCACGACGGTACCTGACGTACTTCCAGTCGCAGACAGGGCATCTTCCGAAGGAGGACGCGCTCCTCACCAGCATCTTTGTTGGGGCCCTGAAAGGGGTGGCGTATGACTGGTACTGCAGCCTCCCCGATAATTCCATATCGTTCTACCACGACCTGACACGTCTCTTCCTCGACCGCTTCTACGACGGTGGGAAGGACATGACGATGGCGTCTCTCATTGAGATACGCCAGAAGGACAAGGAAACGGTTCGGGCATTCATCGAACGCTTCCGTCAGGCCTGCTTCAGGCTACCTCCAGGCATGCCAGAGCATGCGCTTCTCTCCGCTTGCAGTATGAACATGCTGCCTGCAGTAAAGCTCTGGCTTAACTCTACTCCCCCTCCCGACTGGAGCTCCCTAATCATCGAAGCTGAAGCTGCAGAGAAGAAGGCGGCCAATGCACGTCTTCTGGGTGTTAGCTTCCCCGCCTTTGACGATAAGGGGAAAAAGTCCGCAATCAACAACTCCGAACGAGAAACAAAGGGGAAACAGGCATTGACTGTTAATGCCTCGAAGGACGCATCTGCGCCTACTCAAAAGCCTCCACTGGCACCGAGACCCAAGGAGGTTTATTCGTTCAATGATGACGACACCCTGCAACTCTTTGAGATACTGAAGCAGGGTGACAAGATCAAGCTTCCGGACCCGAAGCGGCCCGATAAAGTCGGGAAAGTGGACAACCCGAGGTACTGTCACTACCATCGGTTTGTCGGACACCCGACTAAGGACTGCTACGTCCTCAAAAATTACATCCAGCGCATGATCAATGCGGATGTAATCTTCGTCGACTATAAAGAGAAGACGGTGTCAGCTAATGTGGTGTCACTTCAGTTCGGCACCTTGCCGCCGACTACCACACAAGATGGCGTCGTCCCCATCCCTAAGGCGACAATGGAGGTGGTGAACTTGCCACCCACCCGTGACAATGTGAGTGGACTTGTCCCACTCACCACATCTCGAGGAGAGGTCCTCTGGGTTCACCCCGACCTCGTCTCCGAGGTAACTCAACCGGAGGTATGCCCTACCTCCAAAGCAAAAGGCAGGAAGATCAAGTCTTGCCGCACGGTCTCTTCTTCAACGGAAGAGGCGCTTCCTGTGCAGACGCGTGCACAACAGAACTCCCAGCCCGGTGAAGCTGCCGCCGAAGTGGTGCCTCCTGGCACCATCCCTGAGGAGGGTCCATCCAAGCCCTCAGCAGCCAATAAACAAAAGCAAGGGGAGGCCCGTTTCGACAGACCTCTGCGGAAAGAAAATGCTTCAGGGCTAGCCAAGCCCCACAATTTTGACATCCTGGCACAACTGGCCAGTACTCCTGCACGCTTGTCTTTGTTCGAGCTCCTGCGTCTCTCTAACGACTCCCGAGAAGCTCTCTGCGAAGCTCTGAAGGATGCCGAATCCTTTCTCAGTCAAGTCAAGCAGCCTGAAGACCTCCCAACTACTTGTGCATACTGTCATTGTGCGGATGAAGTTATCCCAAACATAACCTTCATCCAACAAGACATGCTGCTCAAGCATCACCGACATAACCGACCGTTGTATTACACAGGGTACATCGGTTCGGTAAAGGTGAGCAGGATTCAGATCGATCCGGGGTCTTCCCTAAGCATCATTCCAAAGGCGCTGCTATCAAAGCTGGGGATCCCAATGTACCGGCTGGCGCCCTCCAATACGACCATCAGTGGCTTCAACGCTAGCAAGAGCGAGCCACTGGGCAAGATCCGGCTGAAATGTCACATCGGCAGCCTCAAAACTGAGGTGACTTGTTATGTGGTGGATGCCGAGGTCAACTACAACATCTTACTCGGACGACCATGGTTACATGAGTACATGGTGGTGCCCTCCACGCTCCACCAATGCATGAAATATGTATCCACCAACGGCGTCATCCGGACGGAGTTTGCAGATATCGATCCCTTCAAAGGGATTGAGGCCTACTTCACCGATTCCGACTTGTACAAGCCCATTGACGAGGAGGAAGCCAATGACGCTGATGATGAGGCAGAGACGGCAACAGAGCCGGACATGGAGCCCGAAATGACTCCCGACGCCCCCTTGAAAATCCGATTGAAGGGCAAGCCTCCCCAGAAGGTGCCTCCAATGAGCATCAAGCTATCAGGGAAAGCACCGACTCACGAAGCTCCCCTGAAGATACGCCTCAAGGGAAAGCCACCTCAAACAGCGGCTCCCCTGGTGGTAAAATTACAAGGGAAGGCGCCACTCATCGGAGGTGCAACCGAGGCACCTCTCAAGGTGCTTCTTAAAGACAGGCCGCCGCAGTCATCCAAGGTGCCGGAGAGGGCTCACATAACCCTCTCAGACCCCAAAGTCAGAGCGGTGGAGGACTCTCCTGATCCGGCCCACTGCTTACAGATGAGGAGCTTGGCGAATATATCTCCGCTGATGTAGACGCACCCTCCTTCGACAATGTAATCCCACGGGATAAAATCTCGTACTTTATCAATAATAGAGTGTCTTTCAATTATTCTTGTCTTCCACACTGGAATGCCATGTATACATTAGACAACGCTCTACGGTCGTTGCAAACACATGTAACGACCGTCTACCATAATCAAATAGTCCCGTCTCAAGGAGTCTTCATAGTCCCTTCACGGAGCCGAGACCAAGGCACCATCATCTCGGGCAAAATCGAGCGTCGGCGGGACCTCCCGTCAATCGAGCCCGAACCTGATACCGGCAGAGTACAAGTCTATCAGTACACAGATGCGGCTAAGCACATCATCCAAAAAGATGGGCTACGACCTGAAAAGCAACAAAGGCTTAAACTACGGCAAGGGTCGGCATCTCCCTGTCCGGCTTTCGATGCCCAATAGAAAGCCACAGGATTACTATAATCGGACTCGACGGGGGTTAGGCTATGTCACGCCGCCATCAACTCCAGAAAGTTCAGACGCAGAAGACATAGAACATTTCCACTCGTCTGAAGCATCGACGTGGGATTCCGATACCAGTATCGGATCAGTCTTCAGGAAAGTGTTGTCAGCTAACATGACATCGACGCAACCTCAGAAAGATGAAGGCGAAGACCAACCGCCGGAACCCTTCGAAGAGGAACCCTGGGCTCAGCGCCTAGGAGAACAATGGGAGTCTCATTTTGAGTTACGAGAACCTCCCACCGAAGACGAAGTTGAGCAGATCGACCTCGGGGATGGGTCTTCTTCTAAACCCATCTTCATCAGCAAAAGCTTGGAAGGAGAAGACCGAGAATCTTTAGTCCAACTGGCTAAAGAGTATATTGACGTCTTCGCCTGGAGCTACGAAGACATGCCGGGTCTCGATCCACAGATCGCGATGCATAGGTTGAACATCTTACCAGATGCCAAACCTATCAGACAACAACAGCGACGCTTCCGCCCGGACATCATGAATGCCATCGATCAGGAGGTGGACAAGCTCTTGACCAGTGGCTTCATCCGTGAGGAACAACACCCGGACTGGGTAGCCAACGTCGTCCCTGTCACCAAGAAGAACGGGAAGATACGAGTCTGTATCGACTTCAGGGATCTCAACTCTGCTTGCCCGAAGGATGAATTCCCGCTCCCAATCACCGATGTAATGATCGACAACACATGTGGCTTTGAACGCATGTCCTTCATGGACGGGTATTCAGGCTACAATCAAATCAAGATGTTCCCCGATGACGCAAAACACACGTCATTCAGGACTCCGAAAGGTGTTTTCTGCTACACAGTAATGCCCTTCGGCTTGAAGAATGCCGGTGCAACATACCAACGAGCGATGAGTACTATCTTCCGTCAACATCTTCGTAAGACAGTTGAATGCTATGTTGATGACATCGCAGTCAAGAGCCGCCTCAAAAGAGATCACCTACAGGACCTGAGGACGGTCTTTGATCTCATGCGGGCACATCAACTCAAAATGAACCCCGCTAAATCCTTCCTGGGGGTTTCTAGCGACAAATTCTTGGGCTTTGTCATCACGGCAAAAGGCATTCATGTCGATCCCGAGAAGACTAAAGCCATCCTCAACATGGACCCTCCGAAGAACCTTCGAGAACTTCGGGGCTTACAGGGACGTCTGGCATACATCCGGAGGTTCATAGCAAACCTCTCCGGTAAATGTCAACCCTTTTCTCAGCTCATGAAGAAGGGAGTCTCTTACGTCTGGACAGAGGAGTGCCAAAAGGCTTTCGATGACATCAAGGCTTACTTGACAAGCCCGCCAGTCCTAGTGGCACCTGTCGCCGGCAAACCATTCCTCCTCTACGTCCGTGCCATGGATCATTCCCTCGGCGCTTTACTGGCTCAAAACAGCGATGCAGGCTACGAGCAAGCAATCTACTACCTCAGTCGAACACTCATCGGGGCCGAACACCGGTACAACTCCGTTGAAAAGGAGTGCTTGGCTTTGGTGTTTGCCATTCAGAAGACTCGTCATTACGTCTCGGGCCAGACAATTCACGTCATCTCCCGAGTCAATCCACTCAGAGTTCTCATGACGAAGCCAGGGTCATTAAACTCCCGGCTGGCTACATGGGCGATCCTACTAACGCCATACAACATGGTGTTTGTCCCGCAGAAGGCAGTCAAGGGTCAGGCTCTGGCTGACTTTTTAGCTGCACACCCCATTCCAGAATCTTCAAAACTCTATGAAGACATCCCGGATGAAGTCCAAGAATCAAACGTCACTGAAGAAAGTCCCGTTTGGCGGATGTTCTTCGATGGCGCTTCAAGAACGGGCCCCAACGGCCAAATCATCGCAGGAGTGGGGGTAGTTTTGGTCTCCCCCGATCAGCTGGTCATCCAGCGCGCATACTCTCTTTCGAAGCCGTGCTCCAACAATGTTGCTGAGTACAACGCACTCGTCATGGGACTCCAGCTAGCACAACAGCTGGGGGTGGATCATCTGGAAGCCTACGGCGACTCGAAACTCGTCGTAAACCAAATTCGGGGGCAATACGAAGTTCGCCATGAAGATTTGATCCCTTACCATGAAGTTGCATTGAACATCATTTCAACCTTCACTGGGTTCTTCATCGAACATGTACCTCGTCTACAAAACTTGGAGGCTGACGCTCTGGCTGGCCTCGCAGCCTCATTGGCCGCGCCCCTTGGGACTCAACACTATGTCACGGTAACTGGCCGAGACTTGATTTGTCCCAGAAACAACCTATGTTTGCAGATGGCTCACGCCGTGCCAACAAACACCGATGTTAATGTCCGAGACTGGAGATTCCCGTTCATCGACTTTGCCATCTACGGAATCCTTTCGGAAGACCCGAAGGAAGCCGTCTCAGTCAGGAGACGCTCTCTTCGATTCTACTACGATACAGCCACTAAAACGCTGTACCGACGCTACTTCGACGGGCTTCTCCTTCGATGCCTGTCTAACGAAGAAGCGGCCGAAGCTCTTCGAGAAGCTCATGACGGAACTTGCAGAGCTCACCAACCAGGTCCTAAGTTGCAAGATCGACTGCGACGTATGGGCTACTACTGGCCAACCATGGTCGCCGACGCAGTGGAATATGCTAAGAAGTGCCATGCATGCCAACTTCATGCAGACTTCATACATACACCGTCTGAACCTCTACATCCTACAGTCGCCTCCTGGCCATTCGAAGCCTGGGGCATGGACATTGTAGGACCAATCACCCCTCCTTCATCAAGAGGACATCGTTTCATCCTGGCCATCACCGATTACTTCTCCAAATGGGCGGAAGTAGTCCCACTAGCGGAAGTAAAAAGCTCCAGGGTGGTCAGCTTTATCAAACACCATGTCATTTATCGTTTCGGAGTACCCAGGCGAATCATTCATGACAATGGTCCCCAGTTCATCAGCCACATTTTCAGCAGGTTCTGTGACAAGAATCGCATTCAAAATGTGGCCTCAACCGCCTACAATCCGGCAGCAAACGGATTGGCCGAGGCGTTCAACAAAACTATCGTCAGGCTACTCAAAAAGGTCGTGTCATCCAACAAACGCGATTGGGACGAAAAGCTTGGCGAATGCCTTTGGGCCTACCGCACAACGGTACGGACCCCAACAGGCAACACTCCATTCTCCCTGGTCTACGGGAGCGAAGCAGTACTGCCTCTCGAGATATAGATACCTTCGCTCCGTGTGGCAATCACAAACGATCTCACAGAAGAAGACAATCAACGTCGTCGTCTGCGGGAACTGGAGGCACTTGACGAAAAGCGTCTCCTAGCTCAACAACACATCGAACTTTACCAAGCCCGTATATCACAGGCTTTCAACAAGAAGGTCAAGCAAAGAACTTTCCAAGTTGGCGACCTGGTTTTAGCAGTCAGAAGGCCAATGGTGTTAACTCACAAGACACCAGGGAAGTTCGAGCCCAAATGGGAAGGACCCTTCATCATTGAGACGGTATACTCAAACGGTGCTTACCGCCTCGCCAAACCCAATGGAGACTTGTTCATGATGCCCATCAACGGCAAGTTCCTAAAGAAGTACTATTCTTGATATCCTCCAAGACATGTATTTTCCCAAACAACCTCTTTTCACAAAATCAAACGCTTCCGGAACCCAGCTGTTCCGTGGCATCCTTCCGTAGAAAGATAACCACGTCCACATTACCTCTGAGTTGTCTCTCTACATCCTACAAAGCGGAACCTTACATTTTCGTGAGCTTACGCTATCCTTCATGTTTACCACGTCCACATTACCTCTGAGTAAACATCCCGTACAAACAACTCCTGTGTTGTCGTACATTGATCGCAGAACTTCCACGTCCACATTACCTCTGAGTTGTTCAGCGTATCCCCCAGGATCATTCCTGCCACGTCCATAAATACCTCTGAGTAGGAAGATTCTATCATTTGAACCTAATGATTGCCATGTCCACATTACCTCTGAGCAAACATGTTGGTTCCTTCAAACTTATTATCTGTACCTAAAAACCAAGGTGCGCAAAAGATAATAGGTCCACATAAATCATCAAGTTCATAAGATCAAAAAATGAACACATCACACAAAAAAAAAGATAGTTTATTTCTTTATTTTTCAAAGAAGGGAGTACAGAAATACGCTATTTCCCCAGCAAGAGTTGCAAAAACACATAAAAAGAAGAGAAGCTACAGTCCCCGATCCTCTCCAGGGTGGGATGAGAGCTCTCTGACTCGACGTCTCAGGTCGGCAGTGCGAGTTTCCACAGTCGCCTGGACTCGCAGCTCGGCTTCTTGACGTATTAATCCGACAGCCTCAGCAGAAGTTTTACTCTCATACTTCTCATCAAGCTGTCGTCGCTGCTGAGCCAAAGCAAGGGTCCACTGAGTAAGAGTCGCTTCCTCCTGCTTGAATGCTACGTGTTCAGCCAGGACACGATCAGCTTCTAGTTGAAGTTGGGCCCGCTGGTCTTCAAGACGGCGCATCTGAGCATCAACCTCTGCGATGTTAGCGTCCACCGCAGCCCGCTTCTCCGTCGTCTTTTCCATAGATTGAGACAACTGCTCTGTCGCAGCCTCAGTCCCAGCCACTTCACGCTCCCAACTGCTCACATCGGCTCGATGGGAAGCCTCGATTTCAGCCATCAACTTCCCTATCTCTGCATCTATCAAGACAGAGAGGTCATTTCGTTGGATGCGCTGCAGTTCCGCGAGCCGCTCGTCCAGCTCAATCACCGAAACCTCCAGAATTTTGGCCATATGGTCATGACCTTGGTGAACGCGGATCAGCTCGATACAAGGCATTGCCAAAGCTTTTGCTGTCGCAAAGCTCCCCTTGGCATCCATCACTGCAGATACACCTTTCTCCAGCATTTTGTACACTCCCTCGACGAGGAACTTCACATACTCGTCGGCATCCGCCAGCACCTGCGGCGTCATAGCAGGAGTTGGGGGAGCTACTACAATTTATGGACCGGAGGAAGATCCGCCAACCTCGATCTGAGAGGTTTTAACCTCGACAGCAATAGGCTCTTCATCAACAGGGCCCAGACTGCTAGCCCGAGGAGCCGAAGGAACAGAAGGAGCCGGCACATGCGTCGTGATAGTACCCCAAGTGGAAGAAGCAACAGAGGGTTCCACACCCTTACCCTTCTCAAGCCCGGAGAAATCACCGACGTCAACGGCCACCTCTTCTACCCCCGACGTTCTATCAGCATCAGCTACCTCCCCCGGCAAAATGGGGAGATCAACATTTATCGCCTGGCCAGCCCCAGGAGACAAGACCGGCAGAAGGGTCTCATTCTTCTCAAGTCCCTCTACAGGGACAGAATTTGTCGCTACCGCCTGATCAGTAGCCATCTCTATGTCCATGGTTGAAGCCAAGGAAGGATTTGGCAATGATTCAGCCGACCTCCCTTCATCATGACCAGGAGGGGAATCAACCCTCTCCTCTATCCTCACTACTTCTGCTGCCCCCGCAACAGACTCCTGCAGCTCCGGAGGGATATCATCGGAAGATGATGAACTCCATTCCTCTTCATCACCAGGAAGCTGCGCACTTGCTAAACCTTCGATATGTGAAGCCTCCGCTGTGGCCTTCGTCACCTCGGAAGCTGCTGCACCCTCAGGTTCCCTCCTGACATAACCCGGGGATACCGGAACCTCCACGATGACAGTATCCTCCGGATCTTCCTCCATGAGAGACATCATTGTCGGCGGGATACGCACTCCAGGCGAGCTCGCCATCTCTTCTCGCCTACTCCCACCCGACTTTGGGGTACGAGGTTTTCTTTTTAGCGGCTCCTACAAAAGAAGATGGGGCCTCATAAGTGGCGGAATCAAAATCAGGTTTAGTAGGATGTCCTTACCTCTTCGGACGCCGAATCCGATGACACCGTCGGTAACGATGCCTTCTTCTGCTTCTTCGACACAAGAGATTCAGCCTCTGTATTTGCACATCGTTTCGATCGATCGCCCGAGGGTTCTGCTTGTGATGCGGAGGGGGCACTCCGTTGACCCACCCCTGACAGACGATGCGGCCGAGCCTTCACTGGCGTATCCCCAGTCGCTGCTAACTGGGTGCCTGCGATAAGGCTGGTCTTCCTGTCATATCCGGAGGGCGGGGCAGCCATAACACAGTAAAATTTGGCGGCCGAGTAAAGAATGGGCGGCCGCGGATCGGGGACGGGCAACGTAAAACGAGCTCCGGTACATCCGGCATTATAGTAATGCCAAGCTCGTGCACCATCCAACAAACTTCCAACATACCCCAGGGTATTACTGGGGTTATCCAACATCATCTGAGCATAACCAAATTGCCGCGCAAAGCGGCTCGGCAAGTATGGTTCCAGGTAGCAATAATTCCTGTTCCGGTACACCAGATGGGACGGCCGGATACTTTGCAACCAGCGGAATCCCCATTGAGACAGAGTGGTGGTACCTTCGCCCAGGTCCCTTAAATCCTCGTTGGCCTCAAAACCCAAATAGATGGGACCAACTTTGGTGATCTCCCAACCCTGAAGACGGGATAAAACCTTTCTACAAACCGAGACACCAGTATACGACCAGCTCCTCCGATGGAAACGACGAAGGAATGCATCTCCAGCCTTATAATCTCCTTCCGAGCCTGGGTTCATCACACTGGGATGATGCAGAATCAGCCATCCCATCAAATAGTGAAACGGCAATTCGGCGCGCGGGAAGTTATTTTTTCTGCCTCTATCATGAATCACATTTCCACCAAACTCTCGCAAACCTCGCTGCAGGTTACATACCATTGCGGGGAGGAGAGCCAAGCGCCGACCGAAGACCAATTTTACGGCTGGCAGGATTAAGTTTCGAGTAACCCTCTCGACGGCACCGGATCAACCTGCGAACACGCAATCCCGGAGCCATATCATCAGATAGGCGACCAAAACCGCCTTGGATGACATTGGATAAGCAAGGTGCCAGAAGCAGCTGTAGGAGCGTGCATCTGACTGCTGGTCTTCATTTCCTCGGGGATTCTTCTTCCCTAACGTGCTCATTTCGGACAGCACCTCGCTACGAGAGAGCGCCGGCGGAGTAGAAAACTTCGAAGAATCCTCTTTGTCTTGTCTAAAGACATAATCTCTCCAAGCGGTCACATGGGGCTGCGACCCGCTTTTATCCCTTCTCTGCACATAGTAATGATGACTCGCCACTTCCTTGAAGACGGCCATCATCTCATCAGCTCTGTCCCCCAGGACCTGAAGTTCCTCATTGGTTGGAAAGTACTCTTCATAGGGCTCCGACCCCCAAGGGAGTTTAGACACCTCATACATCTCATGAAGTGCGAACCCTAATTCCCCTACCGGAGTAAAGAAGGTCCCGGTATGGATATCAAACATCTCCAGGAGTGCGAGGAACATGTGCCTATTAAGGTCAACACCCGCCTGGGTAGCACGGATCGCGGCAGTCAACCCGATCTCTCGGAGCTCAGTCCGAAACCGCGACAAGATCCAGAGCGTCAGTTTATCCCATTTGGAGACGTAATGGCACCAACCCTCCACCCGAAACTCTCCTGTCGGGTAGGAACGTTCCATCAAAAACATACGATGTGTAAAAGTCGAAGCACTATAAGCAAACGTATCAATGGGTACATCACTGTAGAGGCTCCCAGGACGTAAAGTCCGTCAAGTGTAAGAAGACCCAGACCGTACAACGGTCAAAGCATCCCTTTGGTCGGAAGTAGAATCAATTTGGATGACACCAGTCACCGCTCCCCCTGAGAAGGGGTAAGCTCCCAAGACATCCTCCTCTGGGAAACTAGGCGACAGAAGGACGTCAAAGGCCACTGACGTTCAAGTTGCTTAACAGTCATATGCACTCCATTCGCAGTAAAGAACCAGTCCTCCTTGACCTTCAGTACTGACGAATCAGTAGAAGTGAGACGGTCTCCAAACAGGAACTCAGGCTTCAGGAAGGTCACTTTATCAGATGTGGAAGGTTTAATGACTCCACGCTCCATCATCCGTTTGAGGAACCAATACTGCTGTTCACGGATTAGGGTCATTCTCTCAGGAGGCTGATCCAGCATAAGAGCATCTTGAGCAGGGTTTATCACTTCCTCGTTATGCTCTACTCCCATTTGGTTGAAGGCAACCTCCAAGAAAACTTCACTCAAAAGCGGGATTGCCATCGACACTAGTAAAAGATCAGAAAAAGTCAGAAGAGAACACACAATGTGTCTAAAGGAGAAAACTGCGGCGCATCATCAGGGTTTGAGCCCATGCGCGTCAGCAGTATGGCCTCGGCGCATCATCAGGGTTTGAACCCATGCGCGTCAGCAGTATAGCCTCGGCGCATCACCAGGGTTTAAACCCATGCGCGTCGGCGGGCAAAGACCGTGGCACATCATTAAAGACTCAAGGCCTATGTGCGTTGGCGTACGGACAATGAGACTTACCAACCACCTCCGGCCGAACTTCGACAGGCCGACGGGGAACGACAGCCGCCGCAACTTCTGCGGACTCTTTCGCTTTCTCCTTTCCCTTGCCGGCAGCACCGCGAGGAGTCTTGGGAGCCATTCTCTCGAGGAAGGAGAAGTTAGGGTTTTGAAGAAGAAACTCTAAAGCAGAGGCACAGAGAAGAAGAACCCTTTCTCTCTCCAACTCTTACCTATTTATAGGGCTTGGTCGCACGCGTGAACAGATGACGTGTGATCTCAGCCGTCGCCTCGGGTTCTGTGCAGGGATAGCAGCAAATAAAACCAAAAGATCATCATTAATCTTTTCGGTTACCGAGGCACCATCATCATTAACTGAGAAGAGCATGCGCCGAACAGGCATGCGCCCAGAAATTATGCGCCCTGACCTCCATGCTTCTTATTCAAAGTATTCCAAAACTTATTCAAAAGTTTTGAAAACTTTGAAAGGGGGTCTTGTAGAAGCATGGAATTTCACAACCAGAAAGCCCATGCGCCAGACACTACATGCGCCAAGACTCACACAGAATACTTCATCGCAAAGTCAATAACCATGGACATCTGAAGAAGGACTTTTTATTTATATATAAAAGTCTATTACATGTCTAGAAAAGGTTGTACAAAGGAAAATTTCTACAAAGGAAAGATCCTAAGTCTACAGCCAGCGGCCACCATGCGCCTCCAGTTAGACGCAGCAGTCATCATGCGCTGCCAGTCACCATGCGCTGTCAGTCAGGCACAGCAGACATCATGCACCTCCAACCAGGCGCATCCCACCATATCTTCAGCAGCTCAGTCATGTACATCCAGCTCAGTTGTGTGCATCCCTTCAGCAGCCCAGCTATGTGCATCCCTTCAGCCAAATTCTTCCAGCCAGGCTCACCTGGCCGAGCAGAGCCCAGTTATGTGCCGCTCTTCCAGCCAGGCTCACCTGATAAGTGCTTCGCCAAGCAAAGCATTTAATCCTCTGGCTGGAACCAAGGAAGAGAAGAGCACCGCAAATGCTGTGGCCAGGGGAGGCTTCGAAAGAGCCTCCAAAGCCGAAGGAAGACCGTGATCGAAACCGCGGCTAAAGGAGCAGCTTTCAACACGATCAAAGTGGGGAAACCCCACTTTGAAGAAAGAGAGAGCCTAGTACCGCCATTCCGATCTACGGCTCTTCCGGAATAACGGGGACAAGGCCCGAGCATCCCTATCTTTGGATGCAACAGGCACCTTCCGCCTGCCTCGGAAGCCCTCGACTCCATCTTTTGGATGTAACAGTCACCTTCAAGAGCATCGAAGACAACACAGCGTCTCATCTTCACCCTCGGGAGCACTTCGTCAACAGAATGCACCCGCATGTTCAAGTTCATGTTGGAAGAACGTGAGGGAATGAGAAGCAAATCTTCTCTCCATGCCACTATTTATAGGCCGGGCAGATCAAACCCACGCGCCAAGTGGATGGCCCTCCGAATTCCGTGCAATGAATTTACATTAAATGGATGAACCGGACGCCTCGAATTCAGCCAAACGGCTATTTATGGCACTCGAAGAGCGAGACAACCGCATCATTAAAAGACATGTCCGATGCGCCAGCCAGACAGCGCATCACACGGACGCGCCCTTCGACATCAGGCGCATCACACAGACGCGCCCTACAGTACTCGGCGCATTACAGAGGGTGCGCCCTCACACATCTCCATACCGAGTGGAACGCCAACCGACGTGCCCACTCAGCTGTCCATCGAACGTCACCAACATTAAATGCTGAACTGACAGAGTTGGCAGCACGCCTCCCAAAGTCTGAACAGTTGACAGCTTTATTCAAAAAACGAAGCATCGGCAACGTCAGCATCATCATGACTTTATTTCGACGGCTACTGCCACGTGGCCACTCCACCATCAGCATGCGCCTCTACGGCCATGCGTCCAAATCAGTATGCGCCTCAAAAGCCATGCGCCTCAGACTGCTCTCTGATCCCGAAAGACAGAAGAAAAGTCGCCTGCATGCGCCTCAAAAGCCATGCGCCCCAAATGGTTTGTAACTCCTAAAGGTTATGAGCCGCAGCCTCCTCCTGCGCCCAATCCAAGGCGCAGCTCACCAGATCACTTCTCTCCATCAAAGCCGAGATCTTCGAACCATGAGTCGACGACACGTGTCTTTTGACTCAACTCATCCAAGATTTCAGCAACGGAAAGATCTTCTCTCTGCTACGTGCCGGCTCACAACAGCAGTATGAAGAGTTCTCCCCCTCGATCAGGGCACAGCATCCGTGTGCCTCCATCAGCAACCTCCACGTGGCGTCCCCACACCGGCGCATCCTGCATGCGCGCATGAGCAGCCAGTCTGCAAAACTATAAATAGAAGGATCATCTCCTTCACACACACACAGAGACTCAGAACACAAAAGACTCAAAAAGAATCAACAAGAGAGAATCACCGAGAGGCAGTTCTAGACACTCAACGTCTTCCTCCTCTCAGCAAGCTCCAGCACCCAGAGCAATCAACACCTTCAGAGAATCGATAACCGTCGTCAGCCGGTCAACGGAGTCAACGCATTACCACTCCCTCCATTGGCACTAAGGACCCAGCTTAAACAAAAGTGTACTCCTAGGACTACATCTAAGTCCTATATTGTATCACTGTTCTGTTTGTATTAAGATTTCAATCAAAACAATTTTAATGGCAAACAGGAACTGGAGCGAGAAACTTGGCGAATATCTTTGGGCCTACCGAACTATGGTCCGTAATCCTACAGGCTTTACACCTTTCTCTCTGGTGTATGGCTGTGAAGCTGTTCTTCCTCTGGAACTGCAAATTCCTTCCTTAAGGATTGCCATTGCTAATGAGCTCACTACAAAGAACAACGATCTTCTTCGACTTCAAGAATTAGAAGCGCTCGATGAAAAGCGGTTATTGGCTCAACAGCATATTGAGTTATACCAAGCTCGCATCTCGAAGACTTTCAACCGTAAAGTTAAGGTCAGAGCCTTTCAGCAAGGAGAACTTGTCTTAACGGTCAGACGTCCTATGACTATGACTCATATGAGCAAAGGGAAATTCGATGCGAAGTGGGAAGGTCCATATGTTGTAAGCAAAGTCTTTTCAAATGGAGCCTATCAACTCTCAGAATTGGACGGTCGAGTTGCAATGATGCCTATCAATGGCAAGTTCCTTAAGAAATATTATGTATAAATGTAAATACTTGTAAATCATCAGACAGAATCAAGTTCATAAATAAAATTCAAATTTTATTTCATCATATGATAGTACATGATATTAAAGGTCACTATCATCCTTCTCTACATTCGGACGCGGGCCGCTGCCGTCCTTCTCAAAAACGCGGTCAGCAAAAGAGCCGAGAACCTCTTTGCTGGAACCCACGAGGAACTTGCAGGCGGCCATCCTCATGGCTTCTTCTTCTTCAGTCTTTCCTGGCTCAAGCAGAAAGTCCAGGATGTCTCGTGGTGGCTTGGGTGCAGACGAACCTTCGCCTGCTTCTGCCTCCTTAGGCTGAATTGGAACGGCAGGGCGTTCTTCAGTGCCCTTCTCAACTTTCGGGGTGAGTTCAGCCTTCTTGGATCCTTCTCCAGACGACATTTTTATGTTGAAAAGTGGAAGTGCTCATTCCTGTCAGATTTCTGTTCTATTTATAGGCAGAAGTTCCTCAAACAATGAATCGACACATTCATCCGACAGTTCATCCGTTCATCACCACCTGACGGTTCATCCGTTCATTTATTACTACTTGACAGTCCACCCGTTCGTTCATATTCATCTGACGGTTCATCCGTTCATTCATTACCACCTGACGGTTCATCCGTTCATTTATTACCGCCCGACGGTTCATCCGTTCATTCATTATCACTTGACGGTTTACCCGTTCATTATCATCTGACGGTTCATCCGTTCATTATCATCAATTTTGACGGTTCGTCCGTTCATCCCATCACTTGACGGTTTTCCCGTTCATTCATCATACATTGACGATTCATCATCGTTCATCATCCGCATCAGCAACTTATTGTTTTCGATTAAGTTGTCAATTGAAATAATAGTATTCAATATATTCTGCCACGTCCATATGACCTCTGAGCAGATATAATGAATATAATTATTTTCTACAAAATCATTCAGAAATATATCATGTCTTGCACCTCTGAATATATTTTTTTATCTCTATTATTTATATCTAAATAAGATATGTAATAAATAATGGAGCCACAACAAAATGTCTTTTATTTATCAAAATACGAGGCATTACAAAAAAAACACATCTATGCCAAAAGATACAAAAAGTTCTATTAAGAAGGAGGAATGATCAAATTGTCAATCTGCTGCTTCAGAGTCTGCAGCTCTTCTTCATGAGTAGATGTCACCTTTCTTCTAGCCTCTTCCATTCATGTTTCTTCATTAAAAACCGATATGTCTATTGTCCGGCGGGTAATCTCTGCACTATGAGTTGCCTCATACTCTTCCCTCTCCTGAATCAAGGCATTGAATTGTTCAATCACAAGTTGGCGATTAGCAGTTTCCTTTTCTAACTCTTGCTGGAGGCGAGTGATCTCTGCTTTTAGTTCAGCAAGTCTCTGTCCTTTGCTTTCAGCCATCAAAGTGACTGATTCTAGCTTGGAGTTGTATTCAGCTGACTTTATGGAATGAGCTTCCAAAAGATTTTGAAGGTTCACCCTTTCTATATCAGCTGCTTGGGCCATTCGCTCGAACTCAGCCTGCACTAGAGAGTCTATTTTCTTCTTCTTGAGCTCCTTATAATTCTTTATGGAGACTTCTAATTCATTCAATATGTGGTCAAGAATAGCGGCCTGAGTTTCGTCTCCTTACTCCCTTATGGCCCTTATCAGGAGAGAAGTTGGCTTTCTAACCATAAAGAAATCGGCTCCCTCTTTTTCTATCATCTTATGAACTAGAGGTTCCAGTGATTCAAAGAAGCATCTGGTAAATGATTGGACAACTTGCTGATTAATCGCCAGAGTCCCAGGAGTCGCAGCTACTCCTGTCGAAGACGAGGCAGCAGGATGCTCGATCCTTTGTGTCTGGATGGCTGGCTCTTTAAACAAAGAAGCCAGAGTGGAGCTAGTCGCCCCTCCTGATTGTTCCTCTGCAAAAGTAAAATTATTATTTCATCGGTCGTTTGCTAATAATCAAGAAGATCAAATGAAGACAATCTTACCTTGGTTCGATCCAGCAGTGAGCTTATCTCCTGCATGAATGGGCTCCAGATGAGAAAAAGTTACTTCAGCTGCAACAGCTTGGCTGCTGCCTGCTTCAGAACCACAGGATAGATGATGACTACTACTAACAACAACCACCGTCGTTACGGGTACTAGAGCCAGATTCGTCGAAGGTGCTGGAAGAGTCTCAAGATCTGCAAGAAATACAAATGAAGACATTAGCTATCAATCTATTGTAAAGAAGACTGCTAATTTCATTCTATACCTTGAAGATCCGTGGCAGGAGTTTCTTCTGGAGCCTCTTCATTTGCTGCTTTTTCTGAAGACGCCTCTTCAGAAGCTTCTTCATCTGCGGCTTTTTCTGAGAACGCCTCTACTGCAATATCCTTTTTAGGATCCGAAGTATCATCGGCAGCAGCAAGAGACACGTGTTCTTCCTCATCCCTGTTGGGATCTTGTATATCTTTATTTTTAGATGAAGAACTCTCTTCATCTTCATCTTCTTCTGGAGCAATCCCGCTAGTAGTTGCGGCTGGGTCAGTATAGTCATCCAGTGAGCCAAAGTCACAATCTTCCAGAGCCTGAATCACTTCATGTTCCTCCTCTTCTCGGAGGGTTCTGGGAGTAGGAGGAATTTCAATCATCTTAGTAACAGGTGGGGGAGAACGTGCAACATCTTGTTCTTCTTCTTCTCTGGGCTCGTCGGCCTCAGTTTTCTGATTCGTCTCTTCCATTGGCTCAAGTCCTTCCCTTTGATCAGACTCAGGGATTGGAGTAGGAGATGATATTGTGATGCCAGCTACAGCATCTGCTACAATCAGAGGCAAATTTTGATGTCTTTTGACTAATCTTTTCTTTCTATATAGAGGTCTTTCAGGACTCTCTACATTTATTGGTTCTGGTTGTTTTTGCACGGAAGTTGGTGTGGTAGCTTCTTGATTTATCTCGGCCAGCTGTCGAGATTGAGATCTCGTGGTGATCTTCTCCGAAGAATGATCTAATATCAATTTCTTCTTGGCTGCCGGAGCAGGTGGCTCCTCTCTTCTCCTCTTCTTTGCAGGAGATCTACCCACTTTCAAAGAGATACGCATTGCTGTGTTTACTTCTTGAGGGAACATAATTTTCCTCGAAGCTTCCAAAGGTGCATCTGCCGGCTCGTGCACCTCATCATTTGCAGGGATCGACAAGGCGATTCTTCCCTTCTTTAATCTGTTTGAAGAAGCAAAACTATCTGCGAGATTAAAATTCTCAGCAAAAGTGTTCGCGGATGTATAGAACACTGAATATGTGAATAGCATCCGAGGACCCTGGGGAGTGCTCTTTGCTGGCATCGAGAATACGGCCTTTGTATCACGGGCATTATAATAAGCCCAAGCTCGGGCCCCGTCTATCAGAAAACCCTTGCCTTGGAGGCAGGTGATTGCATTCCCCACGTGGAATTGATCATACCCAAACTGTCGAGCAAATCGGCTGGGGAGATATGGTTCTAAGTAACATTCCTCTTCGAACCGGTATACCAAATGAGATGGTCGAATTGTCTTCAACCATTCAAAGGCTACACGGCTTAGAGGCTGCATCTTCGAGTCTACCATGTTTGTTGGCATCTGATCATGTCCAGCAGGGAGAGGAGCACAACAGAAGTTCCATCCTCTGTTCAGATTTAGAACATATCTGTACTCGCTCAAAGAAGTGTACTTCCATTTACCATGAGAGTACCTTCGCAGGAAGCTGCCATCAACCGGTCCTATGCCGGGGTCCATTAAAGTGGGATAGTAGAGAAGCAACCATCCAAAGAGATATGTGTATGGCAGTTCGAGGCGAGGGAATTCTTTCTCTCCTTTTGCTTTCAACATCGAGTCAGCATACAGACGAAGACTCGCATTCAACTTGCAAGTCATCCCTGATAACAAGTCCACCTTGTAGCCAAATACTAACTTGACAGTGGCAAATAGAACGCCGCGATGAAAGCGGTCCACGGCACTAGATCCTGGGACCACGAACCGTCGGAGCCAGTATGTCAGAAACCCTGCCAATTGGGCTTCTTTTGACATGGGTCTATAACCCATTCTCAAGTAACTCTCCAGAGTGTCCCCTTTCTTTAAAGGTGGACATTGGTAATTATCTTTCATCTGTTTATCAAAATTACCACTTTTCTCCATCAGCTTCATAACTTCTGTATTGCTCAAAGGTTTGAAGAAATCAGGATAACATTTGTCGTTTTCCTTAGTCTTCTTCTCTTCTATATGGTTAAGAAACAGATACGGCAGCCACTTTGAGGAATAGCAAGTATTTGCTGTAGCACTCTTATAGAACAGAGAACAGATCTTATAATGGCATAGCAGTTCCTCGAATACTGCTACCATTTCTGCATTTTCTCTTCTAAGTTTGTCCAATTCATCATTGGTTGGAACAAACTCTTCATATGGAGCGTCTGCCATTGGCAAGTACGAGATATACTTCATCTCGTGGAGTGCAAACCCCATCTCTCCACCAGGGGTCATGAAAGTTCCCGTTCTATAATTGTATCTTTCAGACAAGGCCAAGAACATATGTGGATTGGGAGCAAAACCATATACAGTGGCGTGCACTGCTTGGTACAGATTGATTTGTTGAAGTCTGTCTTCAAATTTTGTCAGAATCCAATTTGCAATACAGTTCCATCTCTTATAATCTGGATTCACCAATCCAGTTAATCTGATATCCTGTTCGGGGTACTTCCCTTCAGCCTTCGCAAATTCGTTTGCGAATATCGGTGTTCTGACAGGCATCAACAAAGAGGAGTTTTCTGGCGGAATGCAGCCGGGTCTCAAGCCTCTCAACAAGACGCTGTATCGATCAGAGGAGCTGTAGAACATATCTTTCTTATTTGGTCCCTTCTTCACGAAAATTTTCCCCGCACGGGCATCTTGGAAAAGAGTGAGGTTCCACTCCATCTTCCTCGGATAGCTCGCATGAGCATACCGGGACAAAGGGAGGCAGCGGGCAATATCTGGTATAAAGAAAGACCTATCTTCCTGATGGACTATTCTTTCCTCCATCCTCGGTCTAGGCTGAGAGATTTTCTCAAAGGCGTCACCGAACATGAATAAGGGTTTCTTATGAATAACAGCATCCGCTGACTCTAGGGGCTGTCCATTCATCAAACACATTAAAGTCTTATTATCCTGAGATATCAGAATCGCCTGACGGAAGATTGGCAGGTCATACTGGGGATAATGTACATGAGACAGATCTTCTTTATATTCAGACTCTGAAAGAGTTCCCATAAAAGTTTCATATTCTGGATCATCTCTCGTATTCACTGCATCAGACAGAAAGAGACAAAAAAATTCAGTACAAGTCAAAATCAGAAAATTTTGTCATTAAATTGCGCAAACATCAGACTGCGCAACATCAGACTGCGCAACATCAGTTTGCGCAAAAAATCAGACTGCGCGAACAAACAGTCATCCGTTTGCGCTGACCATCTTGCGCAAATCAGCAGATTGCGCTGACATCTGCCAGCACAGTTCAACCGATTGTGCAGAAAGTCGTTCTTCATAAAAATGAAGAACTTACCGAGTTGTGCAACCATAGCCCTAAAAAGGGTGGCGCAGTACGATCACATCTCTAAAAAGAGATGGATTCTCAGGAACAGTGGGATCAAAACCCTAAAAAGGGTTTTTGATCTAAAAATTTCTCTACCTAACATTACAGGATGAGCATCTTCATGACGAGAGGCTCGTCGCGCAGTTCTGGTTGAGGATTCGGCCGGGGCTTTGCCCTTAGCGGCGGCGGCGGCGACGGAGGATCGTCGGGGCGCCATGAAGATTGTTGAAGACAGAAAGGGTTCGGGGATTTTTCTCTCAAGAGCAAGAAGGATGCAAAGTAAAGGAATGAAATGAAAGAGGAGGCTATTTATAGTCTTCGAATATGAAACGGCTGCCTCGGATTGTACCTGAAATTGGGTGCTCTTCGATTTGCGCAGACAGCTCATCATCATGCGCAACTTGATTTGAATTTCAAAAATTCAAAGTATTTCGAAACTTTGAATAAAATCAACTTTCGAAAACTTTGAAGGGGGTCTTGTAGGTCCTAAAAAATCAAGTTGCATCAATCAACAAAGTCAAAGAATCAAGATATACATCATTTTAATGAATTGCGCAGACAATAGTTTGCACAGCAATCCAATTGCGCAGACTAGACTGCGCACACATCCAATTGCGCAGGCTGACGTGGCAAGAGTCATCATTACCTGACAACCAAATCAAATCTCTGACAGCTGACAGCACGAAGAACGAGGAGGTTGTTCGTTTATTGTGCCGCACAGTGCTCGAGGACGGCTGACAGCTGGCAGCGCAATCCATTCCTGCGCAGTCTAATCATGCGCAAACGAAAGTCTGCGCAGTTTAGGTTGTGCATTCTACCAACATAACTGACAAAGTATACGTGGCATTCAGGCCATCAATTGCTCATTACGTGGCAACTGCCTATGCACGATCATGCGCATTTTAATCAAATGATGCCATGTGTCAAAGACAGTTGGCCCACGATCCAGCAACTACCTGCGCAGTCCAATGCTGCACAAACCAATTGCTGCGCAAATCATCCTGCACAGTCCAGAATAACTAAAAGTTAGTTATTTCCAGAACTCTATAAATAGAGTTTCAAGTCTTCATTCAAAGGGATCAGATATCAAGTATCAAGCATCAGAGATCAGAGAGTCCAGGAGTTCTTGCCCAAGTGCTGCTGCATTCTTCCGAGACTTTTGCCTTCAACTTCCGAGGCTTTTGCCTTCAGTTTCCAGAGTTGTTTTCAACTTCAGAGGCTTCGTCTTCAAAGTTCACATCGTCCAAGGGATAAAGCAATCGTCTTCTAGATTGGATTCCTACAGTTGTAATTTTTCCAGAATTCTTGTAATTTTTATTACACAGTTTGTATCAATAAAGTTCTACACTTTTGTTTTTACAAACAGAGGGTTAATAGGACCAATGATATCCATACCCCAAGCTTCGAAGGGCCAGGAGGTTGCTGTAGGATGTAGAAGTTCAGATGGCTGATGAATGAAATCAGCATGAATCTGACATGCTTTACATCTTCTGGCATAGTCTACAGCATCTGCTATCATAGAGGGCCAATAATACCCCATTCTTCGAATGCGATATTGCAACTTTGGACCCGGTTGATGAGCACCACAAACACCATCATGAGCCTCACGTAGTGTTTGTTTGGCTTCACTTTCTGAGAGATAATGCAGCAAGAGTCCGTCATATGAACGACGATATAGCATATATAAAGACGAATCATAATAGAATCGAAACGATCGTCTCTTAATTGATGCAGCTTCTTTAGGATCTTTAGGCAAAATCCCATGAACTGCATAATCAATGAATGGAGTTCTCCAATCTTTCTGCTGGGAACTTGCCTCTGTAACATAACTTTGTTCAATATGCAGATTATTCTTCACACAGAACAAGTCTCGGTCCAACAAAGTAATTGTATTTTGCCTTCGGATTGGGACAGCCAAGTCTGCAGCTAAGCTGGCAAGAGCATCCGCCTCCACATTCTGAGAACGTGGTACAAATTCAATGAAGAATCCTTTGAATGAAAGGACCAACTCGACTACCACCTGATGATAGGGGATGAGATCAGGATTTCTGACTTCATAAGTCCCTCTAACTTGATTAACGATCAATTAAGAATCTTCATAAGCCTCTAAGAATTCAATATCCAATTGTTTTGCTACTTGGAGACCAATCAATAGAGCATTATATTCTGCTACATTGTTAGAGCATGGCTCATTAAGAGAATAGGCACGGTATATGACCATTTTGTCAGGAGAAACCAAGACAATTCCTACCCCAGAGACAATATTGCCTTTAGGTCCCACTCGTGATGCTCCATCAAAATATAATTGCCATATATCATTCTTCAAAGTCATGTTGCAATCCACTACTTCGTTTGGAATATCTTCATATAACTTCGAAGTTTCAGGTATAGGATGAGCAGCTAAGAAATCAGCTAACGCTTGGCCCTTCACTGATGTTTGAGGCACATAAACCATGTCATAAGGAGTGAGCAACATCGCCCAGGTAGCTAACCTGGAATTAAGAATGCTCGGTTTTCTCATCAATACCCGAATAGGATTTATTCTGGAGATGACATGAATAGTCTGTCCAATGATATAATGCCTAGTCTTTTGGACGGCAAAAACCAAAGCTAGACATTCCTTTTCCATAGGAGTATATCTGTGTTCAGTTCCGACCATCATTCTGCTCAGATAATGTATTGCTTGTTCATGACCCATATCACTTTTTTGTGCCAGAAGAGCGCCAAGTGAATGATCCAAGGCTCGAACATATAGCAAAAATGGTCTTCCTATCACCGAAATTACCAGAACAGGCGGGTTTGTAAGATATTGCTTAATGTCATTGAAGGCTTTTTGACACACTTCATCCCAGACGAAAGATACCCCTTTCTTTAATAGACGGAAGAAAGGTTGACATCTCCCAGAAAGATTAGATATAAATCTTCTGATATAAGCAATACGACCCTGAAAGCCACGGAGTTCTTTCAGATTATGAGGAGGACGCATTTCAAGAATTGTCTTAACCTTATCAGGATCAACATGGATACCTTGAGAGGTAATGACAAATCCTAAAAACTTGCCACTAGAAACCCCTAAGAAAGATTTAGTAGGGTTCATTTTCAATTGATGTTGACGCATCAATTCAAATACTATCTTCAAGTCCTGAATGTGATCATTCTTTGACCGACTTTTAACAGCAATGTCATCTACGTAGCATTCAACTATTTTCTGTAGATGTTCTTGAAAGATATTGCTCATAGCCCGTTGATATGTGGCACCGGCATTTTTAAGACCAAACGGCATAACCGTATAGCAGTAAACCCCAAGGGGTGTTCGAAAAGATGTATGCTTCTCATCTTCTGGATGCATCTTGATCTGATTGTATCCTGAGAATCCGTCCATGAAAGACATACGTTCAAAACCGCATGTATTGTCTATCATGACATCAGTAATGGGAAGTGGAAATTCGTCCTTTGGACAAGCCGTATTAAGATCTCGGTAATCTATACAAACTCGGACTTTTCCGTTCTTCTTCATAACAGGAACAATATTGGCCACCCAATCCGGGTGTTGTTCTTCACGAACAAAGCCACATGTAATCAGCTTTTTGACTTCTGCTTCAATTGCATCCATCATATCTGGTCTAAAGCGCCGTTGCTGTTGTTTCACAGGCTTGACATTAGGCAAAATGTTGAGTTTATGAGTAGCAACTTTAGGATCTAGCCCCGGCATATCCTCATAACTCCATGCAAAGATGTCAATGTAATCTTTGATAAGTTTTACCAACTCTTCCTTTTCATCTTCAGAAAGATTCTTACTGATGAATATTGGTTTGGCCGTAGTTCCACCTCCAACATCAATCTGGATAACCTCATCTTCTGTAGGTGGCTGTCACTATTCGAAACGAAGTTCCCACTGAGTATCCATCTGTTGAGCCCAAGGATCATTCTCAAATGGCTCTGATTCATCATCAGTTTGAACCATATTGACTGAAAATATTTGCCTAGATTCACAATATGAGGAATGAGACACATCGGATTCGATGAATAGAATTTCTTCCGAATCTGATGATTGCGAAGAGCTAGAAGAGAATTCTTCTTGTATATCGTCATTAAACATGTGGGACGGATCATATCCCAACCCATGACGAGTCTTCTGGTAAAACAAATTACTGCATAATGGTAGTCGTCTACCCCTGCCTTGATTAAGACCTTGCATAGTCTTCAAATCATATCCTATATTCTGGATAATCTTGATAGATTGTTGACTATATTTGTCAGTTCGGATTCTTCCTTTATCTTTATCCTTCAGATCATCTGTCTGGATAACAGGGATATTTCTAGCCAGGCCAAACACAATTTGGCGTTTGTTTTTCTTATCAGACGGGACCACGAAATAGGATTCTTCGTGACGTCTGAAAGTTACGCAAGCTTGTGATGAAGCGGCTACAGGAAGCAGATAGGGAAAAGATGTCAAGAACTTTTGAGCATAAGGTCCGACATCAACATGAGGAGGAAAAGAATTCTCCCTATGATCAATGTATAACATTTCTTCCAGTTCTATGTTGTCTTTATATTGATGACTTTGATTATCAGAAGATAAAGTCATTCTCTCAATAAACTTGACAGCCATATACTCGAAAAGGAAATCTTCATTGATATCAAGAGGTACAGAATGATCGATATTTACATCATTTACAATCTGATTGCTACGCTTCGGATTAATCAACAGTGTACCATCATCCGTCTTCTGCGTAGATTTGCCAAGATTGACAATCAATGGTGATTCTGGATCATTCGTACAAGAAGTACGCCCTTTGACTTTGATCATAAAAGGTTAAACTTGGCTCTTAGCAGGAATATTTATTGATTCCCCAGATGAAGTTTGAGTTCTTCCTTTAACCTTGATTATCAAAGGTTGATCATCGACAGGTCGGGATTGGATTCGTCCCTTGACTATGATCTTCAAAGGTTGCTCCTCGGGCGGATCTTCATTAATAGACTGATCCTCAGATGATGATTGATCTTCAGCCATGTCTGATATCTCTTTCATATGCTCTTGTTTATAAAGCCTTGAATCAGAGAAGTAGGCTTCGACACACTTGAAAGGATTAATATCAGCAAACTCAGTTTTTACGACTCCTTGGAAATCTACATATTTGAAGCATTGGTGGAGAGTTGAAGGCACAATATTGTGCTCATGAATCCACGGTCTTCCAAGAAGAATATTGTAGGATACGTCCGAGTTGATAACATAGAAAGTTACCATGGTTCGAAGATCACCAATCTGAATCTGCAGACGAATCTTCCCCAGTGGTTTGCTCTTGCCAGAGTTAAAACCAACAATTGTGGTACTAGTGTAAGTCAGCTCACTAGTAGGAATCCTCAGGGGTCTTAGCATACTCTGAAGAATTATGCTAATTGAGGACCCAGGATCAATGTAAATCTTGTCAATTTCAGTGGATCCGATATATCCAGTGTAGCACAGAGGCCTATCATGCTTGTTGTGTTTCAATAGCATATCCTCTTGTGTGAAGGTGATATTGGGAATTGCTTCCATCACACTATGACATTGCGGACATGACACTGGCATATTATCGGGAGTCTTGAGTTGAGCCAAGCATGAATCTGCTTGAAGTAAAGCTTCGCTCAAAGTCTCTCTGCTTTCTCTGGAAAGGCGAAGCAGTTCAAATATAGATAGGCTAGCCGGAGTATTGGCTAACTGAGCTAGAATATCGAACTTGTAAGGCTTCATCACCACCCCCTGACTGGAAGCAGACTTTAATGGGATATCAAAGCGTACTGCCTTCTGTTTCTCCTTTTCAACCACAGATGGTTTAGCAGGAACAGGAGAAGGTTGAACTGGTAATGTTTCCACTACATCTTCTGCTTATTTGGAGGATCCCTTATAGTCTTTGTGGTACTCTTTTCCAGATCTTGTACCAGCAAAAGTTTCTTCTTCAGACTCAGGAGAAGAAAGTACCATATTACAGGATTTAGTCTTTCTTCTCTTAGCCTTCTTCTTATGAGGGTTGTTACGAGGAACTTCAGAACCCAATCCAGCAGTGGAATTCTGATTTTGAATTTGTAAAGGAAGACGTATTCCTTTATCATAATTCAAACCTTCTGCCTTTTGAAAGTCGTAACCCATCTTCTTCATGAGAAGGACAGATTGCTGACTATACAAGTGAATAGGCAGTGAACTTTGGACAGGTGTTTCAGCACAGGAAGAGGAAGAAACCTCTGCAACTATAGGAGAATGAAGCATAGACGTCTCTGTAGTTAAGGGAGGAGAAGGATTCGGGATACGAGAAGAAATCCCTGTTGGAGCTTTTTCATAAGCAGCAAAGACTTGTTGTGCCCGGTATAAAGTTACACTATTCATGGCTAGCCACTGCTGATGAGTAAGCTTGAGCTTGGTAGGAGGAGCTAGACTTGGAGGACAGATGTTTAGTCCTTTCAGTCTATCTTCTAGAGGAAGGCCATCCCATAGATGATCCAAGTCATCAGGATCTGGAATAACATGAGAAATTATGTTGCAGGTTTTGACTTTCTTACCTTTCTTGGATTTTGAAGTTTTACCTTCATTTTCCAACTCATGTATTAAGTCAGGATGTACCCACATGATTTCACCATTCTTCAATGTGAGCGGCAGCAATCCTGTATTTTCTTCCCTGGCAGGCGGGATATTCACGATCTTCATCGTCGCCTTCGAAATTGGGATAATTCCATCTGGGACTTGCTGTGGAGGAAAATCCCCGAACTGAAGAGAAACCATATTGGTCGTAACAGTATGGTCATCATTGGTTAAAGTGATAGCGCCACCATTTATCAGCTCTTGGATCTTCTTTTTCAAGACATAGCAAGCACTGGCAGGATGATTAATGTATCTATGATAGATACAATATTTGGGATTGTCAGTCAGATTCACCTCATTAGGCCTCTTTGGCTCTGAAATCTGAAGTTTACCACTTTTCACCAGACATTGAAATATCCCAGGGATGTCACTTTCATCAAAAGAGTATTCTTCCTTTGGCCTGGAAGATTCTTGATTACTCGGCGTCATTTTGTTCTTGGAAAGATTAACCATAAGAGTATCTTTTCCCTTCACATTACGATTGCCAGGATTATTACCAGGATTATTTTTCTTCCCTTTATCTTCTGAAGCGAAAATCATCCCGTGCTCGCGAGCCAACCTACCATTGGTCTCGGCAGAAACTGCTGCTATGATAAACGAAGCCCAATCTGTGAATTGGGAACCCGTGAAGACAGCAATGGATGGTCGCAGATTCATCTTGCATATATCAATCAACGCTGAATTTGGCATACCAGGAGGCATCTTTAGAGTAGCCTGTCGGAAACGTTCAATGAACGTCCGAGTATCTTCTTTCTCCTTTTGTTTGATTTCTATCAAGGAGGACATGTTCATGTCCATACCTCCTTCATAGAAGCGGGAGAGGAACTTTGCCTTGAATTCGTCAAAAGACGAAATAGAGTTATCGGGTAAGCTACGATACCAGTCGTAAGCTGAACCCGTCAGGCACCCGATGAACACTCGAGTGAGAAGAGCATCATTTTTCTGCAAGTGTACAGTCATAATATCAAAGTAATTGATATATTGACTAGGAGATGCTTTTCCATCGAATAAAACCATGGATTGTGGCTTGAACTTCGGTGTAAAGGGTACATCATTCCAATGAGGAGGATAAGGTTGCTTAATCCCTAACCTCTGGAGCTGATCTTTGTGCCTCAGAACTTCAAACTGTGCTTTGAGTTCACGCACTGCTTGAATGGCTTCACTGGTTTGAGGAAGCACATTCGATTGAATGGTCGTTGGATGTACCGCAACCCCCATTGGACGTGGTACATCTTCTGGAATGATAGGATCTGGAGATGCAGAATTTTGATTAACAGCAGGCTCTTGAATATTCAAAGGTATATCAGCCCATTGACTATCTTGAGTTTGTACTGCTACTGGTACCGGGGTTATTACTGTCGGTTAAGCAGTTTGCTGATTCAAAATTATCTGATGCATGCTTTGCACCATGTTAAGCATGTCTTTCAATGATTGCTCCACGGCAGTAAGACGTTGTTCTGTATTAGCAGATGACGTCTCTGGTTCATCTCCAACAGCATAGGATTCAACCTCTCTTGAAGATATAGATGGATTAGTATAAAAGTATGAATCCACACTATCAGTATCAGACTCAAAAGATTGAGTACCCCCAGCTTTTGAATCAGAAATCTGCAATTGTCTTTGTCTTCTTGACCGAGTGTTCTGATATACTCTTTCAAAGGAATCAAGAAGTCTGTTGAACTGTTGTTGACCTGGAGTTTGGGACATGTTCCGTCTTGGATGTCGTCCTCTGTTAGTATGAGATGCCATGTTGACTGACACATATGACAACTCATGTTCTTGGTCTTCAGCTTGATGTTGAGGCGCATTGAAACTCAACCGATCAAAAACTGACCGTTTTGAAGCTGAACAACAACAGTTGATCACAACCTGGTGATATTCACAATGATGTTTTTCTTGGGGGAATGTCACCGGAGATTGTCTATTCTTACGCTTTTGCATTAGCAATTCGCGTAAGTCAGAAAGATTGGATGGAGTATTCTTCTTTATTACATTTGGGATAGAAAAACGTTTAGTCCCTTGTGTATAAAGAAGATTACTGGCTGCATTCGCAGAACCAAACTGTACATTTTTACGCGTTTGGAGTTGTGTGCGTAAATCCTGAGATTTTTGAGCATGAAGGACTCCATTTTCTTGGCGTGTAATTTGTAAGTTTGGTACTTTGCGTAAAGCAGTATAAGAAGGTTGTTGGTGTAGGACAGAAGCTTTACCAACAACATTTTTACGCTGCATACGTTTAGGTACATTCACATTAGATGTGGAAACATCGTTATGAATTTTATCTACACTGTCAAAGACATGAGACTTACCTTTACGCGTGGAGCGTAAAAATTGATTATCTACCACGTCACAGACGGGAGATTTTGTTTTACGCGAGGAGCGTAATTTATTTGGGCCTACCACGTCACCGACGGGAGACTGATTCTTACACTCAGAAACACAAATTTTAGAGTCTGCCCCATTACGAATGGGAGACTCATTCTTATGTACTGAGCGTAAAATTTGGTTCTTACCCGCTGAGCGTAAAACTTAATTCTTACGCAGTGGGCGTGAAACCAGATTATCTTCACAGTTACGAACGGGAGATAAATTGTCATACTTTGAGTGCAACTCTGAAGTAAGGACTGCCTCGTTACGAACGGGAGCCCCTACGACAGGAGTGGGAAGAATTCCCTTGTCATCAGAAGCAACAGAGAGATCAGAAACCACTTTGGATTTGAGAATCCAAACTTTTCGTGCTTTGCGAGACTTTTGAACGTTAGAGTGGCGAGGGCCACCCCCAGTTCGAAGCATTTCTTCATAGGCAGTCTGGTCGAAGTGCACAACCAGAGTCTTCTTGTTCGAATCGACCGAAACATCATCATATTGAGCAATCGCCTCCTCGTTAGAGGAGAAGGTCGTCCCCAGCAGAGTCGCCATTTTTGTTTCACTTAACAAAATGCCTGGAGAAGTTGGCTTTTGAAAATAAAAACGAGAAAAAGTACAAGAAGTACAAATTTGATTCTGGGAAAGTATTGCTATGGAAGTCTGATCTGTAAATGATCACTTTGTTCCTTGGACCATATGATGATGATGAAGATCACTGCTTGAAGTAGAACAACTTGGAAGAACTAAGTCACCAGAAAGGTATCGACGCACTTGGGCACTGATGGCGAGGCCGAATGCTTTCCTGCTTTGCTTCAATCTGTTCTGAAAGAAAGATTGAAGAAAAATGCTCTGGAGAATCAAAATCTCGAAGTTCTGATCTCTGTATTCTCTCCTGTCTCTGTGTCCTTGTTGTATGAGAGAAATAAGCCTATTTATAGGCTTGGGCTCTGGTGCGTAAAAACTCAGCAAAAGATCCGCTTTTACGCTAACAACCGCCACTCACGATCAAAGTCATCCTCTGTATACGTTGACACGTGTCCCATCAATTCAGTGAGAATAGGATGCACGTACACACGTTCTTCGAGAAGAATGGCCTGAAAGCCACGTAGGCAAACCACGTTCCAAACTGGTGGAGGAGAATAGGGCGTAAAAACAGTCCCAATGTGCTCTGAGCGTAAAGCAGTGAGTTGAGCGTAAAGTAGCTCTGTCATAGATTTCTCGTGTAAAGTGGTTATTGAATAACCTTGAGCGTAAAATAGCCCAAATAGACTTTACGCACACGTCGACTTTTGAGCGTAAAAACTCGTGTAATCTTCGTGCGTAAAAGAAACCATATGACATTATTGCATTTAATTATTATTACAATTATAGAGAGTGAAAAAATATATATTAGTATATAAAGCTTGAGAGTAAAAAGAGAGCTAAAAGAAGCGGCGACAAGTGCCAACAAAGAATGGAAGGAGATAGTGCGCTTAGATAGGGTTAGCAAAAACATTAGTGTATATAAATTTAGGGTAGTTTGGTAAATGATTCAATCTAAATTGACTTTCGGTTAAATTCGGTTACTCGGAGCAAGAACCGAACCGATATTTTAAATTTCAAATATCCAAACCAAAAACTAAACCTATAACAAAAAAACTGAACCGATCGTCATATTTCGATTTGGTCCGGTTCGGTTTTTGGTTCCCCATCGTTATATGCTCACCCCTAGATTATGGTACAAAGAGGAGAAAGAAAAAAAATGAAATTCATCTCTATTATTATAATATTGGCTAGCTACCTCCATAAGATATTGGCTAGCTACCTCCGTAAAGATTTTAATTTGGTTAAACAATCTGTTTTAGAAAATGATGCAAGCAAACATATATAATTTTTCTTATTGAAATGGGAAAGTTTTTCAAGCTTGCTACCTCCATATATCAAAAGTATATTGGCTATGTTGGTTTCTTCATAAAGATGTTCTGGTCTATTTTTTCACATTAAAAAAAAACCTCAATGTTTGGAAAGAATATTATTTGTTTAGTTTATGTTGCACTCTATTAAATAAAGAATTTATAGTACATATATCGTCATTGTAGTCCAAAAAATCACACATATATATTTGATTCGTTGTCTATTATAACAAAAAATTCGAGTTAAAGCATTGAAATTTTATTATATTGCACAGAAGGAACATAATTTGAGATATTTACAAATAAAGAACTAAAACACCTTTGGCATTGGCGTTTCACTTGTTCCATATAATTTTTTTTAAAACATCCTTAAAATGTCCTTACTGCACAACAAAAACGTCCTTAATAAAGATGTTCTGGTTTTTTAATCAAGCTTCGTTTTTAATTAAAAATTTCATAATTTTTTTTATGATTCAAAAAATTAAATTATAAAAAAATTGAGATGATATGTAAAATGGTGCTGTACACCAGTTGGTTAAATCACATGTTTGTGAATGGAGGTCTTGAATTTAATTCTTAGTGGAAGCAATATTATTTTATATGTTTAATTAAACCTAAGTTTTTTTTTTTTTTTTTTGCTTACACTAAGATTTAAGGGGCTGTTTGGCAAATTGGAATTGGAGAAGATTTGGTAAAAACTAGGAAGTGGAGGGGGTGGAGTGGTTATCCACCGTTTGGTATGAGATGGGAATTGAAGTTGGAAATGGCAGATGTGACTGCTGCCAGTTCCTGTCGTGGGTGTAGGGAGGGGTTTTGGGCTGCTTTCACATTCGGAGTTGGCAGCCGGATGTGGATGGTAATCCCATTTTTTTTCTTAATAATTAATTACTATCACATTTAACCATTGTTGGAAAAAATTTATTTGTTTAACAATTAATCACTGCCACATTTCGGCATCCGGATGTGGTGCTTCCAAAAAATTTTTTGCTTAACAAATAAAGTTAACAATTAATCACTGCTAAAAAAATTTAATTAGCATTAATTAGCCAAATGTGAGTTCTACCACATTTTTTTTTGCTTTCCAACACTAATTACTTATTAATTTTTAATTCTTTAAATTTTGGAATCGGATTTCAATTACTTAGCAATTAATCAAAAATCAACATTTTTATTCATTTTTTTGGCTTTTTTTGTTGCTAATTATTTACTCTTTTTTTGTTGCTAACAATTTATTAAACTAACTAATAACTAATGAAAAAAATAATATAAATTAAATATATTTTTTAATTATCTTAAATTATTAAACTAATAATGTAATTTATTAAATTGTTATGTGAATTAATTATAATTTACTATTATTATAATCTACTCTTCCACTTTCCACTTTCGCTTTCCTATCTCAACCAATTTATTTTTTAGCCTTTTCTGAGTCACTATGGTATCTCCTACTACAGGTATGGCGCTAGCTAAGCTTGTAATTACTGTAGCTCCCCAAAAGCTCATCTGACCCCAAGGTGGTACGTATCCTATAAAAGCTGTAACAATCATTAATAGGAATATAACAACTCCGAGACACCAAACTAATTCCCTAGGACTGCTATAACTCGCATGATATAGACCACGAAAAATATGAAAGTGAACCACAATGAGAAACATACTTGCCCCATTAGCATGCATATAACGGAGCAACCAGCCCCCTTCAACATCTCTCATAACGTGTTCTACGCTGTTGAAAGCTAGATCCACATGAGGTGTGTGATGCATAGCTAAAAAAATGCCAGTCACTATCTGAATGACTAAACAAATACCAGCTAACGGACCGAACCCCCACCAATAACTAAGATTGCTCGGGGTTGGATAATCTAAATGCTGGTTAAGTGTGGAGGATATAGGTTGTTTAAGAAGAGAGAATCGTTGGTTCCTTATAGTCATT
Organism: Iris pallida; assembly: GCA_029216955.1. NCBI lineage: Eukaryota > Viridiplantae > Streptophyta > Magnoliopsida > Asparagales > Iridaceae > Iris > Iris pallida. Next base: position 12,440,091 of record JANAVB010043220.1, read on the forward strand.
TCTCTTTTCTATCGTGACAACTCCTCTTCCCCCTTATTTACCCCCTTGCCTTGATGGAATTGGCTTCGCTGCGCCCTGAATAATCATTGAGAAGATTCATCCCATTTTGGCGAGAGGGAGGCAGTAAATCACCTGGGCTACGGATTTGTCGGTTGGTTTATTCTCGAAATTCATTCGGGAAAAAAAAACTGTCGGTTTCTTAAGGGCGCTAGCACGAACGACTAGTCATTAAGAAACCCATGAAAGAAAAGGGATTACATCGCCTTTCATGAATCAGTTTTGCCTGCGTGCAAACTACCTACCCCTTTTCAAAAGAACGTCGATTTCAATCTCAACAAAGAAAGAACGAAAATGAAAGCAACATTGCTTGTTGTCCTATTACTCTTTATTTTTGCCTGCCTTGTGGAGCTTTTGAAAGGAGAGAATTTTCAGAAAGTCACTCTCGGAAACTCTTATTTGACGAGAGAGAGTCAATATGATATTGGCGTTGATTCTACCAACGAAACGAAGAACTTTTTTGTCTTTTTCATTCGGAACCCTATTAGTATAGTAAGCGGGCTCACACCCAGACTCTGACTTCAATGGCCTCAGCACTCCGGCGTGAACATGAACAAGAGTTCTCTTACATAATTGATTTATAATAGTGGTCGATCCCTCGTTCGTTACTTTCGATGTTGTTCACGCAGTGATCTTCTATCTTTCCAAGAGCACTGTACTACCCTGTACGTAGTCTATGTCTGGGGAGACAGGTGCGGTAGAGAGGTCCCCCACTTCGATTCCCGTCCCGTTAGCATCTCCGATCCGAGAGTTGGGATGACTCCGTTAGGTCTTTTCGGTCCGGAGCCGGACGGTAATGGATCTACAACCCTTGCTTGTGGACCAGCTGCAGAGCTAACCTTTGTTCTATTGGTTTGGTGGTTGCTACCAAGATAATTTCTTTATGCCCATCAAAGAACCTCGAGATGCTAATCCGCGAAAAACGATACGAGAAATGCGAAAGAACTCAACTACGGAACGAGGGCGACCCGTGGAAATACATCGGTTTCTTACTCGTGCAAAGGAACTATTTCTTGGCAACTTGGACAACTTATGACGATGTTTGTCCCGCATATCAGACGGAAGATCGGGATCTTTACTAAAGGCTTTATAAAGCTTTCGTCTCAATTCATATTTAGCCGCGAGCAATCGACGTTTGTGATCTCGTATATTTCGCTTATCCGATATCTATCTTACTTAGTTTCCCCCTCATCTTTTAGCAAAAAGCCGCTCCAAGGTGGTAAAGTCTCATCTTTTGTGTTGGCCGAAGTGACAATAGTCACATTGAACCCTCGAATATGTTCGAAGATCTCAAAATGATCTTCCAGTTCCGGGGAGAATTCGCAAAACTCCGTTTCCATCGAGAATTGAATGGAGTTTTCCCGTATTTCGACCGGAGAATCTAACATAGACATTACTGTCGAGATTCTGACCAAAAAATGAGACATTCCATGCCCTCGGAGAGCGCTTTCTCGTGCAAAGTCACTGACATATCCTGTGTCTTTTTCGGACCCGGATCGAAACGACTTTCCTGCTTGGAAATAAGGGCCCCTTTTTGTCTTAAAGAATCTCTGACCGCGCAGAATCTCCAAAGCCAATTTGGAAAATTGGATTCTCAAATCAGAAGCTGCTTTTGGTACTAATCTTATTTCACACGATCCAGGAACTTCCATAACGTTGGCGTGATTCGGTTTGAGCAACGGATTCTGACGTGATACATCTTTGTAATGAAAATGGAGTGGAAACATCATTATGAGATTGGCCGGTTTTTTTTTAGAATGAGCACTGTGAACTATCCGCTTCAAAAAGGATAGTTGATCGAACCGAAACCAACGTAAAGTCAACGACTAAATAGCGGAGTAACTTCGTCATGCGGTATTTCCTTAGTGATTCTTTCAGGGTGTTTTGGCTCGCAATAAAGCTAGGGTCCTGATCGAGCAAGACGCAGTCCTATCTAACACAATATCTTGAGTACCTATGATGGTGACTACATCTGCTGGCATGTGATGTTTGGACATAGAATCGAGTCCTTGTGAATGGGCAAAGCCAGGTGCTCTTATTTTACGACGGTAAGGACGATTGCTTCCATTAGTGACAAGAAAGACACCAAATTCTCCTTTAGGTGCTTCAACTGCGGTATAGGTAGAAGGAGCTGGTACGGAAAAACCTTCTGTATAAGGTTCGAAATGGTGAATTGAGGTAGAGTAGACCGATGATCCTGTAGTCATTTGGCCGGCTATGGAAAGAAAAAAGTTTTTAAGGATTATTATTGGTACTGCTTATTTTTGTATATTTAACTAATCTTACCTTCTTTTACCAAAGCTAAGTACTTGTGCTTACATGGATCATCTAATTTTAATCATATTACTGGAAAGGATATATTTGACCACATGTGCTATTTGTTTGAATTTGATTAATGTCGCATGAGACACGATTACAGTAAATACCTACCTCATGCATTGGCAACGGAAAACCATATCTTATGTTAGATTCTAAAGAATGTCTACTATGCTAGACTGTTAGAGACTTGGAGTTTCTCAGCAATATGAGAACAAACAAATGATTTGAGTATATATATATATATATATATATATATATATATATATATATATATATATATATATATAAGCATAATATCCAAATTGATTACTTTTGGAATGATTCTGCCTTTGTGTTCAAGTTGTAATAACTAACAAGTTTCTGTATGGGAGTAAACATTAGACACTGGTGGGTTGTAGAGAATATACAGACAATCAAACCTCTTGTAGTTTAGTCCTTGTGACTCGATTGGTGTCATGTTGCAAATTGGATTGTGTATATGATTTTATTATACCCCTAGATTATGGATATTTGTTGCAATCCACAAGTGATCTAATGGAGAATATATAAATAAATTTCAGTATGTCAGAGGTACTTTCACCGGAATCTGATGATGCTCAACAGCTCGAGTATATGGAGTTATGATCTCTCCATGAAACAATCATTTCTATGCTGCAGCAATGTCTATTGTATATTTGTCCATTTCTAAAACTCTATATTGAAGATGATAATCTCTCTGTTGAAGACGTATCTTTGTGGCCTGTGTGGTTTCTAATTTATTGTGTGGTTATTTTTCTTAGTTATTTGCTGAATGTTTACAAAATAACCATGATGGATACTCTAAATTTGATGGATTTAGTTCTCAACAGGTTCTGCTGTCTAGCACTTTGGAGCGCATAGTTGACGTCTTAAGGGATGCTCGTGACGTATCGTTTCTGTTCTTGAGGCCTGTGACCAAGAAGGAAGCCCCAGATAGATTACCATGAAATTGTTGAACGCCCAATGGATCTCTTCACCATCAGAGATAAGGTGAGAAGAATGGAGTACACAACTCTGAATTATTGCAAACTCGTAACCTCATTCGCCTGCCATAACTGTATCATCCATAGCCAAACTATACTATAAGTTTATGCACAGATTAACCTGATTCACTTCATAAAAGAGAACCTCCCTGTCAGAAAATATCCCCCATTTAACCACTAAACCAACTCTCGGTTGCAAATCATCCCAGCTCTCCCTCCTCTCCTCCCTTCAATAATAATTACAAAGGACTGGGGAACAAATTAATCTCGAGCACACATCGACTGACATTCTTCCAACAGCATTTTTCTATAGTTTTGGCAACGCCAACAGGAGGCCCCAATAATGTTCTCCACTGTCGTCAACTTTAGGCCTCAACTATCCGGGAGCAGATCGGTTGTCCCATTTATTCTGTCCCAACTCTGTCCCTCCCTATTACATGTAGGCCACAATCCACTATCTACTCCCACAGCCAACGTGTAATAGGGAGGGGGGCAGAATTGGGATAGGATAAATGGGACAGCAGATGTGCTCCCCAACAATCCAGATACACCACCAAGGAACGTGATATAAATACACTGGTTAGTTGCACCATCGGACATTGAACTGCATCACAAAAGATGGACCAGCCACAAGAAGTGTTTTACTCCGAAATCGATAGTGTAAAGTAACAGGGGAATTAGCCACCCCAATCTTTGAACTGAGGGGCAAACAAGGGTAAATAAGCAAATATTAAAGGCCACTGCTATTAGGTTTACATTTCTTGTGCACATTAACTAGAGAATTTTCCGCTTATTGATATATTCGTTCAGAATGGTTCCGCTACAAAATTAGTATGTTCTTAATGCTTTTACCCAATCAATATCCAGTCTAAAATCTCCAGGGCCAGATTTAGCACCAGGGACACCGCCGTCAGCATTTACAGAAATAGACATTCCTAACACTCGTGCTGGGTTCATCTCCATCTTGGCATCAATGACATTTCCCCTCCATGTTGGTAAGTATCTTTCTAGAGGTATCTGCCACCAAGCATAAATTTTCGCATTAGCTCTGAGCCTACAACGCACATTTCTTGGAGAAAAAGAAAATGGCAGCAACGAAAAAGGAACAATATTATATCAAGAGAATTTGATTGGATCGGAATTTACCTTTGCAACATGCCATTCATCTTTGGGTACAAAAATAAATGCTTGCCACGAATTGTCTTCCTCTTGTCCTGGTGAATTTATCCAATTCTCGGTGTATATCTGCATCAAGAAGGATGACATTGATTAAATATAATACTAGCTTCAAAACTCCTGACGGAATATATTTCCAGCTTACTTGTATGAGATACTTACAGTTGATATGTAGCATCTCCCATCCCCTCGAAGCCTTAAGGCAAGTGTATCATATGGTTCCAAGTCGATGAAGCCATCAAACTGGTGATGGAGGATAAAAAAAGGTAACAGAAAGAGCTTTAGTCCCAAGAGCCTCTACAAATTACCAAGTTGTAAGAAACACGATATAAAGAGCCTTCATCCCAAATTATGGTGGTTGGCTACATGAATCCTCGTCTTCCATTCATTTCTATTAACTTTGTAAGAAGTCATACATATATCTCCCAAAAGACATTTCTGATATTTGGTGTAAGAATATAAGTTGGTGCAGAAGCCAGAAGGTATGGAATTTTGATACAATACAAGTTCTGTTTTCTGCTTGTCTGGGTAGTGCGCAACAAAATGCAATTAAACAAGGCAGTTTGAAAATTCAAGGTTCCTTTCTGGAACCTTTACCTGTAAAATGGATAAAAAATTTACGCTCCATTAAAGACCATATTCGATGTCCCCACATTATCCTGTTGAATGAACCAACTTCAAACAGAAAATTTCCTACTCTCACCGAAAAACCAAGTCTAGGGAACAACTAAACAGAACAGCTGTAAACATAACACCAAGAACCCAGAGGTTTTGTTGACCTGAATAAAAATAATATTTACTATCAACCTATGTTGTCCAGATAGATACTCCACTGGAGGACTGTATCCATGCCTGTGCCCATAACATAACTGAAAGTGAGTTGGCACGGTCGTAGTCATGTCAAACATAATTGAGACATGAGAAAGTGACATAGATAAGTTTTTGTGTGACATGATAAGGTCATTTCTTTCCAATAACCCATTTCTAGAACTTTTGGGAACTGTTAGTTAACCAACGTTCCCAAAAGCTTGAGCTGACAGGAAGGGGCCAACTTATATATTAGACCTTTAACATCCCCCCTCACCAGGGTTACGACAACCAAGGTTGACCTGCAGGTGGATGAGCCTAGAGCATCCACCTGTGCTAAAGTCCAGTGAAAGGACGACCACGCATTGAAGGGCAATATAAACCATTTAATTAGTCGAAGAGGGATTCGAACCCAAAGACTTTATATTCTTATACCATGTTAGTTAACCAATGTTCCCAAAAGCTCAAGCTGGTAAGAACATGCCAACTTATATATCAAACCTTTAACAAGAATCTATATATATATATATATATATATATATATATATATATATATCATCCAAAACATGCTTAAATATAATAGCATTTAGATCTAATGTATAAAATATCTATATAGATATATTTATTGTGTGTATGTACAATGGTATCCGTTCCGAGAAGTGTCATATTTTGAATCTCTGACTGTGTCTATGCAACCTAGCTATCTTTGTTCAGATATTTCCAATGTCAAAGTCAAAAAGGGTTTACCACTTTACCCACTGAAAGGCTGTTAACATAAACCAACTAGAGAAACGTCATTACATGATAAAAATCCAAGAAATTCTAAGACATTTCAATAACGAAAAATAGTGTAAAGGATATAGTTTTTGTTAATGTTACAAAGGGCATAGCCCTTAAAAGAGGTGAATGGGAGAAAAGGACTGACCCAAAAGCATTTGGGATTAAGGCTTTAATGTCGTTTTCACTAACAGAAAACCCATTATGCATCTCCTTTTAACATAATATTTCTCAACATGATTCTTTAGCTATTTTCCACCCATACTCTTTTCGTTCTTTGTTTACTTGACATTTCATTCCGTACTTGTCAACCAGATAACTTTGAAGAGCTGAGTCAATTCATCATGTACGAATTAGTAATCTGTGTCACCCTTATCTTTTATTCTCAACACACTTGAGCAAAATAATGCCATATACAGTATTCTTCTCCACTGTTGCCCTGAAAGAAATAACACCAACTATTTCCTGTTCTCAAAGATGGGAAAGGGGAAATGATAGGCGAAAACAATAAGAAAATGAAAATGAAAGCTACAAATTTTATGAGATAAATAAAGACAATTAGAGATCCTAAGTCCACAATAAATTGTTCTATAAAGGAGTTATTTCCCTTTATATGGTTATTTTACTAAAATTAAAACTCCTCCAAATGTGAAAAAAAAAAAATTCAATAGTGATTGACAGAACTCAGCCAACTCCATTCCATGCTTGAGATCATTTCCCTTTAAACCCCATACCTAATAATCCTGCTTAAATGCTAACCAACAATCACTCATAGGATGAAGATTTGTTTGGCGGGACATCCTAAAAGGGATCCATATCCAACTAGACATTTACAATAGTATGACAAAGATCTCATAAAAGAGCAACACATGAAGAAAGATGGAAGGTTGCTACTTGTGTCTCAATGAGGCAGTTGGAGCCAAGGAAAAATTAGTGTTGCCGTTCCCATGTTCAAATCTGAAGTAGCAGACGATATCGGTACATATCGATATTGATACATATCGGCTACACCGTATCATTTTTGGCATGTCCAACCAATACTCAACCCCCACCGATATTGTCGATACCAACTCTCCTTCCCGGGCAATTCAAAGAAAAGTAAAATGAGAACTATAGCAAAAATCAATGTCCACATAATGATTTGATTGTGCTCAATATGCTCATACATCTTAACATTATTCCATTCAAAACTATCTATTGGTTAGTACTTTGTATAAAATCAAGTAATAAACAACATTATCTATTCCGTTTGCATAATTCAGCAATGTTGAATATTATTCCATTCAAAACTAGTGAAAACAAATAATATGTAAGATTATTCCTACATGTAGAAAATATTTTTAATTGTTTTAAAAATAATGCCTTATTATTTGTTGGTTTTCCTAAACCAAGATCTCCGAAATTCCGATATGGGACCGCCGAAACTACCGAAACAAATGGCACGCATAAGAAGGGTCTGAAACGATTCCAATACCAATACTGCGAACCTTGGTTAAAATATGAAGTGCAAGAGAAGTAGACATGCTAGCATGAAAACTTAAAATGTTGTTTCATGGTACTTCAGATTTCAATACTGCGTTTGAGCGGGGCTTGCCGAACTTAGCAAAATAATCTATTGCCATGTCTCTGTACCTACAATTTGGGTTCAGAGATGTTTTTATTAATGATGGGAACTCATACAAAAGAACAAGTTAGATCTGCTGCCTCAACAAATTGGAGTTTCACCAAGTCGAAATGAATCTCAAAATTTTATGCTATGAAGCACAAAATGTTCAATCCCCTAGATTTATAAATTGCACAAACCTATACTACACATATGCGCTCGGGTGCATATCGAAAATAATCCAAGAAGTTCTTCACATCTTTCACTGAAGAGAAGATTATTTATAAGCGGACATCCATTAAAATGACTACAACATTATTTTAGTTATGAAAAAGTAGTTTCACAAATTGTCACTACAAATTGGATTTCCACTCTTCTGTAAACTAGGTCGATGGTGAAGTGCAATCATCGTGTCATGTATTCATATGGCGGAAGTATGACATCTGTTTCATGGCAGTTTGGTATTTGTTTGATCAATAGTGACAAACAACAGATATGCAATGTATTTATTCGGTAACACATCCCCTCCATGTTGACTCAATATTTCCTAGAAATGATGTATCAGCAATATGTGCATCATATCGTATCAACAATTTGTGCTTCTTAGATACAAATTTCACTTGTTTCGTTTCTCAGAGTGATAAATGAGCAAAGAGGAGAACACACTAGTGACTGTGTATGTAGATGAAAGCAACGCGCCACTTATGGCTACTTCCAATGATCAATACATTTTAGGAAGGTTCTTCAGATAACCAAGGCAGCTGGATACAGATATCGGAAGAACGTGGTAAAGGAAATATCTAACAAAAGAGGCGCAAATAGAACCAAGCGACGGAACAATATAATCTGGTTCTCTCAAGCATTAAAAGTGCAGTTTCTAAAATTAAAAAAAAATCAATTAGGATATTAAAAGAAGTGATTCAAAAATATTTGAGTTGGTCAAAGTTATTAGATTCACTACTAAAAATGAATTGTTGAGCTAGGAGATGATAAAGCTTTGGTTCTAATGGTTCTAGGATTAGTCGGATTGATTTTCAAAGTCCCAATTTGCTTGCAAACTGGTGAGGAAGCCCTGCAGTCATTAAGATTTTTCCAGATTTATATAGATTATCACACCCCTTAAAAACTAAGTTGTCAATAGTTTGTGCAATACCCATTATTTACCTCTTCAGGAGCAACTCAACACTCTCTTCTATGTGATTTGTCTTATGTAAAAACTAGAAATATCCAGCTAAATGCGATATAGTAACCACTTCTCCTTTCAGCCAGAGAAGTGTTTGCAATACTATATTAAAAACACCTGATATTTGTTCCTTCAGCTTAGTTCCTAGAATTGTTTGGTGGTGCTGACAAAAATATTCACATGCCTCCCCAATAGCTCAAGTTAACTATAGATCCTTAAACATTGGACATAACACTTTCCCCCACCTTAATATCTTGTAACTTTCCATAGTTACTTGTGAGCTGCTTAATAGTTCAGCATACAACATAATTCAGTTGTGCAAAAAAAAAAAAAAATCAGCAACCCTGTGAAATACTACTATCCAGAGACCAACCAAAGCCCTTATCGTAACCCAAAATAAATTAACCGAATGTATTTCACTTTCACAATGATTCAGATTGATACAGTTTTGAAGCCTCCAATGCAAGCCTTTTAGATTCACTGGCCAAGTCCTCACTTGAAAGCAAGGGTTTAAGTTAGGCCATATATATATATATATATATATATATATATATATATATATATATGTTTCATCCATTTTTAGGAATTTGAGGGGCTAAAACTATAGAAACCGACCGATCCAAAGGTTCCAAGTTCCAAATCTCACCCCCACCCCAAAGACTAACAAGAAGATCGAAAGCCAATATACTTTTATATTCTGTAAAAAAAAACATTTGAAGTTTATATTATATTCTCAAAAGTCATCAAGATCGTTGATGAATTTTGTAGTTAATATTACATTGTTTTTAATCAGCAGAACATCCATACTGAGTCACTGACACATACTGACCCGAGCCTTCGTCATGACCCAATAAGTCTATAAACTAGAAGGGATTACCCTATGTGTAGGGGCAGACCCAGATTTATATTTCAAATTTTTTTTAGGGTGGGGTGGGGTAGGGGTAGGGGTGGGGTGGGGGTGTGGGGGGATGCAAAATACCTTAAATTAAAATTAAGGAGGCACTGAGGATTGAACTTGAGACCTCTTGGTTAAAACCATGTAGACTCGCAAACTAAGTGGTTTAGTTGTAAGTTTACAAAACATTATGTATATAATAAAATACACATACAGAGTAGGAAAGCGAAAACTCAGCAAACCCCAAGGTAGGGCTAAGGTGGATCCGCCCCTTGCATATGTGTCTAACATTCATAGTAAGAAAAAGATTCGATTAACTTCGGATGCTCCAATACTTACTTGCCAAGCCCTCCATCGAAACCCATAATCTTACTCCATGAAACTCATCAAGATCATTGATGCATTACGTAAATCATATTATATTTTCTTCTCACCAGGAAAAAGTTGTTTCTGCTCAACCTTATATGTGGTTCATATGAGCACCTAAAGTATTTCCTTCTTAAAATACATGAATATGAATGCAGCAAAAGGTATATTCTTTTTTATCTCTTGCAATTGTTAGAGAACAAACTTTTTCTGTCAACCTCCTACTTTCCCTCATTTCTCTTCTGTGATAATTTCCTTCCAATAACCTACCAATATAGTTTAATATCTACATCTTGTTTGAGGAAACAATATAAGGTCTTAGAAAAGGGTATTATTATGAACACACCCCTGTCACTCGTCCAAATAGATATATGCTTCTTCTCCCTTCTTATTATTTAGCTCTTACGTATTCCCTTCAATAACATCCCTCATCCTCCACCACTGATATATCTTTGTCAACTTACAGTGGCCCTCACTTAATCCCATTATATAAACTTCAAGTATGGATAGGGAGTTTTACTGATGAATAAAGACTGAAGACAGGCCATACCTAATGATGTTATCGCATACATAAAACTGGAGGAACAAATGAAGCTTCTGAATCATGCATGATACATGTAAAAGTTACAAACACGAGATGCTAAGACACAAGTAGGACGCTTGAACTGTTCCACAAATATTTACTTTCAACAAATAAGCATAAAATGTTCTATAACTACAAGAAGCATGAAGAGAAAAATATTATAGAACACTATTCGACAAAGACATGGAAGATTCCACAGCCAAATGATGAGAGCGAACAATATTAAGGCATGAATTAAGGACTAGACAAATATCATTTCTCCCAATGGTGACACTCAAAGTTTTGAAGTAAAATTTTGTCAAGAACAAAACAACTCACCTTCTTACTCCGCATTCCACAAAAACCACTCCGGTTTATTCTCCACGAGGAATCCTCAGCTACATCCAACGAAAGGTTGCCAGAAAAAGTTCCTACATTATAAAAGCATTGTTGTCACTTGCCAGTCCAAACTTTATAATTTCAATTCACCATTATTTTTTCTGATATAAATCCTTTGTATGGAAAATAGTACAATAAAGCACAAGATCAATGGTTGACATAGATATGTCTAGCTTCCAGGATGGTGACAAATGTATTTTCAATTTTCAAGTATAACAAACATATTTAATAATAAACCTTATTAAGGATATCATCATAAGTACATTAACACGGCATATAGTATTTCATAAGCCCTCTAAGCTTGGCCATAGGACCAACCGAAACAAAGTTTCGCCGAAAGATCAGACTTCATGGAGAGAAATTTGGAACATAGAAACTTAATCAGGATGACAGAGTCCACTCCGCCACAAACTGTTTAGACGAAACATCTTCCATGCCAAACCCTCACAATTAGTAACTTTGAGAAGGCTTCAAGGGCCTCTAAAGCACAGTGTGATGCTTGGAAGTTGAAGTACTGAAATTATACAGCTTTTATCACCAACATGACTGAATGCATTGAAGAAAACTAGCTCAAGTAGTTAACGTAATAGAGGCATAAGATCGGAAGGTTCTGGTCATGGGTAAGAGTACACCCTAAGAAGTGCAAAGATAAATTTTCAACCAAAAATGAGATGCATGAACAGATGCTTAGTGGTTCTTTGAGAAGCCTCATGGCCTCCTAATGGTCGCTGTAACAATAATGACATTTATCGACCACCGCCTTTTTACTAAGATCATTTTATATTTTTATTAATATTTTAATACATGCATTCCATTATCACAGAAATATTACCCCGTGGCACACTCAAAATATGGGAAATACATGATATATATCTTATGATGCGGTACGATACATCCTATAAACAATACGATTCCCTGAACGATACTAAGGGTACAACTTATCTTACGATACACTTTCTGTACCATACAAAACAATGTGACATGTATCACGCAATTTGGTGTATCAATCGAATCATAGATTATCGGGTAAAGCTAGATCTAAACAAGTTAAACCCAGAATTTTAAGTGTTTAGAAACTAATGGTTTAATAATCAAACTCTGGAACTCTAAAATTTGATATGGTTAACCAATATAACATTTTAAAACCCTTTTCAAATTCTCCGTTCCAAGCAAACCCTTTCAAAAGAACCTTTCGAGGAATGTTTATTTTTTGGCATCCTTCATCAACTTCTAACATCTCCAACTATGACAGCAAATATTTTCCGATGGTATATGGCATCTCTAGAAATTTCAACATCTAGTTTTCTGAATAAGAGGAATTTATTTTCCTTCTTTTCTATTTCTTTATGCTTTTCTTTTGGGGTTTGAGTCTTCTGTATTCAGTTTTGATCTTTTTTAGTAACCTTTTACCATGTGTTTTCTTAGGATTTTAGCAAATTATACATTGTTTAGAAATTGCTATGTAGAACATGTTATTTCTTTAAATAATTCAACTCATTGATCAGTAATAATTAAGTTCTTATTGGTGCAATAATTAATACTAATGAATAGCACCATGTGATACTAATGTTATTTTATTTTCCTATTCGTCAATTTTATGATGAACTTCTCACTTCATGACTGATGATGATGCTTATTATTGTTTCTTATAGTAGTGTTATATATATATATATATATATATATATATATATATATATTAGGGCGCAGATCAAAAGCCCCGTCCCCTGCACCATCGGATCGGGGGGACCGCACGCGCGCCCGTTCGATCCAACGGCCGAGGGCGTCGGGGCTCCCGATCAAGACCCATATATATATATATATATATATATATATATATATATATATATATATATATAGAGAGAGAGAGAGAGAGAGAGATTTTCGATCACGTTTTATATGCAGTTGATTATATTAATTTTCAAGATATTATCAATAGAAGAATGTATGTGATTGAAAATCAAGCAAACCAATATGTGATATGTATCTCAACCTAGGATACAAAAGGTTAGTAAGTTAGACCTATTGCCCACTTAAGTAGTACTAACATGATAAAAATTCTTATGATTATTACATAAGAGCTTTATAGTTTAGCAAATAATTAATCAGTTATTCACAAACAAGAGACCTTTTAGTAAAACTTTATCTGGTGTTATGCAGCTTACGTTCTACTTTTAATACAACGCCTCAACTGTTCAACATGACATCATCTCCCCATATTAGTGTTTCCTAGTTAAGGCATTTAATATTTAATATACAATATAATAAGTATCATATTATACATGGCTTGAAACAATTGAAGAGTTATGCTCTGTGAGTTATCTTCCATTAGATCTTTCAATTCCAAAACCAGTCCAATACATTTCAAAGTGGAAATATGTATATATAAATGCCTCAGATTTCTCCCAATAACTAGGGAACATTTTGCCCATATCGTCACTTATGTTGCTAAACATGCAGATAGCTATGCAAAAGATTATGAACAGAAGATAGGATTTCTTGAAAACTAAAGGAACGTCTATAAGGAGTAGGCACCTAAAAAAGTCATGTTACTAAACAGAAAGGTTGCGATGATTGCTTAAACCCTGCAACTTAAGTTGCTAATCATCTCTAAGCAATAATAGAAGGCTGTATATTCATAACCATTGAAAGATTCAGAAATATTCTCTTCGGAATTTAGATTGCTATTCAACTTGCAAACAATTTAGTAGTTTAAACTACTCTACATTCACCTATATCAAATAATAGGAAGTCAGTTTTATAATTGATAAGAGGGATGTATACTACTTTAAACATCACAATGACATACAAAATGATAAACATATTTGTACTTCTTGCTATGTTACAAGGATATGTGCCACAAATTACATCAGCGTACCGCTAAGTCCATCATCGCCGTCTTTAATCTCCAACGAAGCTGATGACAAACCTGGAGATTAAATATGTAAATGTCATGTTGCTGACCATACAGATAAAAAGTAATGGATGATATTTACCAAACATGCACAAAATGGAGTAACTACTGAAAGCAAACAAAAAATAGGAGTAATCTGACTCTATAAACATGCATGAAATGGAGCATTTATAAATATATGACCTCCATATTCAGAATCAGAATACAAATGCCACTTCTTCAGCTCCTCCTTTGAATTGAAGTTGAACACATATCTTTCACTTGGGGGCATCATCTCTTCTAAGTTCCATGCGAAAGCTGAAAATTATCAAGAAGTACGAGCATAAGCATCACAAAAATCTATATAGCAGGACTCCATTGGATTACCATAGAATAGCACTCACATATGATGTGTATGACCAAGGCTAAGATACTTTCAGAAGGGATGGACCCAAAGCATTCTTCCCCCAAACACAAGAAGTGTGGAAAAAGAGTACCAGAAAACAAGGTAACTTTTAAATTTGTTGCCTCCTTCTCACTGAAGTCTGGTTTTGTCCTTTACTTTCACAGTATGAAACTTTATTTACATGAGGCAAGGATATTGAATCGTGATGCTAACAATGTTTGGTTCCAAGACAGGAAGCAAAAACCATGCCTGGACCAAAATTAGATGATTGAGAATCCAAATTATTTACTTGTATTCAAGTAATCCTACAATATAGCCCTTTATACTGCAACATACACGTTAAACAAAATCTAGGCTCCATTATTTTGCCCTCTACTGGTGCTAACTCTCCTCAGAGTCAGCTTGTGCATAATTATATGCTTTTGAGTTTCACTGTATCTACAGACTCTACCAGAATTTTCCAAAATTCAATAATAAGATCGTACTTATACTGCGTATCTTAACTCATCACCATGATAATCCTTGCGAAGTAGCGAGACATCTATCATCTGTCATTTTGCATAATATTATATTAGATGGTGGAATTGTCACCCAAGAGAAAAGGGAGAATGACCGTGTTGAAATTCATGAAAACTCTCCTTTTCAGGATATTCAACAAGCCAATTTGCTCTTAATCCAAAGTATTTGTCTACCCACTATACATTTATTTCAGATTTGTCGCCAATAACTCATCGGACTCCTATTTATAGCACATCGAATAGTTATAATCTTATAAATAAGGTTCTCACTTCTCAGTATCGGTATCGGAATCGGTACCGGACCATTCCTATGAGTATCGGTATCGGCGATATCGGTAGTATCGCGGTTTCGGATCGGAGTATCGGATTTTTTGGTATCAGAAAACAAATAATTATTAATAAATTATTAACATTTAAAAAAATATATTTTATACATTTAAGCATAATTTTAAGTATTTTAGTGTTATTTCTTAGTAGTTTTGTAATTAAATAAAATAGTAGTCACCCTTACCGATTGGTTTACATGCAATAGATCATTTATATGCTTTTACAACCTTATTATGCTTCAAACCCTTGTTGATTTGTCTTTTTTCCTTCAATTTTTTTTTGCCAAATTGATCGATGTCGGTATCGGTCAGTATAGGGTATCGGTCGTTATCGGATCGGGACATGCCAAATCGTATCGGTATCGGCCGTATCGGATCGGTATCGGCCGATACTTTAAACTATGAATTATAATACCTCGATTTTCACGACATGGAGCAAAATAGGCCTTCTATCACCATCCAGTCAACAATACACATACTCAGAGAACAATAAAAAATACATCTAAATTATATAAAGGGCTATATTGCAAAGGTGGAGGGAGCGACAGAGCTAGGAGACATCAGGCATATTGCGTGCTGCAACTTCTTATACAAGATCATCACCCCCTTAATGTGTGACTGTGACCGGATGGGGAATGTCATGCATGAGCTTATTTCTCCTAATCTGACGACTTTTATCAAAAGACTGCTCTATCTCGGAGAACTGCTTGCTAGCTCACGAGCTTGTGAGGAATTTTAACAAACAGGGGGTAACAAAACGTGTCTGAAGCTGGATCTCAAGAAAGCTTATGATATGGTCAATCGGGATTTCCTTTGTCACATCATGCTCTGTATGGGTTTTGACAAATGGTAGATGGACAGGGTGAGGGAATGTGTATGTTCTTCCTCTTTCTCCATTATTGTTAGGGGGTCAGTCGAAGGAATTTTTTGGCAGCGATAGAGGCCTGAGACAAGGGGATCCCCTATCTCCTTATCTTTTTGCGATTGTGATAGAGTTCCTAACTTACCTGTTGGATGACGTGGTAGTGGACGGGCTGATTACCCCATTATTTCGGAAGACGGAACATGTGGTTTCTCACATTATTTATGCTAATAATCTGTTAGTCTTCGTGGAGCCATTGCACAGATCCCTTGACACGCACAAGGTCATCTTCGATACCTTGAAGAGTTGGTCGAAATTGCAGCTGAACAGAAACAAGAGTCAAATGTTCATGAATTGTACTTGTAGGAATAAGGAGGCTTGGCTGGCCAAGACGAACATAACGAAAGAGATGCTTCATGTTAAATACTTGGGTCTTCCCCTCTCGATTAACTATGCACTAATGCGGAGTGCGAGAAAATTCTCAACTACACGTAATCGGGACTGAAGGGATGGCAAGCACAGATTTTTGTCCTCTGGGGATAGGATTGAACTTATAAGCGGGGTCATCTCGACAATTGCTATGTACTGACCGCATGTCATTATGCTTCCCAAAGGCACGATCAAGAAGATTTAACGAATGGGTGCAAACTTCCTATGGAGAGAGGGCATGCATGCTATTACTTAGGAGGAATTGTGTTGACCTAAAAAGGAGGGAGGAGTTGGGCTGATCCTTGTTCCTCCTCGGATAACGGCCTTCCTTAAACTTATTTGGAGATTCATCAACGAAAAGTCTCTTTAGGCGGACTGGATTAAGGGAAGGTATTTTGTTCGACTAATACGAACAACTACTCGGTCACGGTTAAATCGTTTTTGGCAACAAAGCTCAAGGCTAAGGATCAAGCACTCCAGCTTAATCGAGAGGGAGGACTGGCATGTATGTGATGATGGGTTCTACTGACACGGTGAATAGCCTTATTCAGTAAGGGGGGGTAGAAGCTGTAGGGCCGTTTGATCGAGGCTGCTCATACGGAAGACATCCGCGCGGTGGAGATTGATAGGCAAGGGACGGAGGACTACTGGGTTTGGAAAGATATGCAGAGAGGCACCTTCAAATTTCGAACTGACAGTGAACCAGATAAGGACCTATCATGAGGAGGTCGATTGGACGGAGGTGGTGTGACGAAAGGGGCGATGGTCAAGATTTTCTTGTGCCTCTACATAACATTCAGGAACAGACTCCTTACGAGAGACATGCTTACCATGTTTGGGATCTCCTGTGAGGATAAGAAGTGTTGCTTATGCAAAAATAAAGATGAGTCTAGGGATCATATGTTTTTCGCTTGTGACTTTGTTTGGGATATTTAGAGCTCCCAGAATTCTAAGTTTGGACATCCCACCGTGCAAAGCAGAGATTTTTCTTCTGTTATGAATGAAGTAAAAGCTCATAAAAGCAACGGAGCGATAGGATACTGTCTTCTCAGACTTATTTTTGGGGCGATAGTTTGGCATATGTAGAGGAAACAAAATCGACGTACCTTTGAGGGTCTTTCTCTCAGTATTTTTGTTGTACAAGGAAATATAGATGCTGATATAGATATCCTAGACCCCAGATAACCAATTTTGTAATCTTGACTGGATCATAGTTATAATCTTGGTATTTATATATAAAATTTTCGAGTATATATATATATATATATATGAGGAATGATCGAGATCCCCGTTGTTAAGTATCTCCAAATGTTCCCAAAATATCAGCCATTAGATCTATTTTTGGACCATATAGATTAGTTCAAAATCATCCGACCGAGAAATTGGAAAGTTAAGGAACTAATTTGTATAGTCCAAAAAGACAGATCTAATGGCCGCTATTTTGGAGACATTCGGGAAAACATTCGGAGATGCTTAATATCGGGGATCCTGATCCTGTCTCTCCCTCTCTCTTTCTCTCTCCCTCTGAGCCCCGCCCGCGGAGCCCTGTGGGAGCCCGTCGCCCTCGACCGTTGGAACGAGGGGGCGCGCGCGGGCCCCCCAATCCGATGGTGCACGGGGGCGTGGCTTTGTCGGGGCTCCGCGGGCTTTTATATATATATATATATATATATAAAATGCCAATGACCCCTAGTCTAGTGGTAGTGGTGAGGCATGCAGCCCAAGCGGTCAGGAGATCAATTACCATTTTCAAAATATATAGATTTTTACATCTAAATTATATATAACTTCAACATAAACCTATCTTGCCCGGACACAGTGCCAAATTTGGTGCCTACTAGTGTATTCTGGAGTGTGTGATTGTGTCGACCGACGAAGTAACAACTACAAAACCTAGACCCCCAAGTGCAGATTCCAAAGCTTAAAGGAAGTTAAAATTGCAAAAATGGAATCAACGAAACTAAGAAGACGAAGAAGAGAGCAAACCCCTCTTTGTGGCGTTGAGAGAAGCCTGCAATATCCCTTTGAACCTCCCCATCAAGAACTCACTCACAGCTTACTTTTAGTTTCTTGGCGGAGAGAGAGAGAGAGAGGAGAGACCAGTCGGTACTACCAAATGAGCCTGCAGCATGGGCCGGACTTTAGTAAGCCTTTTCACAGCGATACCCTTGGGCTGGGTTTTTTCCCACTCCCACATCCTCTTCTCTCCCATGGATGTGGAGGAATTAGGAAAGAACCCAGCCACACCACCTCGACGATGGCGCCCTCCTCGTCCTTCTCGTCCATGTTGTAGCCGTCGACGAGGTCGCGGTCGGAGAGGACCCAGCCAACACCACCTTGCCGACAAGGCCCTCCTCATCCTCGTCGGAGCAGTCGACGAGACCCTCCTCCTCCTCGTCAGCTCAGTCGACGAGGCCCTCCTCCTTGCGGAAGGAGCCGTCGACGAGGCCAGGTGCCTTTGTCGGAGCTGTCGACCCGGCACATGAAGTCGCCCACTCAATTGGAGCAGCCTCGAGGCGGTGGCCAACGACAACTCTGTCGGATACAACCCTCTCATTCACCTTAGGTGAAATCGCCGTCGACAAGGCCCTCCTCCTCGTCGTCGGTTGGCGGTGGCCAGCAATAGCTTTGTCGATGAGATTGAAGAACCCTAGGGTTCCCAACCAAATTTTTTTTCTCCAAATCCAAATTCTGAGAAGTAAACCAAACACGGTTTTTTCAAATCCAAAATTCTGGATTTGATCCAAATTCCAGAATTTGGAAAACCAAATCCAAATCTGGATCCAAATCCCCCAACCAAACAGCGCCTAAACATAACAGATCTTTGAATAAACAAATACTGTTGTGAAATCAAAAGGGATTTCCAATAAAATGACATTCTGACCTCGGATTCAAATATAAGATTGTGTTAAATTATTACGTCCAGCTACACCATCGTCGGAGCTTTGACAATATAAAGAGGTGCAAAAATGGAATCAACAGAAGACGAAGAAGAGAGCAAACCCCTCTTTGTGGCGTTGAGAGAAGCCTGCAATATCCCTTTGAACCTCCCCATCAAGAACTCACTCACAGCTTAGTTTTAGTTTCTTGGCGGAGAGAGAGAGAGAGAGAGGAGAGACCAGTCGGTACTACCAAATGAACATGCAGCATGGCCGGGCTTTAGTAGGCCTTTTCACAGCGATACACTCAGGCCTCGTTTGTTTCACGGATTTAAGGAACTAGAAAAATAAAAAGTTGTTCCTTTCTTTTGTTTGGTAGCCATAAACTTGGGAATCAATTTCCTTACAAGAGGGAAAATGAGAGGGTTTTATGGTTCCACTCATGACCAATGGGATTGATTTTCCCTCCTCCTTTTCCAACATTTATTACAAAAAATTATGACAAAACTAACCATATGTTATTGCTTATTTTACCATTAACTTCTCGTATTCTGGGTCCCTTTGGATTTTCATACTGCCATTTTTATTTTAAAAGGTAAGGATATTATTGGAACATTGATATATTTTTGCTTTCCTTTCCTGCACCAACCAAACACTGGAAAGAAAATCAAATGGTCTTTCCTAGGTGATTTCCTTGTTTTACCAAACAACGGAAAGAAAATGTGACAGGAATTCTATTTTTCCATTCCCATGGAAAGTACAAGGGAATCAATTTCCCTTCCGTGAACCAAACGAGGCCTCAGTGTTTGGTCATAGAGGAAAATGTCCAAATATGTCCAATTGTTTAATCCTGGGGAAGATAATTAAAAAAAGAAAAGGAAAAAAAAACAAACTATCCACTTGTTTAGTCCAGGGGAAGATAATTAAAAAATTAAAAGGGCTAATTAGTGTTTAGATCATGAATTTTATAATAGTTTAGATTTTTAAGTCCTAATATATCCAATTGAAAATTTTGGACCTGAATATTTATTTATTTTATTTTTATTATTCCCTTCCTCCCCATGTAACAATAAAAATTTTCTATATAAGCTAGTGAGGGTATAACGGAAAAGATAAAACAAAATATAAAAATTCAGAACTTTTCAATTGGACATGACAGGGCTTGAACTCTAAGCTAGTATAAAATTTAGGGTAAACTCTAATTAGCCCAAAAAAATGAAGATGGGAGAGAGGATTGAGAGATTGTGGTAGGGGTGAGCAACGGTCCGGTTCGGCTCAAACCGAATCAAATATATAAAAACCTAAATAACCGTAACCGTATTTTTCAAAACTGAAAACCGAACCGCTTTCATAAAAACCAAACAAAACCGAACAAAATTAATTCGGTTCATTTTTGGTCCGTTCGATTTCATCGACCAATGGATCAGACCTTCACATTTTAGCAGATGAGTCAATTTAAATAGTAAATATTCAAAAAAATAATATGACATTATTGTATTTAGTTATTATTATAATTACAGAGAGTGAAAAAATATTAGTATATAAAGATTGAGGGTAGAAAGAGAGCTAAAAGAATCGGCGAACAGAGAATGGAAGTAGATAATGTGCTTAGATAGTTAGCAAAAATATTAGTATATATAAATCGAGGGTACTTTGTAAACGATTCAATCTAAATCGATTTTCGGTTAAGTTCGGTTACTCGGACCAAAAATCGAAAACCGAACCCATATTTTAAATTTCAAATATCCAAACCGAAAACTGAACCTATAAAGCAAATCGGTTAATTTTTGTCTTTTTTGTCGCTTTTTTGTCAATTTTTGTCATTTTTACTGATTTTATGTCGTTTTTTTGTCATTTTTGTTGCTTCTTTGTCGTTTTTTGGTTATTTTGTCGTTTTTATCCAATTTTTGTCATTTTTGTCGTTTTAAGCGAATTTTTGTCGTTTTTTAGCTTTTTTTGTTGTTTTTACCGATTTTTAGTCGTTTTTGTCGATTTTTGGTCATTTTTACTAATTTTATGTTATTTTTGTCATTTTTGTTGTTTTTACCGATTTTTTTTTCGTTTTTGTCGTTTTTTGGTTATTTTTTGTGGTTTTAACTGATTTTTTGTCGTTTTAACCGATTTTTTGTCGTTTTTTTTCGATTATGCACAAATTAACCTGATTCACTTCATAAAAGAGAACCTCCCTGTCAGAAAATATCGCCCATTTAACAACTAAACCAACTCTCGGTTGCAAATCATCCCAGCTCTCCCTCCTCTCCTCCCATTCAATAATAATAACAAAGGACTGGAGAACAAATTAATCTCGAGCACACATCTACTGACATTCTTCCAACAGCATTTTTCTATAGTTTTGGCAAGGCCAACAGGAGGCCCCAATAATGTTCTCCACTGTCATCAACTTTAGGCCTCAACTATCCGGGAGCAGATCTGTTGTCCCATTTATTCCGTCCCAACTCTGTCCCTCCCTATTACATGTAGGCCACCATCCACTTATCTACTCCCACAGCCAACGTGTAATAGGGAGGGGGCAAAATTGGGATAGGATAAATGGGACAGCAGATGTGCTCCCCAACTATCCAGATACACCACCAAGGAACGTGATATAAATACACTGGTTTGTTGCACCATCGGACATTGAACTGCATCACAAAAGATGGACCAGCCACAAGAAGAGTTTTACTGCGAAATCGATAGTGTAAAGTAACAGGGGAATTAGCCACCCCAATCTTTGAACTGAGGGGCAAACAAGGGTAAATAAGCAAATATTAAAGGCCACTGCTATTAGGTTTACATTTCTTGTGCACATTAACTAGAGAATTTTCCGCTTATTGATATATTCGTTCAGAATAGTTCCGCTACAAAATTAGTATGTTCTTAATGCTTTTACCCAATCAATATCCAGTCTAAAATCTCCAGGGCCAGATTTAGCACCAGGGACACCGCCGTCAGCATTTACAGAAATAGACATTCCTAACACTCGTGCTGGGTTCATCTCCATCTTGGCATCAATGACATTTCCCCTCCATGTTGGTAAGTATCTTTCTAGAGGTATCTGCCACCAAGCATAAATTTTCGCATTAGCTCTGAGCCTACAACGCACATTTCTTGGAGAAAAAGAAAATGGCAGCAACGAAAAAGGAACAATATTATATCAAGAGAATTTGATTGGATCGGAATTTACCTTTGCAACATGCCATTCATCTTTGGGTACAAAAATAAATGCTTGCCACGAATTGTCTTCCTCTTGTCCTGGTGAATTTATCCAATTCTCGGTGTATATCTGCATCAAGAAGGATGACATTGATTAAATATAATACTAGCTTCAAAACTCCTGACGGAATATATTTCCAGCTTACTTGTATGAGATACTTACAGTTGATATGTAGCATCTCCCATCCCCTCGAAGCCTTAAGGCAAGTGTATCATATGGTTCCAAGTCGATGAAGCCATCAAACTGGTGATGGAGGATAAAAAAAGGTAACAGAAAGAGCTTTAGTCCCAAGAGCCTCTACAAATTACCAAGTTGTAAGAAACACGATATAAAGAGCCTTCATCCCAAATTATGGTGGTTGGCTACATGAATCCTCGTCTTCCATTCATTTCTATTAACTTTGTAAGAAGTCATACATATATCTCCCAAAAGACATTTCTGATATTTGGTGTAAGAATATAAGTTGGTGCAGAAGCCAGAAGGTATGGAATTTTGATACAATACAAGTTCTGTTTTCTGCTTGTCTGGGTAGTGCGCAACAAAATGCAATTAAACAAGGCAGTTTGAAAATTCAAGGTTCCTTTCTGGAACCTTTACCTGTAAAATGGATAACAAATTTACGCTCCACTAAAGACCATATTCGATGTCCCCACATTATCCTGTTGAATGAACCAACTTCAAACAGAAAATTTCCTACTCTCACCGAAAAACCAAGTCTAGGGAACAACTAAACAGAACAGCTGTAAACATAAAAAAACACCAAGAACCCAGAGGTTTTGTTGACCTGAATAAAAATAATATTTACTATCAACCTATGTTGTCCAGATAGATACTCCACTGGAGGACTGTATCCATGCCTGTGCCCATAACATAACTGAAAGTGAGTTGGCATGGTCGTAGTCATGTCAAACATAATTGAGATATGAGAAAGTGACATAGATCAGTTTTTGTGTGACATGATAAGGTCATTTCTTTCCAATAACCCATTTCTAGAACTTTTGGGAACTGTTAGTTAACGTTCCCAAAAGCTTGAGCTGACAGGAAGGGGCCAACTTATATATTAGACCTTTAACATCCCCCCTCACCAGGGTTACGACAACCAAGGTTGACCTGCAGGTGGATGAGCCTAGAGCATCCACCTGTGCTAAAGTCCAGTGAAAGGACGACCACGCATTGAAGGGCAATATAAACCATTTAATTAGTCGAAGAGGGATTCGAACCCAAAGACTTTATATTCTTATACCATGTTAGTTAACCAATGTTCCCAAAAGCTCAAGCTGGTAAGAACATGCCAACTTATATATCAAACCTTTAACAAGAATCTATATATATATATATATATATATATATATATATATATATATATATATATATATATATATATCATCCAATACATGCTTAAATATAATAGCATTTAGATCTAATGTATAAAATATCTATATAGATATATTTATTGTGTGTATGTACAATTGTATCCATTCCGAGAAGTGTCATATTTTGAATCTCTGACTGTGTCTATGCAACTATGCAACCTAGCTATCCTTGTTCAGATATTTCCGATGTCAAAGTCAAAAAGGGTTTACCACTTTACCCACTGAAAGGCTGTTAACATAAGCCAACTAGAGAAACGTCATTACATGATAAAAATCCAAGAAATTCTAAGACATTTCAATAACGAAAAATAGTATAAAGGATATAGTTTTTGTTAATGTTATAAAGGGCATGACCCAAAAGCATTTGGGATTAAGGCTTTAATGTCGTTTTCACTAACAGAAAACCCATTATGCATCTCCCTTTAACATAATATTTCTCAACATGATTCTTTAGCTATTTTCCACCCATACTCTTTTCGTTCTTTGTTTACTTGACATTTCATTCCGTACTTGTCAACCAGATAACTTTGAAGAGCTGAGTCAATTCATCATGTACGAATTAGTAATCTGTGTCACCCTTATCTTTTATTCTCAACACACTTGAGTAAAATAATGCCATATGCAGTATTCTTCTCCACTGTTGCCCTGAAAGAAATAACACCAACTATTTCCTGTTCTCAAAGATGGGTAAGGGGAAATGATAGGTGAAAACAATAAGAAAATGAAAATGAAAGCTACAAATTTTATGAGATAAATAAAGACAATTAGAGATCCTAAGTCCACAATAAATTGTTCTATAAAGGAGTTATTTCCCTTTATATGGTTATTTTACTAAAATTAAAACTCCTACAAATGTGAAAAAAAAATCAATAGTGATTGACAGAACTCAGCCAACTCCATTCCATGCTTGAGATCATTTCCCTTTAAATCCCATACCTAATAATCCTGCTTAAATGCTAACCAACAATCACTCATAGGATGAAGATTTGTTTGGCGGGACATCCTAACAGGGATCCATATCCAACTAGACATTTACAATAGTATGACAAAGATCTCATAAAAGAGCAACACATGAAGAAAGATGGAAGGTTGCTACTTGTGTCTCAATGAGGCAGTTGAAGCCAAGGAAAAATTAGTGTTGCCGTTCCCATGTTCAAATCTGAAGTAGCAGACGATATCGGTACATATCGCTATTGATACATATCGGCTACACCGTATCATTTTTGGCATGTCCAACCGATACTCACCCCCACCGATATTGTCGATACCAACTCTCCTTCCCGGACAATTCAAAGAAAAGTAAAATGAGAACTATAGCAAAAATCAATGTCCACATAATGATTTGATTGTGCTCAATATGCTCATACATCTTAACATTATTCCATTCATAACTATCTATTGGTTAGTACTTTGTATAAAATCAAGTAATAAACAAAATTATCTATTCCGTTTGCATAATTCAGCAATGTTGAATATTATTCCATTCAAAACTACTGAAAACAAATAATATGTAAGATTATTCCTACATGTAGAAAATATTTTTAATTGTTTTAAAAATAATGCCTTATTATTTGTTGGTTTTCCTAAACCAAGATCTCCGAAATTCCGATATGGGACCGCCGAAACAAATGGCACGCATAAGAAGGGTCTGAAACGATTCCAATACCAATACTGCGAACCTTGGTTAAAATATGAAGTGCAAGAGAAGTAGACATGCTAGCATGAAAACTTAAAATGTTGTTTCATGGTACTTCAGATTTCAATACTGCGTTTGAGAGGGCACTTGCCGAACTTAGCAAAATAATCTATTGCCATGTCTCTGTACCTACAATTTGGGTTCAGAGATGTTTTTATTAGAGAAATTTTGAGTGGCACCCCACTTTTATTTACCATATTTACAGTGCACCCCACAAGTTTACAATAATGTAAGGTACCCCCCACTTTTCACGTTTTCCGTCCAATATGGACGGTCAACTGGGTTGACCCAATTTTTTTGACAAAAATACCCCCGACCTCTTGTCTTCTCCACCGTGTCTCTCGCGCCCCCCTCGACGCTGCCCCCCCCCCCCCCTCCCCGACCTCGCCGCCCCCGTCCCCGACCTTGCGGCCCCCCCCTCTCCGACCTCGCCGACCCCCCTCCCCGACCTCGCCGCCCCCCAGTGCCTCCCTCCTGACGCGATCCTCCAGCCCAAAGCCCGTCACCAAGCTATCCTTCCCCATGGCCATGGCGGAGCTGAAGACCCGCATCCTCTCCTCACTCTCCAAGCTCTCCGACCGCGACACCCACCAGATCGCCGCCGCCGACCTCGAGGACGCCATAAAAGCCCTAACCCCGACCCATCCGAAAGCCCTCGCCATCCTCCTCGGCTGCCTCCTCCAGGACTCCCCCTTCGACTCCTCCTCCTCCCCCGTCCTCCGCCGCGAGTCCCTCCGCCTCATGTCCCTCCTTGCCTCCACCCACACCGCCGCCGCCGCGGCCCACCTCCCGAAGATGGTCGCGCACGTCGTGCGCCGGCTCAAGGACCCGGGATCCGACTCCTCGGTGCGCGACGCGTGCCGGGACGCCGCGGACGTGCTCGCGGGGCTGTACGTCAAGGGGGAGGATAACGGGGCGGCGGCGGTGGGGGTGTTCGTCAGGCCGCTGATGGAGGCGATGGGGGAGCAGAGCCGCTCCGTGCAGGCCGGGGCCGCGACATGCCTCGCACGGGTCGTGGAGTGCGGCGGTAGGGAGAATGTGGGTGGAGCGGCTTTCGGCGAGGTCGGGGGGGGGGGGGGGGGGCGAGGTCGGGGAGGGGGGCGGCGCTAGGGCCCGGCGAAGGGAGGCGGCGGAGGCACGCCGACGGCGGGGAGGGGGCAGACACTGAAAACACATGAGGGGATACGGGAAATAAGACAGGGGTATTTTGGTCAAAAAAAAATGGTCAAAGGGGTTGACCGTAAGTTGTGAACGGAAACCGTCAAAAGTGGGGGGTACCTTACATTATTGTAAACTTGTGGGGTGCACTGTAAATATGGTAAACAAAAGTGGGGTGCCACTCAAAATTTCTCTTTTTATTAATGATGGGAACTCATACAAAAGAACAAGTTCAGTGTTCTAAAAATCGGCCTAGGCGCCCGCCTAGGCGCCGCCTAGGCGCTAGGCGCCCGCCTAGGCGCCGCCTAGGCGCTAGGCGCCCGCCCACCGCACCGAAAACCCCCTAGGCGGTGGGCTAGGCGGCTAGGCGGGCCCTAGGCGCCCCTAGGCGGGCCTAGGCGGGTCCTAGGCGGGCCTAGGCGTCCCTAGGCGGCAGGTTTTTTGAATTTTTTGATTTTTTTTTTATTTTGTTTATTCTTATTTGTATTTTGGATATTTGTTTGGGTTTTAAGATAGTATTTGGATTTTTAGAACATTGAAATTTCAAAATTCAAAATTCAAAATTCAAAATTTCAAAATTTTCAAAATTTTTTTTTTTTTTCTAGGCGGCCGCCTAGGCGGCGCCTAGGCGCCGCCTAGGCGGGCTAGGCGCTAGGCGGACCTCCGCCGCACCGAGTCCGCCTAGCGCTTTTTACAACATTGAACAAGTTAGATCTGCTGCCTCAACAAATTGGAGTTTCACCAAGTCGAAATGAATCTCAAAATTTTATGCTATGAAGATGTTCAATCCCCTAGATCTATAAATTGCACAAACCTATACTACACCTATGCACTCGGGTGCATATCAAAAATAATCCAAGAAGTTCTTCACATCTTTCACTGAAGAGAAGATTATTTATAAGCGGACATCCATTAAATTGACTACAGCATTATTTTAGTTATGAAAAAGTAGTTTCACAAATTGTCACTACAAATTGGATTTCCACTCTTCTGTAAACTAGGTCGATGGTGAAGTGCAATCATAGTGTCATGTATTCATATGGCGGAAGTATGACATCTGTTTCATGGCAGTTTGGTATTTGTTTGATCAATAGTGACAAACAACAGATATGCGATGTATTTATTCGGTAACACATCCCCTCCATGTTGACTCAATATTTCCTAGAAATGATGTATCAGCAATATGTGCATCATATCGTATCAACATTTTGTGCTTCTTAGATACAAATTTCACTTGTTTCGTTTCTCAGAGTGATAAATGAGCAAAGAGGAGAACACACTAGTGCTTTGTATGTAGATGAAAGCAACGCGCCACTTATGGCTACTTCCAATGATCAATACATTTTAGGAAGGTTCTTCAGATAACCAAGGCAGCTGGATACAGATATCGGAAGAACGTGGTAAAAAATATCTAACAAAAAAGGCGCAAATAGAACCAATCGACGGAACAATATAATCTGGTTCTCTCAAGCATTAAAAGTGCAGTTTCTAAAATTAAAAAAATCAATTAGGATATTAAAAGAAGTGATTCAAAAATATTTGAGTTGGTCAAAGTTATTAGATTCACTACTAAAAATGAATTGTTGAGCTAGGAGATGATAAAGCTTTGGTTCTAATGGTTCTAGGATTAGTCGGATTGATTTTCAAAGTCCCAATTTGCTTGCAAACTGGTGAGGAATGTAGAACTGGTGACAGGTTCCCGGACAGGTTCACAACACACTAGTACGCAGAAGGGAAAAACTGAGATGGAGAAATATGTTTATTTCTTAGTTGTGTTGTGTTGCTTTGTTACAGCACTTCTTAAATAGCAAATGAAGAGTCAATTACAACCACACAAAAAAAACAAAGCAAAGCATAAAAGTAGCTAAACTAAAGAATAGTTCTGCTCCTAAGGAATAGCTCATAGGGAGGAGGAGTTCTCTAGAGGGCACGTGCAGGATTACTTCCAACATACTCCCCCTTAATCCTGGTGTGACCCAAGATCACGAATACCTAGTAGGTGCCGCATTGTTCCAAGCTTCACCGCCTGTAATGCTTTCGTGAGCACATCCGCTCGCTGCTCCTCTGTGTGAATGTATTCCACAACGATCAGTCCTTTTTCGACACAATCACGTATAAAGTGGTACCTCATGTCGATATGCTTGCTGCGGTTATGGAATACAGGGTTCCTCATCAAGGCAATGGCGGACTTGTTGTCTACGAATAGTTTCACTGCCTTGGGCTTCTTTCCTGTCAGCTCCCCCAACAGGCTTCTTAGCCATAGTGCTTGACAAGCCGCCGCCGTCGCCGCCATGAACTCAGCTTCACATGATGACAGCGCCACCGTTTTCTGCTTCTGGGAGTTCCACGAGATTAGGCTGTCGTTGACATAGAACGCCATACCACCGGTGCTTTTCCTGTCATTCATATCACCGGCTAGATCACTGTCCGTATAGCCGGTGATCACTTCTTCTCCACCACTACATCCATATACAAGTCCGTAGTGAACTGTCCCCTTCAAATATCGCAGAATTTGCTTTACCGCCTTGTGGTGCATTACCGTGGGTCTCTCCATAAATCTGCTTGCCACTCCGACAGCAAAGGAAAGGTCAGGTCTTGTGTGAAGGAGATACGTGAGACAACCGATGACGCGGCGATACTCCGTAGCATCAACAACCTGTCCATCGGGATCTTTGTGCAGCTGCATTTTCTGCTCCATGGGAAACTTGGTTGGTTTGCATTCCATCATCCCGAACTGAGTCAGCACTCTCTTGGCATAAGCAGCTTGTTTGATTGTGATACGCCC
Organism: Iris pallida; assembly: GCA_029216955.1. Classification (NCBI taxonomy): domain Eukaryota; kingdom Viridiplantae; phylum Streptophyta; class Magnoliopsida; order Asparagales; family Iridaceae; genus Iris; species Iris pallida. The sequence goes on from JANAVB010043220.1 coordinate 12,469,772, forward strand.
TTCTTCTTGATTCACTTCGATCCCGAGATAGTAGTTGAGTAGACCGAGATCACTCATCTCGAATTCGGACATCATCTGGCGCTTGAATTCCTCGATTGCTTTTGGATCTTCACCTGCCACAATAAGATCATCAACATATACGCCCACAAGTACATTTGTATGATCTTTTCCTCTCATGTAGACTGCTTGGTCCTGTGCACACTTGGTGAACCCAAGGTGCTTCAAGCTCTTGTCGAGACGTGTGTTCCAAGCCCGTGGTGCCTGCCGAAGTCCGTAGAGTGCCTTGCTCAGTTTGAGCACAAGGTGCTCCTTATTCTTCACTATGAAACCTTCCGGCTGAGTCACGTACACTTGCTCCTCGAGCTCCCCATTGAGAAAGGCTGATTTTACATCAAGGTGATGAACTTGCCAGCTACGATTTGCGGCTAAGGCGAGAATAACACGCACGGTGTCAAGCTTGGCTACCGGAGCAAACACCTCCTCGAAGTCAATCCCCTTCCTCTGGACATATCCCTTCGCGACCAATCTTGCTTTGTGCTTGATCACATCACCGCTCGAGTTCTTCTTCAACTTGTACACCCATTTGAGTCCAATGGGTTTATGTCCGGACGGTAGCGTGGTCAGTGTCCATGTTGAGTTCTTCTCGATGGACTCGATCTCCTGCTTCATAGCTTCCCGCCACTCATGGTCAAGTGCAGCATCTTGAAAGCTTGCTGGTTCTTCAGCCGACAAAAATAGCATCTCTGGATCAAGAGGTGTCTCCTCAGTTTCAGCATATATGTCAGCAATTGGGCGGTATCTCCTTGGCTCGCTTGAGTCTGTCGTCGGTGTGGGTGAGCCGCTTGAAGTTGAGGCTGCAGCTTGTGGTGTAGTAGGCTCCCTTGACGCCATTGCCGCTCCGTGCGTCATAGGTGTTGCCGCATCTCCCGTGCCCTCCGGCATGTGTACAGCCTCATCCACCGCTCTCTGTGGAGTGATTATTGTCTCGACAACAGGATCTTCAACTGAGATATCTGCCCAGCCTTGTGGTTCGGTACCGTCACCATCGTTCCAGTCCCATCTTCTTTCTTCCTCGAATACGACATCCCTGCTCACCTGGATCTTGCTGCGTTGAGGATTATAGAGGCGGTACGCTTTGCAGCCCTCTTCCACGCCAAGGTACACCAATGACGTGCTTCGGTCATCAAGTTTCTTGTGATGAGGACCTGCAGTCTTCATGTGTGCGACGCATCCAAAAATCCTTAAGTGTTCCAGGTTCGGTTTCTTACCAGTCCAAGCTTCATACGGCGTGAGCGTACCGAGAGCTTTAGTTGGCAACCGGTTGAGCAGGTACACAGCATGTCTGACCGCCTCGCCCCACATGCTTCCAGGAACATGCATGCTCTTGAGTAGGCTCCTTGTCGTTGCCATCACGGTGCGATTCCGGCGCTCCACTACGCCGTTCTGTTGTGGCGTATATGGTGCGGTAAGGTGCCGTTGTATGCCTTCGCCTTCACAGAAGCTTGTGAATTCCTTGGACAGGAACTCACCTCCTCGATCAGTTCTGAGTGTCTTCATCTTGCTGTCACACTCATTCTCTACAAGATACTTGAATTTCTTGAAAGCATCAAAGGCATCGCTTTTTTCTTTGAGCATATACACCCACATCATGCGACTGAAGTCATCAACAAGTAGAAGAAAATACTTGTTACCTGCAAGTGTAGCGGGTGTAATCGGGCCACAAATGTCGGCGTGCACAAGTTGTAGTGTCTTCTCAGCTCTGAAGCTTGCCTGCAGTGGGAACGGTAGCCGTGCCTGTTTGGCGATGAGGCACCCATCACATAGTTGGTTTGGGTGAGAAATCTTCGGCAGTCCGGTGGCCATTCCCTTCTCTGCCATCATCTTGAGCGCAAAGAAATTCACGTGCCCGAGCCTTGCATGCCACAACCAAGCTGGGTCTTGTACTTTGGCCATTAGACATATCGGCCTACAAGATTCAAGGGCTATCTTGTACAGACGGTTAGGCGATCTCCTCACCTTCATTAGCAGGATGTCGTTCCTGTCGAACACCCTCAAGTAGGAGCCGACAATCTCAACCTTGCTTCCATCTTCCGTTAATTGACCAAGGCTCAATATATTTCTTAAGCTTGGAATGAAGTATACCTCCGACAGAAGTCGTTCCCCATTCTTGCATTGGAGCAGGATTGATCCCTTGCCCTCAATCCGCACGGTTGAGCCGTCGCCAAACTTGACATGGCCAGTGATGTTCTGATTAAGGTCCTTGAACTTTCCTCGGTGCCCCGTCATGTGGTTGCTAGCGCCGTTGTCAAGGTACCAAATGTCGGTGTCGGCCTGCACTTCTCCAGCTCCGTGCAAGTCTTGTTCTATCTTCTCTTCATTGAGCATGACGAGGTCAGGCGTCTCCTCCTGAGTCTCTCCCAGCAGCAATGCGGCCTCCTCGTCTTGCGCTCGTGCTAGGTTCGCCTCCTCAACTCGATGCTTGTTGCGACACTCCGACGCATAGTGCCCAAAGTTTTCACAATTGAAGCACTTGATTTTTGATTTGTCGCGGTTGGAGCCTGAGCCGCGAGTTCCCTCACCCTCCTGGTGTTGCGCTATTTGGCCGCCACGGCCACCCCTGCCGCGCCCGCGACCACGACCACGGGGCTTGCCACGGCCCCGATCGTCGCTAAAGTGCCCCTTTCCTCTCGACGAAGAATCGGCGTCGCCTTTCTTCGACCGCGCCTGCCACTCAGCGTGAGTAAGCAAGAGTTGTCCATTGTTGCTCTCGCCTCGTCCGCGTATGCGTTCTTCGTACGCTTTGAGGCGGCCGATCGCTTCCTCGACCGGCATGGTCTCCACATCCGCAAACTGCTCGATCACAGCAACGACCTGCAGGTACTTGTCTGGGACGGAGACGAGCAGCTTCTTGACGATGACGACGTCCTCCATCTCGTCTCCCAATCCACGAATCTTGTTTGCGAGGGTCGTCAATTTCCCCGCAAACTCATCGATGGAGTCTGTCTCCTTCATACGAAGAGCCTCGAACTCACTCTTCAAGGTTTGAATCCTTGCCTTCTTCACCCGATCAGCGCCTAGGTACCTTGTCTTCAAGCTTTCCCAAGCTTCCTTAGCCGTTTTATGCTTGGCCAGCTGGAGTAGGATTTCCTCGGGGACAGCTTGGAAAATGCACGCCAACGCCATCTTGTCCTTCTTCTTTTCTACGACCACCCCGGCCGCGGGTTCAATGGCGTCCCAGACGCCTTGAGCCTCCATGAAGACCTCCATCTTGATCGCCCAAGTGGAGTAATTGCAAGACGTCAGCATTGGGTAGTGCAGGGTTATGCTCCCCTCCTTTGTTGTTGGCGCCGACGAGTGCTCGATGATTGACATCTTGTCGAGTCGAAGATACTTTGGCATACAACCCGGTGCTCTGATACCAAATGTAGAACTGGTGACAGGTTCCCGGACAGGTTCACAACACACTAGTACGCAGAAGGGAAAAACTGAGATGGAGAAATATGTTTATTTCTTAGTTGTGTTGTGTTGCTTTGTTACAGCACTTCTTAAATAGCAAATGAAGAGTCAATTACAACCACACAAAAAAACAAAGCAAAGCATAAAAGTAGCTAAACTAAAGAATAGTTCTGCTCCTAAGGAATAGCTCATAGGGAGGAGGAGTTCTCTAGAGGGCACGTGCAGGATTACTTCCAACAAGGAAGCCCTGCAGTCATTAAGATTTTTCCAGATTTATATAGATTATCACACCCCTTAAAAACTAAGTTGTCAATAGTTTGTGCAATACCCATTATTTACCTCTTCAGGAGCAACTCAACACTCTCTTCTATGTGATTTGTCTTATGTAAAAACTAGAAATATCCAGCTAAATGCGATATAGTAACCACTTCTCCTTTCAGCCAGAGAAGTGTTTGCAATACTATATTAAAAACACCTGATATTTGTTCCTTCAGCTTAGTTCCTAGAATTGTTTGGTGGTGCTGACAAAAATATTCACATGCCTCCCCAATAGCTCAAGTTAAATATAGATCCTTAAACATTGGACATAACACTTTCCCCCACCTTAATATCTTGTAACTTTCCATAGTTACTTGTGAGCTGCTTAATAGTTCAGCATACAACATATTTCAGTTGTGCAAAAAAAAAAAAATCAGCAACCCTGTGAAATACTACTATCCAGAGACCAACCAAAGCCCTTATCGTAACCCAAAATAAATTAACCGAATGTATTTCACTTTCACAATGATTCAGATTGATACAGTTTTGAAGCCTCCAATGCAAGCCTTTTAGATTCACTGGCCAAGTCCTCACTTGAAAGCAAGGGTTTAAGTTAGGCCATATATATATATATATATATATATATATATATATAAAAAAAAAAAAAAAATATATATATATATATATATATATATATATATATATATATATATATATGTTTCATCCATTTTTAGGAATTTGAGGGGCTAAAACTATAGAAACCGACCGATCCAAAGGTTCCAAGTTCCAAATCTCACCCCCACCCCAAAGACTAACAAGAAGATCGAAAGCCAATATACTTTTATATTCTGTAAAAAAACATTTGAAGTTTATATTATATTCTCAAAAGTCATCAAGATCGTTGATGAATTTTGTAGTTAATATTACATTGTTTTTAATCAGCAGAACATCCATACTGAGTCACTGACACATATTGACCCGAGCCTTCGTCATGACCCAATAAGTCTATAAACTAGAAGGGATTACCCTATGTGCAGGGGCAGACCCAGATTTATATTTCAAATTTTTTTTAGGGTGGGGTGGGGTAGGGGTAGGGGAGGGGTGGGGTGGGGGTGTGGGGGGATGCAAAATACCTTAAATTAAAATTAAGGAGGCACTGAGGATTGAACTTGAGACCTCTTGGTTAAAACCATGTAGACTCGCACACTAAGTGGTTTAGTTGTAAGTTTATAAAACATTATGTATATAATAGTTGAAATGAGTCTAATATCTCAGATAATATTATTGAGGGCTACTGCCTACTACTTATAGAGGGTCCAACCCCTCTTCATATTACATCTAACCGATGTGGGACTAAAGTCCCTTATTTACTCTCAACACTCCCCCTCAAGATGGGCGATAGATATTAATCATCCCCATCTTGTTACATAGCTTTGACAGACTCAATGAACTAAGACCCTTAGTCAGACAGTCTGCCACTTGTTCTTCTGAGCGAACATAGTCAATCTTCAGTATCCCTTGTTCCAGCTTTTCCTTGATGAAGAATCGATCGATCTCGATGTGGTTCGTTATGTCGTGCTGAACCGGATTGTTTGCTATACTTATCGCAGCTTGACTATCGCTCAGAAGGTGCAATGGTGTCCCCTTGTCTAGCTTCAACTCTGTCAGCAGCGCCTTTACCCATTGCTCTGTATTCTGCTTCAGCTGTCGACCGTGCTACCACTGACTGTTTCTTGCTTCTCCATGAAACCAGGTTTCCTCCTACAAAATCACAGTACCATGTGGTAGACCTTCTGTCGTCTATGCAGCTTGTCCAGTCTGCATCGCAGTATCCCTCAACATCTGTGCATCCATTCTTCTTGAACCACAGTCCTTTTTCCGGCGTCCCTTTCAGATATCTTAGGATCTGAAATACTGCATCCATATGACCCGTTCTTGGATCATGCATATAGCGGCTTACAACACTTACTGCAAATGAGATATCAGGGCGAGTATGCCCTAGATAAATCAGTCTGCCTACTAGCCTTTGATACCTTTCGCGATCAACAGGCTTTCCTGCTTCTGCTCCCATCTTGCACTTCTGGTCAATTGGAGTGACTGCTGCTCGGCATCACAGCATTCCTGTCTCTTTCAGCAGATCTAGTGCATATTTCCTTTGTGAGAGAACAATTCCTTGTTCACCATCACACACCTCGATACCCAAAAAGTATCTCATCTCTCCCAGGTCCTTCACCTCAAACTCTTTCGCGAGTTTCGTCTTCAGCTTAGTGATCTCAACTACATCGTCACCTGTGATCACTATATCATCTACATATACAGCAAGGATAGTAATGTGGCCCCTTGCATGCTGGAGGAAGACAGTATGATCTGCATTTGTCTGATGGTACCCCATGCCAGTGACAGCCCTTCTGAATCTGTCAAACCAGGCTTGAGGAGATTGCTTCAGCCCGTACAGCGACTTCTTCAGTTTGCACACTTTTCCATGTGACGTTCCTTCACCTGAATCTGACACAGAGTAGCACCCCGGAGGAGTCTCCATGTATACTTCTTCTTGTAGGTCTCCATGAAGAAATGCGTTCTTTACGTCTAACTGGTGTAGCTTCCTCCCATAGTTTGCTGCAATGGAGACCAGCGTTCTTACGGTACTCATCTTCGCTACTGGGACAAAAGTCTCATCATAGTCGATACCATATGTCTGGGTATAGCCTTTTGCAACCAGTCTCGCCTTGTATCGTTCAACTTTTCCTTCTGGTGTCTCCTTCACTGTGTAAACCCATTTGCATCCCACAGCTTTCTTCCCTTCAGGTAATGGCACCAGCTCCCATGTCTTATTTTTCTCTAGTGCCCCAAGTTCTTCCATCATTGCGGCTTTCCATCTTGGGTCCTTCTTTGCTTCCTGCCAATTCTTAGGTAAAGAAGTGGAGTCTAACGAAGTGAGGAATGTTTGATAAGTCGGAGAAATATTAGAATAAGATAGGTAGTTGGCGATATCATGTTCATAATCTTTATAACGAATAGGAGCCTTTCCCGCATTAATGCGAGAAGACCTCCTTAAGGGAGCAATGGGTGGTGGAGAAAGCATACCATCCGAATCGGAGAGACCCGCTTCCGAATCCGAGCGATCCGGTGCGGGAGTAACATCTTCAGGAGTCGGGGCAGGAGTAGACGAGGGACTTGGCACTATAGGCACAGGGCACGGCACAGTACTGGACCTCTGCTGTCTTCTTCTGTAAACTTGGAGCTCCTTTTCCCTTGTCTGCTTCTCCCCCTGCGTAATGTACGTATTGTCATATTCATCCTCCGTATCAGTATCATTGATGCTTTCTCCCCCTTTCTTCCAATGTGTCACGACAGGACAAGGTACCGATCCGACAACTACGTTTGGACGTACTACCTCCCCCTCACGTCTAACACCCGCTGTGTGAGGCGTGTTCCCAAACGCAGAACCTTCGTCAGAACCATAATAAGGTTCCAGCTCTCTGAATGTAATGTCCATGCTTACAAACAGCTTCCGTTCAACCGGGCTCCAGCATACGTAACCCTTCTGTGTCCCGGTGTACCCAACAAAGACACACTTAACTGCTCGAGGATCCAGCTTACCAACGCCAGGCCTGTTATCGTAGACGAAACATACGCAACCAAATACTTTCGGAGGAACGGTGTACGCAGTTGTCCACGTGAGCATTTCCAAAGGCGTCTTCCAGTCCAGTAATTGAGAGGACATCCTGTTGATGAGATAAGAGGCTGTCAAGACAGCCTGCCCCCACAAAAATTTAGGGACATTCATAGTCAGCATCATTGTCCGAGCTACCTCCAGCAGGTGCCTATTCTTTCGTTCGGCAACACCATTTTGAGACGGTGTATATGCACAAGAGGTTTGATGCAGTATACCATGAGGATAAATACGCAACAAACTCTTATGGGTATATTCCGTCCCATTATCCGATCGAAAATACTTAACACGAGCATTATACTGTGTCTTTACCCGTTGATGGAGGCTTTGAAATGCCTCAAAAACATCACTTTTATTCTTCAGCAGGTAGACCCACGTTACGCGGGTAGAGCAGTCAATAAAAGTAACAAACCATCTATAACCGTTAACACCGTTTGTAGGACAAGGGCCCCACACATCGGAATGAATCATATCAAAAGCAGCAGAACATCGATGCCCAGAACTCACATAGGAGCTTCTGGTTTGTTTCCCCAACTCACAAGCATCACAAACTAACAACTCTTTATTTGTTTTTTGATATAAGGACGGATACAGTCGACTAATAACGGAAAAAGAAGAATGTCCTACACGCTGATGGTGGAGGAGCAGCTCGGCTTCGACACTTCGACTTCGGACTTCCGGTTGTGCGTCTGCAACCAAAGATGCTAGTGCTCTATCCAGACCGTTCCTGTCCAAGTACCATAGACCCTTATGCCATGTGCCAGTGCCTAGTCGTCTCCCCGTTCCGTTCTCCTGAAAAGTTACCTTAGGAATATCAAAGGAAACAATACAGTTTAGATCAAGGATAATGGCGCTAATGGTTATAAGATTGACAGGAAAGAAAGGAACATGTAAGACATTAGATAGAGTGATGGAAGGAGTGCAATCAACAGTGCCTTTACCCGTAACAGGCCTGGAGGTACCATCAGCAGTCCGAATGCTTTCTGGCGGCGTTAGAGTAGAGTATTCCCGAAACTCACCTCGAGACCCCGTGACATGGCAAGATGCCCCAGAGTCCATAATCCAAGCTGGCTGAGAGAAAGATGCAAGAGCACGCGGAGGTATACCGGCACTGGTTTGGGAGAAGTGCAGTAATCTCCTGTAGCGGACGGCGCCCCAGGAATGACTCGTCGTTCACCAGAACCAAGCTTTGAGCCGCGCATCTTCTCGAGAACTCTCTCAAATGGAGTAATGTCCGCCAGCTGATTGTCCCCACCTTCATCCGCCAGATGCGCCTTGTTGCCTCCAGAGTAAGTGCCCCTTCCACCACTGTAGCTGCCTCGACCACCTCGTCGTCCACCGCGACCACGGCCCCGACCATTCGAGGGAGTCCGTGTCGATTTTGGGCAAAAGCGGATGTAATGTCCTGTGTCACCACAGTTGTGGCAAACGCCTCCCGTAAAAGGAGGCTGTGTGAAAGTGGCAAGAGCAGATGTGTCAACTCCGGCCTGCTCCCCCTGGGAGATACCCTTGGTAGGCATCAGCTTCAACCGTGCTTCTTCTTGTGCCATGGCAGCTATGGCGTCTTCTAATGTCGGCAGCGTCGGTTGTGCGAGAAGTACATTCCTCCGTTGCTCAAATGCAGGGTTGAGCCCCTTCAAAAACTTCATCATCCGTTGCCGCGAGATATAATCCAGAAATTTCTGAAAATGTTTTGCAAAAGCCGGTTCAACCTGAGCATCCTCCATGCCAAGAGGATCATAATGGTCAAGATCAGACCAGTACTTCTTCAACAAGGCAGCGTACTCAGAGATGGTACGATCGTCTTGGATTACCCGATCGAGCTCATCCTGCAGTTGGAAGACTCGTATGGGGTTACCCGAACCGGAGTACATGTCTTTTAATGTTCTCCAGATATCAACAGCTCCCTCCATTGCTTCAACGTTACCCGACACTTGGTCGGTCAAAGAGGCTGTCAACCAACCAGCCACGACATTGTTGACAATGTCCCATACAGCAAACTCCTTCGAGGAGTGATCGACAGGGGCCTTGGTGTGGCCATCTACATAACCAACCAAGCCACGTCCCTTCAGCGTCCGCATCGCCTGCCGCGACCATTTCAAGTAGTTGGTCGTGCCTTCCAACTTCGTCTCCAGCTTGTCCAACTTCCCCATTTTGTACGGTGACGGATCCACATCAGTATGGATCACGCGTGGGGTTGCCTCCAGTAATCTCTTGGTCAGGAGATCCTCGACCAGGGCCTTCATTTCTTCTGCTGTCAACTTCCCATAGATGGAATCCATGACTTCTTCAACTGCAATCAGTGAGGTGTTGTTGTTTCCTGAGTCGTCTTCTTTTGAGTCGTCTTCGTCTTAGTCAGCTATCGGGGGGAAACAACAAAACGAGATCCCTCACTGATATGTCGTAGTTTATACGACCAACTAGAACCGCGTCATGATAACGCGTTCGGACGGCTCAAGGATAACCAACGTAGTTGTGCCTCCTTGCATGAGACAAACCAGAGGTATACCAACCGGGCAGAAACGATTGTAAAGACAACGTTTCTGAGATACGAAAATCTAAAGAGATTTCGTATTCGTAGTAAAGCTTCTAAAAAGAAGGTACTGATTCTCGAAGGCAACAATCAGAGATCTTCTAAAGAGAAGGAAATCTGTTTTTTTTCTTTTCAGAACAGCAAAAAACCCTAAAAAGGGCTGCTGGAGCAGCAGTAAAGGAAGGGGGCGGCGCTGGAGGGTTAGGGAGGGGGGCGGCGCTGGAGGGGGGTGGCGCTGGAGGGTTAGGGAGGGGGGTGGGGCTGGAGGGGGGGGCGGCGCTGGAGGGGGGCGAGGGTTTGGTGGCTAGGGTTTAGAGTATGGCAGCGGCGTGGAGGAGGGTAGGGAGGGCGGCTAGGGTTTGGAGGAGAGGATGGAGAACTCGGCTCTAGTACCAAGTTGAAATGAGTCTAATATCTCAGATAATATTATTGAGGGCTACTGCCTACTACTTATAGAGGGTCCAACCCCTCTTCAAATTACATCTAACCGATGTGGGACTAAAGTCCCTTATTTACTCTCAACAATAATAAAATACACATACAGAGTAGGAAAACGAAAACTCAGCAAACCCCAAGGTAGGGCTAAGGTGGATCCGCCCCTTGCATATGTGTCTAACGTTCATAGTAAGAAAAAGATTCGATTAACTTCGGATGCTCCAATACTTACTTGCCAAGCCCTCCATCGAAACCCATAATCTTACTCCATGAAACTCATCAAGATCATTGATGCATTACGTAAATCATATTATATTTTCTTCTCACCAGGAAAAAGTTGTTTCTGCTCAACCTTATATGTGGTTCATATGAGCACCTAAAGTATTTCCTTCTTAAAATACATGAATATGAATGCAGCAAAAGGTATATTCTTTTTTATCTCCTGCAATTGTTAGAGAACAAACTTTTTCTGTCAACCTCCTACTTTCCCTCATTTCTCTTCTGTGATAAATTCCTTCCAATAACCTACCAATATAGTTTAATATCTACATCTTGTTTGAGGAAACAATATAAGGTCTTAGAAAAGGGTATTATTATGAACACACCCCTGTCACTCGTCCAAATAGATATCTGCTTCTTCTCCCTTCTTATTATTTAGCTCTTACGTATTCCCTTCAATCACATCCCTCATCCTCCACCACTGATATATCTTTGTCAACTTACAGTGGCCCTCACTTAATCCCAGTATATAAACTTCAAGTATGGATAGGGAGTTTTACTGATGAATAAAGACTGAAGACAGGCCATACCTAATGATGTTATCGCATACATAAAACTGGAGGAACAAATGAAGCTTCTGAATCATGCATGATACATGTAAAAGTTACAAACACGAGATGCTAAGACACAAGTAGGACGCTTGAACTGTTCCACAGATATTTACTTTCAACAAATAAGCATAAAATGTTCTACAACTACAAGAAGCATGAAGAGAAAAATATTATAGAACACTATTCGACAAAGACATGGAAGATTCCACAGCCAAATGATGAGAGCCAACAATATTAAGGCATGAATTAAGGACTAGACAAATATCATTTCTCCCAATGGTGACACTCAAAGTTTTGAAGTAAAATTTTGTCAAGAACAAAACAACTCACCTTCTTACTCTGCATTCCACAAAAACCACTCCGGTTTATTCTCCACGAGGAATCCTCAGCTACATCCAACGAAAGGTTGCCAGAAAAAGTTCCTACATTATAAAAGCATTGTTGTCACTTGCCAGTCCAAACTTTATAATTTCAATTCACCATTATTTTTTCTGATATAAATCCTTTGTATTTCAATAGTACAATAAAGCACAAGATCAATGGTTGACATAGATATGTCCAGCTTCCAGGATGGTGACAAATGTATTTTCAATTTTCAAGTATAACAAACATATTTAATAATAAACCTTATTAAGGATATCATCATAAGTACATTAACACGGCATATAGTATTTCATAAGTAAGCCCTCTAAGCTTGGCCATAGGACCAACCGAAACAAAGTTTCGCCGAAGGATCAGACTTCATGGAGAAAAATTTGGAACATAGAAACTTAGTCAGGATGACAGAGTCCACTCCGCCACAAACTGTTTAGACGAAACATCTTCCATGCCAAACCCTCATAATTAGTAACTTTGAGAAGGCTTCAAGGGCCTCTAAAGCACAGTGTGATGCTTGGAAGTTGAAGTACTGAAATTATACAGCTTTTATCACCAGCATGACTGAATGCATTGAAGAAAACTAGCTCAAGTAGTTAACGTAATAGAGGCATAAGATCGGAAGGTTCTGGTCATGGGTAAAAGAACACCCTAAGAAGTGCAAATATAAATTTTCAACCAAAAATGAGATGCATGAACAGATGCTTAGTGGTTCTTTGAGAAGCCTCATGGCCTCCTAATGGTCGCTGTAACAATAATGACATTTATCGACCACCGCCTTTTTACTAAGATCATTTTATATTTTTATTAATATTTTAATACATGCATTGCATTATAACAAAAATATTACCCCGTGGCACACTCAAAATATGGGGAATACATGATATATATCTTATGATGCGGTACGATACATCCTATAAACAATACGATTCCCTGAACGATACTAAGGGTACAGCTTATCTTACGTTACACTTTCTGTACCATACAAAACAATGTGACATGTATCACGCAATTTGGTGTATCAATCGAATCATAGATTATCGGGTAAAGCTAGATCTAAACAAGTTAAACCCAGAAGTTTAAGTGTTTAGAAACTAATGGTTTAATAATCAAACTCTGGAACTCTAAAATTTGATATGGTTAACCAATATAACATTTTAAAATCCTTTTCAAATTCTCCGTTCCAAGCAACCCCTTTCAAAAGAACCTTTCGAGGAATGTTTATTTTTTGGCATCCTTCATCAACTTCTAACATCTCCAACTATGACAGCAAATATTTTTCGATGGTATATGGCATCTCTAGAAATTTCAACATCGAGTTTTCTGAATAAGAGGAATTTACTTTCCTTCTTTTCTATTTCTTTATGCTTTTCTTTTGGGGTTTGAGTCTTCTGTATTCAGTTTTGATCTTTTTTAGTAACCTTTTACCATGTGTTTTCTTAGAATTTTAGCAAATTATACATTGTTTAGAAATTGCTATGTATAACATGTTATTTCTTTAAATAATTCAACTCATTGATCAGTAATAATTAAGTTCTTATTGGTGCAATAATTAATACTAATGAATAGCACCATGTAATACTAATGTTATTTTATTTTATTGTTCCTATTCGTCAATTTTATGATGAACTTCTCACTTCATGACTGATGATGATGCTTATTATTGTTTCTTATAGTAGTGTTATATATATATATATATATATATATATATATATATATATATATATATATTTGGAATAAGGGTGAATTTATTCCTCGCATATAGTAGAAAAGGTATTACAGTACATAATATCACAACTCCCAAGCCCCAAAAATACAATTATGGGGCCATTACTGATACATCGAATTCTATGTTATGTAGAATTCCAATAGGGGGTGCGGTCAAGCCCTCAAAAATCCGTCTATTCCGCTCCTTCCAGATGTGCCAAACAGACGCGGCTAGACGGACCCTGGCTCGTCTGGCCCACCCCGGATCCCTGCCTCTGTGATCTCGGATCCAGCTGAGAATGCTACGGATGTCTCGATCCACCCCAACCTCTCCTCTCAGCTGCGCGCACTGCTCACTCCAAATGTGCCAAGTCACCGGACATTCAAAGCATAAATGTCCCATAGATTCATCCGCTACATTACAAAGGACACATTTGGTATCCGGAATCTGCATCCCGAACCGGAGGAGTCTGTCTCTCGTCATCAGTCTACCCCGAAGAAGACGGTATGCACAGAGTTGCATTTTCCGGGCAACGCTATATATATATATATATATATATATATATATATATATATATATATATTAGGGCGCAGATCAAAAGCCCCGCCCCCTGCACCATCGGATCTGGGGGACCGCACGCGCGCCCGTTCGACCCAACGGCCGACGGCGTCGGGGCTCCCGATCAAGACCCATATATATATATATATATATATATATATATATATATATATATATATATATATATATATATATAGAGAGAGAGAGAGAGAGAGAGGAGAGAGGGACAGAGAGAGAGATTTTCGATCACGTATTATATGCAGTTGATTATATTAACTTTCAAGATATTATCAATAGAAGAATGTATGTGATTGAAAATCAAGCAAACCAATATATGATATGTTTCTCAACCTAGGATACAAAAGGTTAGTAAGTTAGACCTATTGCCCACTTAAGTAGTACTAACATGATAAAAATTCTTATGATTATTACATAAGAGCTTTATAGTTTAGCAAATAATTAATCAGTTATTCACAAACAAGAGACCTTTTAGTAAAACTTTATCTGGTGTTATGCAGCTTACGTTCTACTTTTAATACATCACCTCAACTGTTCAACATGACATCATCGCCCCATATTAGTGTTTCCTAGTTAAGGCATTTAATATACAATATAATAAGTATCATATTATACATGGCTTGAAACAATTGAAGAGTTATGCTCTGTGAGTTATCTTCCATTAGATCTTTCAATTCCAAAACCAGTCCAATACATTTCAAAGTGGAAATTTGTATATATAAATGCCTCAGATTTCTCCCAATAACTAGGGAACATTTTGCCCATATCGTCAATTATGTTGCTAAACATGCAGATAGCTATGCAAAAGATTATGAACAGAAGATAGGATTTCTTGAAAACTAAAGGAACGTCTATAAGGAGTAGGCACCTAAAAAAGTCATGTTACTAAACAGAAAGGTTGCGATGATTGCTTAAACCCTGCAACTTAAGTTGCTAATCATCTCTAAGCAATAATAGAAGGTTGTACATTCATAACCATTGAAAGATCAGAAATGTTCTCTTCGGAATTTAGATTGCTATTCAACTTGCAAACAATTTAGTAGTTTAAACTACTCTACATTCACCTATATCAAATAATAGGAAGTCAGTTTTATAATTGATAAGAGGGATGTATACTACTTTAAACATCACAATGACATACAAAATGATAAACATATTTGTACTTCTAGCTATGTTACGAGGATATGTGCCACAAATTACATCAGCGTACCGCTAAGTCCATCATCGCCGTCTTTAATCTCCAATGACATACATAATGACATGCGGTCAGTACATAGCAACTGTCGAGATGACCCCCCTTATAAGTTCAATCCTATCCCCAGAGGACAAAAATCTGTGCTTGCCATCCCTTCAGTCCCGATTACGTGTAGTTGAGAATTTTCTCGCACTCCGCATTAGTGCATAGTTAATCGAGAGGGGAAGACCCAAGTATTTAACATGAAGCATCTCTTTCGTTATGTTCGTCTTGGCCAGCCAAGCCTCCTTATTCCTACAAGTACAATTCATGAACATTTGACTCTTGTTTCTGTTCAGCTGCAATTTCGACCAACTCTTCAAGGTATAGAAGATGACCTTGTGCGTGTCAAGGGATCTGTGCGATGGCTCCACGAAGACCAGCAGATTATTAGCATAAATAATGTGAGAAACCACATGTTCCGTCTTCCGAAATAATAGGGTAATCAGCCCGTCCACTACCACGTCATCCAACAGGTAAGTGAGGAACTCTATCACAATCGCAAAAAGATAAGGAAATAGGGGATCCCCTTGTCTCAGGCCTCTGCCGCTGCCAAAAAATTCCTTCGACTGACCCCCTAACAATAATGGAGAAAGAGGAAGAACATACACATTCCCTCACCCTGTCCATCTACCATTTGTCAAAACCCATACAGAGCATGATGTGACAAAGGAAATCCCGATTGACCATATCATAAGCTTTCTTGAGATCCAGCTTCAGACACGTTTTGTTACCCCTTGTTTGTTAAAATTCCTCACAAGCTCGTGAGCCAGCAAGCAGTTCTGAGCGTCTTTTGATAAAAGTCGTCAGATTAGGAGAAATAAGCTCATGCATAACATTCCCCATCCGGTCACAGTCACACATTAAGGGGGTGATGATCTTGTATAAGAAGTTGCAGCACGCAATATGCCTGATGTCTCCTAGCACAGTCGCTCCCTCCACCTTTGCAAAATAGCCATTTATATAATTTAGATGTATTTTTTATTGTTCTCTGAGTATGTGTATTGTTGACTGGATGGTGATAGAAGGCCTATTTTGCTCCATGTCGTGAAAATCGAGGTATTATAATTCATAGTTTAAAGTATCGGCCGATACCGATCCGATACGGCCGATACCGATACGATTTGGCATGTCCCGATCCGATAACGACCGATATCCTATACTGACCGATACCGACATCGATCAATTTGGCAAAAAAAATTGAAGGAAAAAAGACAAATCAACAAGGGTTTGAAGCATAATAAGGTTGTAAAAGCATATAAATGATCTATTGCATGTAAACCAATCGGTAAGGGTGACTACTATTTCATTTAATTACAAAACTACTAAGACATAACACTGAAAATACTTAAAATTATGCCTAAATGTATAAAATATATTTTTTTAAATGTTAATAATTTATTAATAATTATTTGTTTTCGATACCAAAAAAAACCGATACTACGATCCGAAACCGCCGATACTACCGATATCGCCGATACCGATACTCATAGGAATGGTCCGGTACCGATTCCGATACCGATACTGAGAAGTGAGAACCTTATTTATAAGATTATAACTATTCGATGTGCTATAAATAGGAGTCCGATGAGTTATTGGCGACAAATCTGAAATAAATGTATAGTGGGTAGACAAATACTTTGGATTAAGAGCAAATTGGCTTGTTGAATATCCTGAAAAAGAGAGTTTTCATGAATTTCAACACGGTCATTCTCCTTTTTCTCTTGGGTGACAATTCCACCATCTAATATAATATTATGCAAGATGACAGATGATAGATGTCTCGCTACTTCGCAAGGATTATCATGGTGATGAGTTAAGATACGCAGTACAAGTACGATCTTATTATTGAATTTTGGAAAATTCTGGTAGAGACTGTAGATACAGTGAAACTCAAAAGCATATAATTATGCACAAGCTGACTCTGAGGAGAGTTAGCACCAGTAGAGGGCAACATAATGGAGCCTAGATTTTGTTTAACGTGTATGTTGCAGTATAAAGGGCTATATTGTAGGATTACTTGAATACAAGTGAAGTAAATAATTTGGATTCTCAATCATCTAATTTTGGTCCAGGCATGGTTTTGCTTCCTGTCTTGGAACCAAACATTGTTAGCATCACGATTCAATATCCTTGCCTCATGTAAATAAAGTTTCATACTGTGAAAGTAAAGGACAAAACCAGACTTCAGTGAGAAGGAGGCAACAAATTTAAAAGTTACCTTGTTTTCTGGTACTCTTTTTCCACACTTCTTGTGTTTGGGGGAAGAATGCTTTGGGTCCATCCCTTCTGAAAGTATCTTAGCCTTGGTCATACACATCATATGTGAGTGCTATTCTATGGTAATCCAATGGAGTCCTGCTATAGATTTTTGTGATGCTTATGCTCGTACTGTTGTATTTGCAGCTTCGTAGAACAGAACTTTGGATCGTTGAGGCGTGTAGATCACTGTCCTCAAGAAAAGATTCGCCCCTTTACGTTACTGTAAGGCTCGAATGGCGTCTTTCCTCCAGGATACAACAACGAATTGCAGGTAGCAGTACCTATCTGCAATCTACTGTCGAACAGAGAAGAAGTGGAACGGCAGCGTTTGATATCTCCTTTTTTGTGGGTTGTAATCCTCTTCGTTACATTTTTCTCTGTGAAGAACAACCATCTATATAGAGTTGTAAACTCCAATACGGTTAGATCGAGAACCCAAAAATCAGGAGAAAGATCAGGAGACGTGTGGAATGGGTAGTCGGTTAGTTAATGGGCCGCATAAAAAGCGAACTCACTACCAAAGGAAAATGCAAAAACTGAGTCGTGTCCCGCCCACGTGAGGCTTAACGGCCCGGATTTGCACCCCCCCTGCGCGTGCGACGTGCCCGCACATGCGCATTAAGGTTTTCCGGAGCTTCCCACCAAACCGGGTGCATTCTAGCTCAATGCCCCCCGGGCGCGCGGGCACCCCTCTTACTACCCACTCATCACAACCATGTAGAAGGCATAAGCATATATAAACACACTCACATGTGTTTGTTCTATCCGATGTGGGACTAAAGCCTTATAGTGTATTTGAAATACCACATGGAATTTTATAAGAATTCCAACAATCCCCCACTATTTCAAAATACACCACACATGCTATGCAATACCAACTACACCCCTCCCCCACATATTTTGAAATATGTGGTTATCTCATTTGCTAGCCGTATCAAGAACACAATGCCTAAGTACTGGTGCTTTTCAGCTATGAACCAGCCATTAGGATAGTAAAACTTGTTCACAGGAAGTTGGTGAAACGCGTTTCTATGAACCAACAACCTTTAATGTGACCAGAGGACTCACATCCACATTGTTATTCTTAGAACTTCACTGTTCTGCGGTTTTGCGCTTTTTGGCCCTGCGCTGAATCCTGGTTTTTCATGAGTGCTCTAGAGAGCCTGCCAAAAGCTCTCATAGGAACCGACCCAGTTCCTCACTCATATAGGTAGATTTCCATCAAGTGTGTACTGCAGTTTAGACACACCACCTCAATATTTGGGATATGGATTCTATTAAGAGCAAAACTCAACCTTCTCACTGCAGTAGTTGTATTAAAATACAGTACTATCTCGTCATAGGAATGGAACATCTCAATTACAATAGTCGATAGTACACAAAAACAACCAGTGACTTGTTCTTACCCCTATGAACCTAAGTCATGGGATCACCAATCAAATAGGTGGGGTTACCATCACTCTTGTTTTCTGTTTTAGGCATAAGTCCCATTCCCCTCGACGTATCTTCCACTTGCCTCCTATTAAGTGGTTTGGTCAGAGGATCGGCCAAATTCAACTCTGACCTCACATAATCCAAGGATATAACTCCAGATTTTAACAGCTGTTTTACCACTGTATGTCTTAGACGTATATGTCTACTTTTCCCATTGTAAATATTGCTCTTTGCCTTTGCAATAGCAGCTTGACAATCACAATGCATAGGCACAGGAGGAGGAGCATTTACACTAATGGGAAGATCTGCTAAGAGGTTTCTAAGCCACTCAGCCTCAGAACATGCCTTCTCTAAGGCGATTAGCTCGGACTCCATGGTTGAACGAGCTATACACGTTTGCTTGGTAGATTTCCAAGACACTGCACCCCCACCGAGGGTAAACACATAACCACTAGTGGATTTGATCTCATCTGAATCTGAGATCCAGTTAGCATCACAATAACCCTCTAGCACAGGTGGGGACCCTTTGAAAGATATCCCATGATTAATGGTACCTTTTAAGTACTTGGCTAATCTCTCAATGGCAACCCAGTGTTCCTTACTAGGACTCTGAGTATATCTGCTCAGTCTGCCAACAGCATAAGCTATGTCAGGCCTCGTGCAGTTCATCAAGTACATTAAGCTACCAATAATTTGAGCATATTCTTTCTGAGAGACACTATGTCCTTTGTTTTTCTTAAGATGGATATTAGCATCATATGGCGTCGACACCCTCTTACAGTCATAATATCCAAATCTTTTCAAAAACTTCTCGACATAGTGTTCTTGACACAATGTAAGACCATCTTTTGTCTTTACAACTTTAATACCTAAGATTACATCAGCTTCACCAAGATCTTTCATATCAAAATTTGAAGCTAAAAATCTTTTGGTCTCATTTATAATATCAAGATTAGGTCCCAAAATAAGCATGTCATCCACATAGAGACAAAGCATAATATAAGAATTATTAAAAGACTTATAGTATACGCATTTGTCTGCATCATTGATCAGGTATCCATTAGACACCATCACAGAATCAAATTTCTCATGCCATTGTTTAGGTGCCTGTTTCAACCCATATAAAGACTTAACTAGTTTGCATACTTTCTTCTCACTACCCGGTACAATAGTACCTTCTGGCTGTGACATATAAATCTCCTCCTCTAAATCACCATTTAAGAAAGCAGTTTTCACATCCATTTGATGGATAATCAATTTATGAACTGCTGCCAATGCAATTAAAATCCTGATAGAAGAGATTCGTGTCACAGGGGCGAAAGTGTCAAAATAGTCTATGTCTTTCTTCTGGGAGAATCCCTTCGCAACCAACCTAGCCTTGTATTTCTCAATAGAGCCATCTGCTCTTAGTTTCTTCTTAAAGATCCATTTGCAACCTATAGCTCTAGCACCAGGAGGTAAATCAACAACTTCCCAAGTATGATTAGACATAATTGAGGTTAACTCACTGTTGATTGCTTCTATCCAGAAAGGTGCGTCTCTAGAATGCATAGCATTATCATAGGTTATCGGATCATCATCCACAAGAAACATGTGAAAATCATCACCAAAATTGGTGGATATCCTCGCTCTTTTACTCCTTCTCAATTCAAATTCTGAATTTTCAGGAGTCTCAGAGATACGTTCGGTATGGTTAACAGTTCTTTCGAGACCGGATTTCCAAGGAAAAATAGTTTCGAAGAAATCAGCATTTTTGGTTTCTAGAGTAGTATTGACAGCAACCTGGTCAGAGTCACTCTTAACCACCAAAAATCTATACGCAGCACTGTTATTAGCATAACCAATGAACGCACAATCAACAGTTCTAGAACCTAATTTTGTCTTTTTAGGTCCTACTAACAGAACTTTGGCGAGGCACCCCCACATTTTGAGATATTTTAGGTTAGGCGTATAGCCTTTCCATAACTCATAGGGTGTCTTGCCAGTTGCTTTATAGGGTATTCTATTCTGAACAAAACAAGCAGATAGGATGGCTTCCCCCCACAAGTTCAGGGGTGCACCTGAACTAACCAGCATAGCATTCATCATCTCTTTCAAGGTTCTATTCTTTCTTTCAGCTACCCCATTCGATTCTGGTGAATATGGAGGGGTAGTCTCATGAATTATGCCAAGTTGATCACAATGGTCAGCAAAGGGATTAGACTCATATTCACCTCCCCTATCTGACCTAAGCCTTTTAATTTTCCTATCTAGTTGATTCTCAACTTCTGCTTTATATTTCAGAAACATCTCACCTGCTTCATGCTTGTTTCTAAGGAGATATACCTTCGTGTATCTAGAGTAATCATCTATAAAGGTAATATAATAATATTTCCCTCCTCTAGACATTAAGCTTCTAAATTCAGCAAGATCGGTGTGAACTAAAGAAAGCAAATCAGTATTATCTCTAGAAACAACAGGTAAACAACCCTTTTTGATGGCTTTAACTTCAGCACATATTTCGCACTTATCATTCGTTGGTTTAGTGATGTTAGGCAATAAACCAGTTTTCCTCATTTCCTTAATATAAGGTGCAGAAACATGTCCTAGTCTACCATGCCACAAATCAAAAGAGTCAACCATGTAAGCAGAAGAAGCAGAATTTTCATTAATAATAGTTTTGAGTACATTCAGAATAAATAAACCCTGGTTACAATACCCTTTCCCTATGAATGTCTCATTCTTAGAAAGCACTACCTTGTTGCATTCCATGTTCACTTTGATTCCAGCTTGAACCAAAAGTGACACAGAGATCAGATTGCAGCGAATGTCAGGAACATGCAGTACATTACCCAGTGAAAGGGTTTTCCCAGAAGTCAAGTTGAGAAGAACTGTGCCTTTTCCCAGGACGGGTACAGGCCTAGAGTCACCCATATAGACTCGTTCTTCTCCATCTTTCACTTGGGTGTACTCTGAGAAAGACTTTAAGTCACCACAGATGTGACGGGTTGCTCCAGAATCAATAACCCAGTCTTTTTTCTCAGCCACCATGTTCACAACAGAGACAACAGCAGCAAAGACATCATCCTTCACTATATTAGCTTTTGGAGTGACGTCTTTGTTGTCTCCATCCTTCTTGTGTCTGCACTGAAAAGCATGATGTCCGGGCTTTCCACAAACATAACAATTTCTTTTATTTTTCTTAAAAGGACGGGAATTGTTAGTCTTCGGAATAGAAGATTTCTTATCGGTTTTCTTAGGATTTCTCCTAAACCGATTAGAAGCAGAACTGGGATTACCTTCCACAATATTAGCCTTAGAGTCAAACTCCGTAGCTAATCTTGCGTCAAGTTTCCTGTTTTTCTCTTCAATCCGGACATGAATAATCACGTCTTCCAGACTCATCTGCCTCCTTTTGTGCTTCGCCTTGTCCTTGTAGTCTTTCCAAGATTCAGGTAGTTTCTCAATCAAGCAACCAGAGACGAAAGCATCAGGGAGTTCAATATCCTCAGATTTCAAATCATTTAAAAGAATTTGAAATTCAATGATTTGAGAAGAGATATCTCTAGAGTCAACAAACTGGAATTTAAGATAATTCCCAATAGCGTACTTTTGAGTACCAGCATCTTCGATTATATACTTTTTATTCATATTTTCCCAGATTTCGTAAGCTGATTTATATGAATAGTATATATCGAAGATCTCATTCGACAAGGTGTTTAGAATAGCGTATCGGCATACCTTGTTTCCTTGCTGCCACTCATCGTGCAGCTTTTGGAAATCATCGAAAGCGTTGGCAGCATCTTCTATGTTTGCCGAATCGAACTCCATAGCCGCCGGCTTTTCAGGTTCAGGTTCAGTCAGGTACTTCGCATAGTTCAGCACGTCTAGGCAGACGTAGATCCTCTCCCTCCAGCGTTTGAAGTGGGTACCGTTGAAAACTTCAATCTTCGAAACGTCAGGAAGCCTGGAACGAGATTGAACGGATCCAGCAGCAGCAGCGAGGTCACTGTTCTGAGAAGACATCTTTTCTTGAGATTGTTGTATTTGCAGCTTCGTAGAACAGAACTTTGGATCGTTGAGGCGTGTAGATCACTGTCCTCAAGAAAAGATTCGCCCCTTTACGTTACTGTAAGGCTCGAATGGCGTCTTTCCTCCAGGATACAACAACGAATTGCAGGTAGCAGTACCTATCTGCAATCTACTGTCGAACAGAGAAGAAGTGGAACGGCAGCGTTTGATATCTCCTTTTTTGTGGGTTGTAATCCTCTTCGTTACATTTTTCTCTGTGAAGAACAACCATCTATATAGAGTTGTAAACTCCAATACGGTTAGATCGAGAACCCAAAAATCAGGAGAAAGATCAGGAGACGTGTGGAATGGGTAGTCGGTTAGTTAATGGGCCGCATAAAAAGCGAACTCACTACCAAAGGAAAATGCAAAAACTGAGTCGTGTCCCGCCCACGTGAGGCTTAACGGCCCGGATTTGCACCCCCCCTGCGCGTGCGACGTGCCCGCACATGCGCATTAAGGTTTTCCGGAGCTTTCCACCAAACCGGGTGCATTCTAGCTCAATGCCCCCCGGGCGCGCGGGCACCCCTCTTACTACCCACTCATCACAACCATGTAGAAGGCATAAGCATATATAAACACACTCACATGTGTTTGTTCTATCCGATGTGGGACTAAAGCCTTATAGTGTATTTGAAATACCACATGGAATTTTATAAGAATTCCAACACGTACTTCTTGATAATTTTCAGCTTTCGCATGGAACTTAGAAGAGATGATGCCCCCAAGTGAAAGATATGTGTTCAACTTCAATTCAAAGGAGGAACTGAAGAAGTGGCATTTGTATTCTGATTCTGAATATGGAGGTCATATATTTATAAATGCTCCATTTCATGCATGTTTAGAGAGTCAGATTACTCCTATTTTTTGTTTGCTTTCAGTAGTTACTCCATTTTGTGCATGTTTGGTAAATATCATCCATTACATTTTATCTGTATGGTCAGCAACATGATATTTACATATTTAATCTCCAGGTTTGTCATCAGCTTCGTTGGAGATTAAAGACGGCGATGATGGACTTAGTGGTACGCTGATGTAATTTGTGGCACATATCCTTGTAACATAGCAAGAAGTACAAATATGTTTATCATTTTGTATGTTATTGTGATGTTTAAAGTAGTATACATCCCTCTTATCAATTATAAACCTGACTTCCTATTATTTGATATAGGTGAATGTAGAGTAGTTTAAACTACTAAATTGTTTGCAAGTTGAATAGCAATCTAAATTCCGAAGAGAACATTTCTGATCTTTCAATTGTTATGAATATACAGCCTTCTATTATTGCTTAGAGATGATTAGCAACTTAGGTTGCAGGGTTTAAGCAATCATCGCAACCTTTCTGTTTAGTGCCTTTAGTTTTCAAGAAATCCTATCTTCTGTTCATAATCCAACATAATTGACGATATGGACAAAATGTTCCCTAGTTATTGGGAGAAATCTGAGGCATTTATATATACAAATTTCCACTTTGAAATGTATTGGACTGGTTTTGGAATTGAAAGATCTAATGGAAGATAACTCACAGAGCATAACTCTTCAATTGTTTCAAGCCATGTATAATATGATACTTATTATATTGTATATTAAATGCCTTAAGTAGGAAACACTAATATGGGGAGATGATGTCATGTTGAACAGTTGAGGTGATGTATTAAAAGTAGAACGTAAGCTGCATAACACCAGATAAAGTTTTACTAAAAGGCCTCTTGTTTGTGAATAACTGATTAATTATTTGCTAAACTATAAAGCTCTTATGTAATAATCATAAGAATTTTTATCATGTTAGTACTACTTAAGTGGGCAATAGGTCTAACTTACTAACCTTTTGTATCCTAGGTTGAGATACATATCACAGATTGGTTTGCTTGATTTTCAATCACATACATTCTTCTATTGATAATATCTTGAAAATTAATATAATCAACTGCATATAAAACGTGATCGAAAATCTCTCTCTCTCTCTCTCTCTCTCTCTCTCTATATATATATATATATATATATATATATATATATAACACTACTATAAGAAACAATAATAAGCATCATCATCAGTCATGAAGTGAGAAGTTCATCATAAAATTGACGAATAGGAACAATAAAATAAAATAACATTAGTATCACATGGTGCTATTCATTAGTATTAATTATTGCACCAATAAGAACTTAATTATTACTGATCAATGAGTTGAATTATTTAAAGAAATAACATGTTATACATAGCAATTTCTAAACAATGTATAATTTGCTAAAATCTTAAGAAAACACATGGTAAAAGGTTACTAAAAAAGATCAAAACTGAATACAGAAGACTCAAACCCCAAAAGAAAAGCATAAAGAGAAAGGAAAATAAATTCCTCTTATTCAGAAAACTAGATATTGAAATTTCTAGAGATGTCATATACCATCGGAAAATATTTGCTGTCATAGTTGGAGATGTTAGAAGTTGACGAAGGATGCCAAAAAATAAACATTCCTCGAAAGGTTCTTTTGAAAGGGGTTGCTTGGAACGAAGAATTTGAAAAGGGTTTTAAAATGTTATATTGGTTAACCATATCAAATTTTAGAGTTCCAGAGTTTGATTATTAAACCATTAGTTTCTAAACACTTAAAATTCTGGGTTTAACTTGTTTAGATCTAGCTTTATCCGATAATTTATGATTCGATTGATACACCAAATTGCGTGATACATGTCACATTGTTTTGTATGGTACAGAAAGTGTATCGTAAGATAAGTTGTACCCTTAGTATCGTTCAGGGAATCGTATTGTTTATAGGATGTATCGTACCGCATCATAAGATATATATCATGTATTTCCCATATTTTGAGTGTGCCACGGGATAATATTTCTGTGATAATGGAATGCATGTACCCTGTCAGTATTGTGTCAGATCGAGATACCCGTTTTACATCACATTTCTGGAAGAGCTTGCATCATAGTCTGGGTACCAAGTTAAGATTTAGCACGGCTTACCATCCGCAGACGGACGGGCAATCAGAAAGGACAATTCAGACTTTGGAAGACATGTTACGAGCTTACACCCTAGATTTTGGACGATCTTGGGAAAGCCACCTGCACTCAGTTGAGTTTTCATATAACAACAGTTATCAAGCCAGTATCCAGATGGCGCCATTTGAGGCATTATATGGTAAGAAGTGCAGGTCGCCACTAGCATGGGATGATATCGGAGAGAGGAAGATGTTAGGCCCAGAAATGATTGTTCAGACGGTTGAATTGGTTAAGGGAATTAGAGAGCGACTTCGAGTTGCACAGGACCGGCATCGTCATTGGGCGGACCAGCATCGTAGGCCGTTAGAGTTCTCTGTTGGGGACCACGTATTCTTGCGGATCTCACCTACTCGTGGGGTCATTAGATTTGGCGTTCGCGGGAAACTGAGTCCGCGGTACGTGGGCCCATTTGTTATCCTTGATCGGATAGGCGATGTTGCTTATCGTTTATCACTTCCACCTTCGTTACGAGAGGTGTATGACGTATTTCATGTATCTCAGTTGCGAAGGTATGTATCGGACCCAAGCCATATCCTTGATCATTCTGAGTTGGTTGTTGGTACCAACCTGTCTTACGAGGAACAGCCTGTGTCCATTTTGGACCGAAGAGAGAAGATACTCAAGAACCGAACAATTAGTCTTGTCCGTGTTGCTTGGGGTCATCACTCCTTGGGAGAGTCAACGTGGGAACGTGAAGATGATATTCGATCACGGTATCCACACCTGTTTGACTCACAAGGTATATCTTTTTCTGTATACCTTGATTGTCCTGATTCCTCATGCTTATCACCTTATGGGTAGAATTGCTTGATATCGTAGATTGATGGATTTACATATATGTTACTTGCTATGGACATTGTAAAAAGATTGCTTCATTGAATTGCTTGCACTTAGATTAGTTTAGCCCCGATGTTTCTATCCTGCTTGGATTTGAAATTCCGAGGACGAAATTTTTCTAAGGAGGGTAGAGATGTCACTCCCCGTTCCCAGAATGCGTATTTTAATACGTATATTGCCTGAATGTATTTATTTAGCATTTATCATGTAGTATCCTGTATTTAAATTCTTAATAACTTCATGTTAATTAATTATCTGCATTTTATTTTCCGTACTTTATTTTTCTGCAATTCTATTATCGGCTCTTTAAATTTTCATGTTAATTAATTAGCTGCTCTTTAATTTTCATGTTAATTTATTTTCTGCAATTTTATTTCTGTATTTCTTCCTGTAATTTTATTACCTGCATTTTATTTCCTGCTTTAGTCTTACTTTCGGGTTAGCCTTGTTGGACCCGTGCAACCCGACCCATTGGACCCGGCCCAACTCCCACCTACCACCCCTTCCATATTTAAAACCACCCTCACCATTCTCTCTCCTCATTACTCATTCTCACCATTACTCCTCTTCTTCTTCTTCATTACTCTCTCCACCTACCAAACCGTAGGCAAGTGCCAACTTGCTTCTTGATGGATCCCCATTATTATTGTTCCATCATCCTCCTTATTTGATTCTAAGTCTCTTTAGTACTTAGCATTTTCAATTTCCATGGCTAATTTGTTGTAGATCTAAGTTTGTTACATTTTCGGGTTTCTTAGGTTTTGATCTAGTAAACTTTGTTATCTTCAAGTTTTGATGGTTCCATGTTGTAGAGAATTTCGTTCTACCCAATTTTGACCTAAGGAAGTTCGAATTTGGACTCTGAATGAAGGTTTTATGGAACTTTGAAGCTTGGGTTCATGGTGTTCTTCTTCTCTGAAACTTGGAGAAGAAGAACAGTACTTGACTTGACCGCATGAATAAATCATGCGGCAAGTGATTCCCAGCCGCATGGACTTTCTCCACTTAACCGCTTATGCGCCCTCGTCTTTCTTAAACCGCATGAACTTGTACTCCTTCTCCTGGCCGCATGGGCTTGACTTGGCCGCATGACACTTCATGCGGCAAGTAACTCAGCCGCATGGGACTCTCAGCCGCATAGGACTGAATCCCTTTCTTGACCGCATGGATTTCTCTCCTAAACCCAGCCGCATGAACCAGACTCACTCGCTGGCCGCATGAGGTCCTGAACCTTATAAACCGCATGAACTACCCCGCCAGCCGCATAAGCAATCTCCTTGACCCGGCCGCATGGGGTTCGACTTGGTTGAGCCGCATGGACTCATTTACCGCCAGCCGCATGAGTACCCTTTCCGCTGACCGCATGTGTCTTGTCTTTTTCGACCGCATGAGCCCAATTCATCCTAGCCGCATGGAACATCCCTTCCGCTTGCCGCATGGGAGTCCTACTCCCCAGCCGCATAAGATCCATCCTGGCCGCATTAGACTTAGCCGCATGACTATTCTATAGCCCTGAATATTGATATTTTATTAGATATTTTTCGTCCATTTTACATCCTTACGCATTTTGTCCTGAACTTGGTAAATTACAATTTGATTGACACGATTGAAATAAATTTTTATTTCCCGAATTTGGCAGTAATTAACATTGATTGTTATCTTGATTAATAATTGATCATGCCTTGTCACCATTGATAATAATTGTTAGCTTGACTAAAATTGATCATGCGTTCCTAGTTGGAACTAAAGAGGCTGGCTAGTCGTCTTATTGAATTGAATGAATGAGACACGTTCATGTTATGAACTATTGTAATCGACTGGCTGATCCCGAATATTGACATACATGCACATGCAGGCTTCAATCTATTTATTTATTTATTTACTTATTTATTTTCTACAAAAGAAGCATGTGTACTTTATGGTCAATGCATGATTACCGTAGTTAGATTTGATTGTTGCATTACGCTATGTAAGACCTGCAACCTAACCGCACTGGTATCGTTGTAGAGTTGTGCATATCGTACCCCGTACGAAAGTACTCATTTGAATGACCATGATCCACGGCATGGAATTTCACTCAACGTAGGGACTATTAAGTTAAATAAAATAATGATTGCATGGAGAGAATGGATTCCCGAATTCTTACATGGCAGCCCCCTTGGAACGAGTAGTACCCGACGGGCCGGCTGGTTCCCACAGATACTGTAAATCTGCCACACGGGCAGAGAACAGTATCTGCTTTTATTATTATTGTATATTGTATATTGACGAGCGTCCTGCTAGGACTCGTCTAATTCATGCATGGGCCAATTGATAGACTGGATAGACTAGCCTTGCTTGCACATAGTAAGAACTGAGGAATCCCTAATTGCATTATTCCAGGATAACTTGGAACTCATAATAGCAAGCCGTAGGAGTTGATTGGCCGTTCAAGATGATTTGTTTGTGCATTATACTCTGTTACCTAACTGGGATGATCAGAATGTCAGGACATGACGGGCCAACTTCTGTCCTTGTTTGGTTGGGAGGTTGGTTCGAAGTGTTTTGATGTGATGTGAGTCCTAGTAGCAAGCAGAGATCTATTATTATATTCTCTTACTTACTGGTTTAGTCCTTCATATCGTCCTCCCTTGTGGTACTTGCTATTAGAGGTCTAACCTCTCTGGTTTTGCATGGCCAGATTTAGAGCCAGTCCCCGAGGATCCAGCTTACTTCTACCTCCAAGATGGTCAACACTAGAAGGATGATCGCAGGAGGACTCGAGTGGGTTTTCTTACTTCCCCACTCGTTTTGTTATCCACTTTATACTTTGCCGTTTGGCACCGACATGTTAGTCGGATTGTCTTGTACTTACTTTTGCATAATTGTAATTAAGTCAGACTGCAGCTGATAACAATTGTGTATACTTACTACATCATCTGGCTGTATTTTGTAAAGCCAGATCTCAAGAACATTTTGACTGAGCGTTTGGGACGCCTTACTGCTTTACCTCACATGTTCTATATTTCTGTTTCTTGTTTGAATGATTGAGACAATAGATGTGTAATGACCATAGTAAGACTTTTATGTAGTATGCACCCCCTCGTCTGGTTAGACAGCATTGATCGTATTATACGGTATTCATCTACCCGTAATACGTAGCTGGCTGAGTCACTCCCCCGCTCTCCAGTATTCTGGTTCTGGGGCGTGACACTGATTAAGTTTCTATGTTCCAAATTTCTCTCCATGAAGTCTGATCCTTCGGCGAAACTTTGTTTCGGTTGGTCCTATGGCCAAGCTTAGAGGGCTTACTTATGAAATACTATATGCCGTGTTAATGTACTTATGATGATATCCTTAATAAGGTTTATTATTAAATATGTTTGTTATACTTGAAAATTGAAAATACATTTGTCACCATCCTGGAAGATAGACATATCTATGTCAACCATTGATCTTGTGCTTTATTGTACTATTTTCCATACAAAGGATTTATATCAGAAAAAATAATGGTGAATTGAAATTATAAAGTTTGGACTGGCAAGTGACAACAATGCTTTTATAATGTAGGAACTTTTTCTGGCAACCTTTCGTTGGATGTAGCTGAGGATTCCTCGTGGAGAATAAACCGGAGTGGTTTTTGTGGAATGCGGAGTAAGAAGGTGAGTTGTTTTGTTCTTGACAAAATTTTACTTCAAAACTTTGAGTGTCACCATTGGGAGAAATGATATTTGTATAGTCCTTAATTCATGCCTTAATATTGTTCGCTCTCATCATTTGGCTGTGGAATCTTCCATGTCTTTGTCGAATAGTGTTCTATAATATTTCTCTTCATGCTTCTTGTAGTTATAGAACATTTTATGCTTATTTGTTGAAAGTAAATATTTGTGGAACAGTTCAAGCGTCCTACTTGTGTCTTAGCATCTCGTGTTTGTAACTTTTACATGTATCATGCATGATTCAGAAGCTTCATTTGTTCCTCCAGTTTTATGTATGCGATAACATCATTAGGTATGGCCTGTCTTCAGCCTTTATTCATCAGTAAAACTCCCTATCCATACTTGAAGTTTATATAATGGGATTAAGTGAGGGCCACTGTAAGTTGACAAAGATATATCAGTGGTGGAGGATGAGGGATGTGATTGAAGGGAATACGTAAGAGCTAAATAATAAGAAGGGAGAAGAAGCAGATATCTATTTGGACGAGTGACAGGGGTGTGTTCATAATAATACCCTTTTCTAAGACCTTATATTGTTTCCTCAAACAAGATGTAGATATTAAACTATATTGGTAGGTTATTGGAAGGAAATTATGACAGAAGAGAAATGAGGGAAAGTAGGAGGTTGACAGAAAAAGTTTGTTCTCTAACAATTGCAGGAGATAAAAAAGAATATACCTTTTGCTACATTCATATTCATGTATTTTAAGAAGGAAATACTTTAGGTGCTCATATGAACCACATATAAGGTTGAGCAGAAACAACTTTTTCCTGGTGAGAAGAAAATATAATATGATTTACGTAATGCATCAATGATCTTGATGAGTTTCATGGAGTAAGATTATGGGTTTCGATGGAGGGCTTGGCAAGTAAGTATTGGAGCATCCGAAGTTAATCGAATCTTTTTCTTACTATGAACGTTAGACACACATGCAAGGGGCGGATCCACCTTAGCCCTACCTTGGGGTTTGCTGAGTTTTCGCTTTCCTACTCTGTATGTGTATTTTATTATATACATAATGTTTTATAAGTTACTTACAACTAAACCACTTAGTGTGCGAGTCTACATGGTTTTAACCAAGAGGTCTCAAGTTCAATCCTCAGTGCCTCCTTAATTTTAATTTAAGGTATTTTGCATCACCCCACACCCCCACCCCACCCCTACCCCTACCCCTACCCCACCCCACACCCCCACCCCACCCCTACCCCTACCCCACCCTAAAAAAAATTTGAAATATAAATCTGGGTCTGCCCCTGCACATAGGGTAATCCCTTCTAGTTTATAGACTTATTGGGTCATGACGAAGGCTCGGGTCAATATGTGTCAGTGACTCAGTATGGATGTTCTGCTGATTAAAAACAATGTAATATTAACTACAAAATTCATCAACGATCTTGATGACTTTTGAGAATATAATATAAACTTCAAATGTTTTTTTTACAGAATATAAAAGTATATTGGCTTTCGATCTTCTTGTTAGTCTTTGGGGTGGGGGTGAGATTTGGAAATTGGAACCTTTGGATCGGTCGGTTTCTATAGTTTTAGCCCCTCAAATTCCTAAAAATGGATGAAACATATATATATATATATATATATATATATATATATATATATTTATTTTTGGAAATATATATATATATATATATAAATATATATATATATATATATATATATATATATATATATATATATATATATATATAGTAGCTATCCAATGAGCACATATATTAGTTGAGCAAATGAGCACATCTATTAGTGTCCGTAGGATTTGTTTCAAATTAAATCTACCGATCGAGATATTAGTATCTAATTTAAGAAAAGTTATAATTTATTAACAATCAAAACAATACTATATGTTAATATGTTTTTTAAGGAAGGTTATAATTTGATTGGTTAGATTTTGACAAATCAAAATCTCTCCTCTCTCGTTTCTCTTTTCTTTTCCGAACCCTCTTTGCTCGTTCTCTCTCTCTCTCTCTTTCCCACAGTTCTCTCTCCTTCCCAAACCACATGTTCTTACTACTACAAAGAACAAGGAAAAAAACACCCAGAAAAAGAAAAATAAAGTAAAAAAAAAAATATATTCTCTTTCACCAACAGAAGTTTGTTGATGGTTATGGGACCTGCCCTAATGTCATTGCGAGCTTAAACTATTAAAGCTTTAATAGTGGAGATGTTATTATCATCATTTATTTTGTAATTGAGCAACACGTACAAAATTATGATGATAACATCTCCATTATTAAAGCTTCATTTGCTTTAATCAAGGATCTATTATCAATCAAGTTAGACTAGAAGCATGGTTTTTCAAAGCTTCTTTTTCTATCTTGGCATTAGTCTTTGCTTTTTTTTGTAGACTTATACATCATTTAAAGGTAGTTTTTATTTTTTCTGAACGTGTTGCAGTTTTTTTTTTTTTTTTTTTTGTAATTACATGATATAGGCTATGTTCGGTTTCCATCCAAGATTGTGGTACAGAGTTCCAATCTTAGAAGTAAATGAAGTTCATTTTGCAATTCACATTCCTAACATAGATCAGAGAAGGCAAACTCTCGTAATCTGTTAAGCTGGTGCAATTTTGAGTGTTTGGAATTTTGGATTAACAATGTTCTTGATACTTATTTTATTTGACAACAAAGACATCTGATAATACTAATAAAGGTCATATACACAAGCAAGAGCATGCATTCATTAATTTGTAGCCAAAAGTATCATTATGCAAATAAAATGGCAAGATTTTGTAATCATTGATCAAAAGCAGTGGTCATACAGTAAATTGAGTAGAATATCAGTAATTTGAGTTCTATAGTATTAGCAAATATTTTATACAATTCTTCGTTGAGATGTATCAAGTAGTCTCTTTAGATCATATACTACCCAATAGTGCAACTAGCAAACATGTCTTCTATATATGTCTATTGTTTTTGGTCAGAGAAGATTCTGAAGGCTTTATTCATGGGTCTCAAGTTTAAACTTGCAATAACATTAGCGCAGGTCTCATCACCATCAAGAAGCTTCTGTTGGTGCAAGAAAATACTATGTATACTTGTCTAAACTTACAAATCTTTAAACCAACACCAAACGCAGAAAGAATATTGTTAGACTTGATAGATTTCTTCTCTGAATTTATTTCCTTGTCTAAGGACTGCTAGGAGGAATGAAAATTTGAATCTGTGTATAGTTGACTACAAATAAAGAAGTATCGAGCTACTTCAATTGGTGCAAGAGAATGCTCTCTCTCCTTCTAGTTTATTTTCCTTTTTCTGGGTGTTTTTTTCTCATTGTTCTTTGTAGTAGTAAGAACATGTGGTTTGGGAAGGAGAGAGAATCGTGGGAAAGAGAGAGAGAACGAGCAAAGAGGTTCGGAAAAGAAAAGAGAAATCAGAGAAGGAGAGAGATTTTGATTTGTCAAAATCTAACCAATCAAATTATAACCTTCCTTAAATAACATATTAATTAATATATATTAGTATTATTTTGATTGTTATAACTTTCCTTAAATTAGATATTAATATCTCGATCGTTAGATTTAATTTGAAACAAATCCTACGGACACTAATAGATGTGCTCATTTGCTCAACTAATAGATGTGCTCATTGGATAGCCAATATATATATATATATATATATATATATATATATATATATATATATATATATGAAGCAATGGGTACTTGTGACGAACTCACCTCCATTGAGGGTCGAACTCCTGCATCTCTCTTAACCACCACTAGGCTAGAGGTCATTTGCAAACCCCACGGTGAGCACTCCTCACCTTGTTTTCGTGGTCGCCATCAGAGATCAAGCCACCTTGTTTTCGTCGTCCGACGTTCGCTGCACACCCCACGGTGGTCGCCACCTCAGATCCGCCACATCGCCGCCGAGCTGAGGAACCACCCATCGTTTAGGCTTGGAGCCGCCGCAGACTTCCAGCGGACCCCTCCACCGCATCGAACAGCCGTCGCGCCTGGACTCGAGTCGCCGGGATCCGCCGCGTCTCGACGCGGCTAACAGGATCGCCGCCTCGCCAGCCCCGGTCTTGCTGCGACCGCCACTGCACCTCGAAGCCGCGCCATCGCGTCGGATTCTCGAAGATTGAGCCACCGAGGTGAGCACTCCTCACCCCTTCTCCTCGAACCCCTTATGTTTCTTGATCTTCCTCTTCTTCTTGGTTTACTTCTTCAGTTTGGGAATGGGAGACAGAGTGAATGAATAGGCTATTTGGAGTTAGTTGTGGGTGCTGTATATAGAAGATGGGGATTGGGTTTTCAAACTCTATAGGAAGGGAAGAGGAGTATAGAAAGTGTGAAGAAGAAGTGATGTAGGAAAGGAGTATGGTTTTGTTTGTTGGAGTGGGAGGGGTTCCCAACCTATGTGGAGAAGACCCCGGAGTGCGACGAGCGCCGTCCGATGTCGGAGAAGCTCGGGAAGTAGGCGACGGAGTTGCTGTTGTTGCTGCTGGAGCTGCTGGAAGCAGGGGATCCGAGTTCGGGCCGAACTCGGTCCCATGGCGAGTTCGGGCCGAACTCGGTCTGGCCGTTCCAGGGTTTGGCCAGTAGGTGCTGGTTGCCCCACACAGAGTTCTGGCCGAACTCTGTGTCGTCGGGGGCTGAAGCGATTTTCAGGATGAGTTTTCATCATTGGATCTAATCCAACGGTCCAGGTTGGTTGCAGGATTAGGGAGATATATTGAGTTTTCTCAACCCTAATTCATCATCGTATTATCGCATTGGACAACACAAGTTTGAGAGAGAAGGAGGCAAGAGTGCCATTACAACTTCGGAGAAGAAGACGGAGGATTGAAGGTCGCTGTTCGAAGGAGATCGTGTTTCGGGTAATCTCTACTCGTCGTTCTCGCTCTTCGTAGCCTTGTAATCATTGTTCTTATCTCTGAGTGTTGTGGGGATCCGATTTGGATCGGGAGGAGTTTGTAGAGGGTGTAATTCTTCTATTCCATTAGTGGAGGCTTCTCAGGGTTGGACTCCGATCGTCCCGTGGTTTTTTCCCGCAAGGGTTTCCACGTCAAAAATTCTCTGTGTCTGCGTGGATTGTTTTTGTGTGCTTGTTTTTGGGTTCGTGCGTTGTATTGCTCGGTCCTCTCGCAGGTACTCTCCGGTTTGGGGAAAGGTTTCCGCGTTTCTTTCCCAACAGAGTGGTATCAGAGCTTTGGGTTCAAAGGGTGTCAGGAGTTGACAGAGGAACCAGAGAGGAGAGATGGACGCGAAGCCGGTGCGCATGGTGAACCTTAATGGCACAAACTATCATTATTGGCGGAGCAAGATGAAGGATTTGCTATTTGTCAAGAAGCTGCATCTACCTGTGTTTGCAACCGAGAGGCCCAGTGATAAATCCGAGGAGGACTGGAAGTTCGAGCACATACAGGTGTGTGGGTACATACGGCAGTTTGTTGATGAGAACGTGTACAACCACGTTGTCAATATTGAGCACGCGAAGACGTTATGGGATAAGCTGGAATCTTTGTACGCGAAGAAGACCGGGGTAAACAAGTTGTTCCTGATCCGAACGATGATGGGTCTGCGGTACAAGGATGGGGCGTCTATTACGGATCACTTGAGTGATTTCCAGGGCGTGGTTGACCAGCTATCCTCTATGGGAGTCAAGTTCGACGACGAAGTTCAGGGACTGTGGCTGCTGTGTACATTGCCAGACTCGTGGGAGACCGTACGAGTATCTATGATCGCTTCTGCTCCAGAGGGCGTGGTCAGTCTGGAGTTTGCCAAGAGCGGGGTGTTGAATGAAGAGATGCGGAGACGTTCTCAGGGCACTTCATCCACATCCCACCACTCAGAGGCACTTGTTTCAGAGAGCCGCGGAAGGGGCAAAAGCAGGGGTCCAGGTGGTGGCAGAGACAAGAGCAGGGGGAAGTCCAAGGGTCGTTACGAGGACTCAGAGTGTTACCATTGCGGTAAGAAGGGCCATATCAAGCGAAATTGTTTCGCTTGGAAGAGAGAGAAGAAGGACGACAAGGGGAAGCAAGAAGAGAACACTACAGCGGCGGCCTCGGTGCATGGAGGCGATGTGATCGTCGTAGGTGATGAGGTCATTACTAACCTCGCCTGCGATGACAATTCTTGGCTGGTGGACTCAGGGGCTTCAGCACATGTATCTCACAATAGGGCACTGTTTGCCACTTACACGACATGCGACTGTGGCGTGTTGAAGATGGGTAACGGAGATGTGTCGAAGGCGGTTGCCGTTGGAGATGTGCATTTGAGAACGAAGACGGGTGCGATTCTTGTTCTCAAGGATGTTCGTCATGTCCCTGATATCCGTTTCAACCTGGTGTCGGTTGGAAGGTTGGATGACGAGGGATTCTTCAGTCTCTTCGGGAACGGTCAGTGGAAGCTTTCCAGAGGTTCGATGGTGATTGCCAGAGGAAGCAAGAAGTCCGGTCTCTACTATATGGAGGGGAGCGCAGAGGGGACACAGGAGGTGAACGCAGTCAGTGATGCGTCTACCGAGTTGTGGCACAGGCGGCTCGGCCATATCAGCGAGAAGGGGATGAGCTACTTGGTGAACAGGAAAGTGATTCCGGGGCTCAAGTCAACAAAGTTGGAGAAATGCACGCACTGTTTAGCTGGGAAGCAAAATAGGGTGTCTTTCCAAAGTCACCCAAGTTCGAGGAAGCCGGCGTTGCTCGAGTTGATTCACTCGGATGTCTGCGGTCCTATGAAGGTAAAATCTCTTGGTGGTGCTTCTTACTTTGTGACTTTATTGATGATTGTTCCAGGAAGGTTTGGGTCTATGCCTTAAAGACCAAGGATCAGGTGCTGCCCACTTTCAAGGAGTTTCAGGCCTCTGTTGAAAGGGAGACGGACAAGAAGTTGTTGTGTGTTCGGTCCGACAATGGCGGCGAATACATCGGTCCCTTTGATGCGTATTGCAGAGAGCAAGGGATACGACACCAGAAGACTCCGCCAAAGACACCTCAGCTCAATGGTGTAGCGGAGCGCATGAACAGGACACTGATGGAGAGGGTGCGGTGTTTGCTGTCAGAAGCAAACTTGTCGGGCAGTTATTGGGGTGAGGCTCTTCTCACAGCTGCTTATATTATTAATTTGTCTCCTAGTGCTCCTTTGCAGGGTGATGTGCCTGATAAAGTATGGTACGGCAAAGAACCGTCATACAATCACCTGCGGGCGTTTGGTTGTAAAGCCTTCGTGCATGTACCGAAGGACGAGAGGACCAAACTTAAGCCGAAGACGAGGCGATGCGTCTTTGTCGGCTATGGTCGGGATGAGTTTGGCTATAGACTCTACGACCCAGTGGAAGAAAAGCTCTACAGAAGCAGGGACGTGGTGTTCGTCGAGGATGAGACCATGACCAACACTCAGGATTCCGAGACGCCTTCTGAGGCTGAGGAATTACCTGAGTTAGAGTCATTTCGCTTCGAGCAGTTTCCAGAGGACATTGCAGAGGATCCAGTTATGGGGGAGCCGGTACATGGAGTTGCTCCCAACCTTGATCATCAGCCTGCTGATGGTGGTCAGGGTGTCCCTCAGGAGGATGAGCATGCCGGAGAGGTAGTTCCTGAAGGGGCGGAGGCTGTCGGTATACAGCCAGCACCAGTGGCTCCACTGAGAAGGAGTGACAGGGATCGTCGACCATCTACGAGATACTCACCGGATGAGTATGTGCTATTGACTGACGGGGGGGAGCCCGAAAGTTTCGCAGAGGCTATGGAAGACGAACACAGGCAGGAGTGGATGGTGGCTATGCAGGAGGAGATGAGTTCCTTGCACACCAATTCCACTTATGATCTGGTGCGGTTGCCAAAGGACAAGAAGGCTTTGAAGAATCGATGGGTGTTCAGAGTGAAGCAGACGGAAGATGCTACTCGCCCTCGATACAAAGCGAGGCTGGTAGTCAAGGGCTACGGTCAGCGAAAAGGCGTGGATTATGATGAGATCTTTTCGCCTGTCGTCAAGCATTCGTCTATCCGGGTGGTGCTAGTATTAGCAGCCAGTTTCGACTTGGAGGTCGAGCAGATGGACGTGAAGACGGCATTCCTCCACGGTGATCTTGAGGAGGAGTTGTACATGGAGCAGCCAGAGGGATTCTGTGAGAAGGGCAAGTCACATTTGGTCTGCCGGTTGAGGAAGAGCTTGTATGGTCTGAAGCAGGCTCCGAGGCAGTGGTACAGGAAGTTCGAGTCGTTTATGGGGGAGCATGGTTATGCACGGACGACGTCGGATCATTGTGCATTTGTGAGATATTTTGCCGATGATGATTTTATCATCTTATTGCTCTATGTTGATGATATGCTATTAGTGGATCGGAATGCCACTAGGATAGCGGAGTTGAAGCGCCAACTGGGCGCGGCCTTCTCTATGAAGGATTTGGGCGCAGCAAAGACTATTCTTGGGATGGAGATCAGCCGAGAGAGAGAGTCCAAGCTGCTACACTTGTCCCAAAAGAAGTACATTCACCGGGTACTTCAGCGTTTCGGGATGGACGGGTCGAAGAAAGTGAGTTCTCCCCTCGCGGCTCACTTTAAGCTCACTGAGAAACAGTGTCCATCTACCGAGGACGAAAAGGAAGATATGGAGCGGGTTCCATATGCCTCAGCTGTGGGAAGCCTGATGTATGCTATGGTGTGTACGAGGCCAGATATTGCTCATGCAGTTGGTACGGTTAGCAGGTATCTTTCAAATCCTGGAAGGGTACATTGGAGTGCGGTCAAGTGGATTCTACGTTATCTTCAGGACACTGCTGGTTGGAGACTTTCCTTTGGTGGTGACGAGCCGAAGCTGGTTGGGTATACCGACGCTGATATGGCTGGAGATGTAGACACGAGGCGATCGACTTCGGGCTACGTGATGATGTTTGCGGGAGGAGCAGTATCGTGGCAGTCGCGGTTGCAGAAGTGTGTTGCCTTGTCGACGACGGAGGCGGAATACATTGCGGCGACGGAGGCTTGCAAGGAGCTGGTGTGGATGAAGAAGCTGCTACAGGAAATGGGACTGAAGCAAGAGCAGTATACTTTGCTTTGCGACAGTCAGAGTGCGATCCACCTTGTGAAGAATCAGACGTTTCATAGCCGGTCCAAGCACATCGAGACCCGGTATCATTGGATACGGGATGTGGTTGAGAAGAAGGACGCGGAGCTTGAGAAGGTGCATACAGATGACAACGGAGCTGATATGTTCACGAAGATTCTACCAAGGGGAAAGTTTGAGTACTGCAGGCAGGTCGTCGGGATGATGACGTCCTCCCCATAGTTGTAAAGGGGGAAATTTGTTGGAGTGGGAGGGGTTCCCAACCTATGTGGAGAAGACCCCGGAGTGCGACGAGCGCCGTCCGATGTCGGAGAAGCTCGGGAAGTAGGCGACGGAGTTGCTGCTGTTGCTGCTGGAGCTGCTGGAAGCAGGAGATCCGAGTTCGGGTCGAACTCGGTCCCATGGCGAGTTCGGGCCGAACTCGGTCTGGCCGTTCCAGGGTTTGGCCAGTAGGTGCTGGTTGCCCCACACAGAGTTCTGGCCGAACTCTGTGTCGTCGGGGGCTGAAGCGATTTCCAGGATGAGTTTTCATCATTGGATCTAATCCAACGGTCCAGGTTGGTTGCGGGATTAGGGAGATATATTGAGTTTTCTCAACCCTAATTCATCATCGTATTATCGCATTGGACAACACAAGTTTGAGAGAGAAGGAGGCAAGAGTGCCATTACAACTTCGGAGAAGAAGACGGAGGATTGAAGGTCGCTGTTCGAAGGAGATCGTGTTTCGGGTAATCTCTACTCGTCGTTCTCGCTCTTCGTAGCCTTGTAATCATTGTTCTTATCTCTGAGTGTTGTGGGGATCCGATTTGGATCGTGAGGAGTTTGTAGAGGGTGTAATTCTTCTATTCCATTAGTGGAGGCTTCTCAGGGTTGGACTCCGATCGTCCCGTGGTTTTTTTCCGCAAGGGTTTCCACGTCAAAAATTCTCTGTGTCTGCGTGGATTGTTTTTGTGTGCTTGTTTTTGGGTTCGTGCGTTGTATTGCTCGGTCCTCTCGCAGGTACTCTCCGGTTTGGGGAAAGGTTTCCGCGTTTCTTTCCCAACAGAGTGGTATGATCTTCCTCTTCTTCTTGGTTTACTTCTTCAGTTTGGGAATGGGAGACAGAGTGAATGAATAGGCTATTTGGAGTTAGTTGTGGGTGCTGTATATAGAAGATGGGGATTGGGTTTTCAAACTCTATAGGAAGGGAAGAGGAGTATAGAAAGTGTGAAGAAGAAGTGATGTAGGAAAGGAGTATGGTTTTGTTAGCAGGATAGGTGAGAGAAGAGTGGGAATTAATTGTGAGTGAGCGAGAGGTGATGTTTTTTTTTTTGAAATCACACGCACACACACAATTGGAGGGTCGAACCTTGTCGGCCCCTCCGGATGTCCGCTCTAGGCTAGAGAGCTCGGACAGCGAGAGGTGATGTTGATTTTATCAGTCCGGCTGAGTAATAGAGTAGGTGGTTCTGTCGGTTAGCTGAGAGACTATTGATGGAAGAGGGTTTGCGTGTGTCAGTGGGGAATTTAATGGTTAGGAAGAATTATCAGCGAGTGAGGATTCATGATGACTATAGTCTGTCTAGGGAGAAGTGATGGGTGCTGACAGCCTTGGCCGTTCGTTCATGATTTCGAAAGGCCAATTTGATCTTTCAAAGGCCCCTATTGTTTCATGTCAGTTGATTTGGACTGTTACTCAAATAGAAAATTTGTCCATTTCTCACTGCTGGAATTGGACTAATGGAAATTTAGATGGAAATATGTGATGGTTTCATTACTGCTACTTTTCCTTTTTGGTTCATTTTGGAAGAGGCTGATTAGCTCAGTGGGTTAGAGCTTAGGACTTAGTTGCTCGGTTGTGTTAGGGATAAAGAGTAGAGAAATAATAAGTCTATTCAGTGTGCTGAGTTAGATCAATAGGCCAGAGTCCTTCTAGGGATTTTGTTGGGCTTAAGGATATATATATACCTCTAGAAAGATACTTACCAACATGGAGGGGAAATGTCATTGATGCCAAGATGGAGATGAACCCAGCACGAGTGTTAGGAATGTCTATTTCTGTAAATGCTGACGGCGGTGTCCCTGGTGCTAAATCTGGCCCTGGAGATTTTAGACTGGATATTGATTGGGTAAAAGCATTAAGAACATACTAATTTTGTAGCGGAACCATTCTGAACGAATATATCAATAAGCGGAAAATTCTCTAGTTAATGTGCACAAGAAATGTAAACCTAATAGCAGTGGCCTTTAATATTTGCTTATTTACCCTTGTTTGCCCCTCAGTTCAAAGATTGGGGTGGCTAATTCCCCTGTTACTTTACACTATCGATTTCGGAGTAAAACACTTCTTGTGGCTGGTCCATCTTTTGTGATGCAGTTCAATGTCCGATGGTGCAACTAACCAGTGTATTTATATCACGTTCCTTGGTGGTGTATCTGGATTGTTGGGGAGCACATCTGCTGTCCCATTTATCCTATCCCAATTCTGCCCCCCTCCCTATTACACGTTGGCTGTGGGAGTAGATAGTGGATTGTGGCCTACATGTAATAGGGAGGGACAGAGTTGGGACAGAATAAATGGGACAACCGATCTGCTCCCGGATAGTTGAGGCCTAAAGTTGACGACAGTGGAGAACATTATTGGGGCCTCCTGTTGGCGTTGCCAAAACTATAGAAAAATGCTGTCAGTCGATGTGTGCTCGAGATTAATTTGTTCTCCAGTCCTTTGTTATTATTATTGAATGGGAGGAGAGGAGGGAGAGCTGGGATGATTTGCAACCGAGAGTTGGTTTAGTGGTTAAATGGGGGATATTTTCTGACAGGGAGGTTCTCTTTTATGAAGTGAATCAGGTTAATCTGTGCATAAACTTATAGTATAGTTTGGCTATGGATGATACAGTTATGGCAGGCGAATGAGGTTACGA
Organism: Iris pallida; assembly: GCA_029216955.1. Taxonomy (NCBI): domain Eukaryota; kingdom Viridiplantae; phylum Streptophyta; class Magnoliopsida; order Asparagales; family Iridaceae; genus Iris; species Iris pallida. The sequence goes on from JANAVB010043220.1 coordinate 12,512,065, forward strand.
GTTTGCAATAATTCAGAATTGATGCTTGAGCCTGCAGGATTCCGGAAAAAAATGCATAATTAGCCATTCTATGCAATGTATAAGAGCATCGAAAGTGAGGTTTAACCCAATTTCTAGATTCTAGATTCAGAATGTAAGAGCAATTTTAAGGATCAATTGAAACTCCATGATGGACTGTCCCAGTCACAAGCTGTAGCCTGGGCATAAAAATTTATACATTCAGAATGTAGCTTATATAGTAAGACTCAATTGGACTCAATTTGCAACCGAGAGTTGGTTTAGTTGTTAAATGGGCGATATTTTCTGACAGGGAGGTTCTCTTTTATGAAGTGAATCAGGTTAATTTGTGCATAACGATAAAAACGACAAAAAATCGGTTAAAACGACAAAAAATCAGTTAAAACGACAAAAAATAACCAAAAAAAACGACAAAAACGAAAAAAAAATCGGTAAAAAACAACAAAAATGACAAAAACAACATAAAATTAGTAAAAATGACCAAAAATCGACAAAAACGACTAAAAATCGGTAAAAACAACAAAAAAAGCTAAAAAACGACAAAAATTCGCTTAAAACGACAAAAATGACAAAAATTGGATAAAAACGACAAAATAACCAAAAAAACGACAAAAAAGCAACAAAAATGACAAAAAAACGACATAAAATTAGTAAAAATGACAAAAATTGACAAAAAAGCGACAAAAAAGACAAAAATTAACCGATTTGCTTTATAGGTTCAGTTTTCGGTTTGGATATTTGAAATTTAAAATATGGGTTCGGTTTCGATTTTTGGTCCGAGTAACCGAACTTAACCGAAAATCGATTTAGATTGAATCGTTTACAAAGTACCCTCGATTTATATATACTAATATTTTTGCTAACTATCTAAGCACATTATCTACTTCCATTCTCTGTTCGCCGATTCTTTTAGCTCTCTTTCTACCCTCAATCTTTATATACTAATATTTTTTCACTCTCTGTAATTATAATAATAACTAAATACAATAATGTCATATTATTTTTTTGAATATTTACTATTTAAATTGACTCATCTGCTAAAATGTGAAGGTCTGATCCATTGGTCGATGAAATCGAACGGACCAAAAATGAACCGAATTAATTTTGTTCGGTTTTGTTTGGTTTTTATGAAAGCGGTTCGGTTTTCAGTTTTGAGAAATACGGTTACGGTTATTTAGGTTTTTATATATTTGATTCGGTTTGAGCCGAACCGGACCGTTGCTCACCCCTACCACAATCTCTCAATCCTCTCTCCCATCTTCATTTTTTTGGGCTAATTAGAGTTTACCCTAAATTTTATACTAGCTTAGAGTTCAAGCCTTGTCATGTCCAATTGAAAAGTTCTGAATTTTTATATTTTGTTTTATCTTTTCCATTATACCCTCACTAGCTTATATAGAAAAATTTTATTGTTACATGGGGAGGAAGGGAATAATAAAAATAAAATAAATAAATATTCAGGTCCAAAATTTTCAATTGGATATATTAGGACTTAAAAATCTAAACTATTATAAAATTCATGATCTAAACACTAATTAGCCCTTTTAATTTTTTAATTATCTTCCCCTGGACTAAACAAGTGGATAGTTTGTTTTTTTTTCCTTTTCTTTTTTTAATTATCTTCCCCAGGATTAAACAATTGGACATATTTGGACATTTTCCTCTATGACCAAACACTGAGGCCTCGTTTGGTTCACGGAAGGGAAATTGATTCCCTTGTACTTTCCATGGGAATGGAAAAATAGAATTCCTGTCACATTTTCTTTCCGTTGTTTGGTAAAACAAGGAAATCACCTAGGAAAGACCATTTGATTTTCTTTCCAGTGTTTGGTTGGTGCAGGAAAGGAAAGCAAAAATATATCAATGTTCCAATAATATCCTTACCTTTTAAAATAAAAATGGCAGTATGAAAATCCAAAGGGACCCAGAATACGAGAAGTTAATGGTAAAATAAGCAATAACATATGGTTAGTTTTGTCATAATTTTTTTGTAATAAATGTTGGGAAAGGAGGAGGGAAAATCAATCCCATTGGTCATGAGTGGAACCATATTCCCTCTCATTTTTCCTCTTGTAAGGAAATTGATTCCCAAGTTTATGGCTACCAAACAAAAGAAAGGAACAACTTTTTATTTTTCTAGTTCCTTAAATCCGTGAACCAAACGAGGCCTGAGTGTATCGCTGTGAAAAGGCCTACTAAAGCCCGGCCATGCTGCATGTTCATTTGGTAGTACCGACTGGTCTCTCCTCTCTCTCTCCGCCAAGAAACTAAAACTAAGCTGTGAGTGAGTTCTTGATGGGGAGGTTCAAAGGGATATTGCAGGCTTCTCTCAACGCCACAAAGAGGGGTTTGCTCTCTTCTTCGTCTTCTGTTGATTCCATTTTTGCACCTCTTTATATTGTCAAAGCTCCGATGATGGTGTAGCTGGACGTAATAATTTAACACAATCTTGTATGTGAATCTGAGGTCAGAATGTCATAATATTGCTATCAAACTCGACATGTCTAAAGCCTATGACAGAGTCAGCTGGCGTTTCCTAATCAAAGTCCTTCACAAACTGGGTTTCAACTGGACGTGGATCGATCTCATTTATCGGGGTATTTCTAACTGTTGGTATTCCTTTACTGCTAATTGGTGTTTCGGTCGGGAAGGGGCCTTAGACAGGGAGATCCTATCTCTCCGGCGCTCTTCATCATTGCTCATGATGTCCTAAGTAGACAAATCTCATATCTGTCTCTTAGGCGGCACATAATAAGTTTTTCTGGTAGAGCTGATGAGCTTAAGATTTCTCATCTATTCTATGCGGACGATAGCCTTATATTTATGAATGGTGACATCGATGGGGTGGAGACTCTCATGCAGACCCTTCAAAACTACACCGATATTTCGGGGCAGGTAATTAACTACTCCAAGTCCTCTTTGATTATTTCACAAAAACCACACATGTCTTCGCAGGCGGACACCATTGCTATGGCCACCGAGTTCACGAAAGCAGCTCTCCCTATTACCTACTTGGGGGTTCCCCTCTTTCGTGGACGAGCCAAGATGGACTATTTCCAGGTGCTTATCAACAAATTCGATAAGAAGCTATCGGGATGGAAAGGCCGGTTATTATCTTTCAGGGGAAAAATAACACTTACTAAGAGTGTTCTTACCAGCCTCCCCATACACTCTCTGTCCGTGATCAAACCACCCATCAAGCTCCTCAAAAGATTGGATAGCATAATGGCCAACTTCCTCTGGAATGCGAAAGACAAACATAGAAGACACTGGATCGCATGGGACAAGGTGTGTCGGACGCTGGACGAAGGCGGGCTCGGGGTGAGATCTCTGGGTTCAGATCATGCATGCTCTCCACGCCAAACGATGTTGGGCTTTCATTAGAGGGGAATCTTTATGGGCTCAATTTATGTACCAACACGGCGGGCGGTATTGGCGGGGAGGATCACAACACGGCGGGCGGGATGATTTTCAGGGATCAATACGGCAGGCAGCTTGGTGCTGGCCTCGCAAAAATTCTGCGTCAACGGCACATATATCAGCCCTGAGTGCGATATTTTGTTTGTCTTATATTGGTTGATTATAATATATTTGACCCAGTTCCGGCCCGATCTAGGTCCGACCCGACCGGAAGTCCTTCATGTCGTGGACCAAGTGTCGGACTGGGCTGAGGTTTTCCACCCTTATGCACGCCCCGGTCTAGCCCGCTACACGGGTCTGATATGTCCGGTCCGATCCACCCAAATTTTGTGTTGGACCAGTCTGGTCCGACACAACTCTAGTTATGGTCAATCAAACATTTTTTTCCTGATTTTATTTTTTTAAAAATAAATCATATCAAATTTTAAATTTCTGAAATATATCATATTTTTTTAGTGTGTTTATATTTTTGTCTTCCTTATTGTTAAATCCTAATTTCGTCCCCGGTTACAAATTATATAGACATTCAGATATTTGTGTAGAAGGAGTCATCTCTAAAAGAGCGCATAATAGTTCATTCATGGAGCGCTTTGAAGGCGAGTAAGCATTCTACGAAAGTTGTGTGGGATTCTCTTCTGGTTATAGAACAATTCCCCAATCAAAGAAAAAGTAAGAGTCTATTTTTATTCACCAGTCTACTTAAAAGTTGTCACGTGTGAAATTAATGGTTGAAATTTACGTAGATGTTCATCGTTCCACTCAATATAGATGATAACTCTTGAATGGAACGGTGAATATCCACATAAAATTTGGCGGGTATACAAAATTGGACTCGGAAAGTAATCCTACTCCAATCCAATTGTTGTAATTAGATCTGATCCAAAGTGGTGTGGGTCACATCTCAGCTCATGGTAAGGCTTTAGAGAGGAGGAAAAAAAAAAAAGCTGTACAAAGGACTTGTGTTTGGTCGACCAACCAAAAGAAAAGAGATCCTTAGTTGAATGTATGCTTTTTTTTTTTTTTTTTTTTACTTTGTGACCATGGAAAAAATGTAACCCCTTTGCGAAGTTGATAATCCGTTGTTGCTTTTGCTTTTGTGCTTCCTTGTAACCTAAAGTAGTCACTCTTTTGTCTCCTCCTTTCTTCCCATTCTGAAGGCTTTAATTTGTTGAAAGGTTCTCTCTACAGCCATTACATATTTTGATACTTTGATGCAGTACTGTCTGTACGAACATATTAACACTTTTGCAGACCTAGAAAATCTAATGTGGCAGCGCTGTCGCACAGATGCTACATTCAAGAACCTTTGTTGTGAGGCCTCGCCGATTGAGAGCGTAGAAAACGGTTCATCCCGCGAGCGGCTAACAATAGGAGGGAGGGACGTCATAAGGGTACCCTTACCGTCCTCCAAGGGCGCCCTGGTCCGTATCCAAAAAAGGAGGGTCGAAGAGGCCACACAACCAGAAATTTGAGCGCGTACATATTGGTTGGAGTAGAATAGAATGTACTAGATATAGAGTAACAAATATAATTTTTTTTAATATATATGTATATATGGCTAAATTTTAACTTGATATCCTCAACTATTCATGTTTGGCAACTTGATACTCTAAACTTCCAAAATAGCCAACTTGATACCCTGAAAAATAAAATTTCCAAAATATCCCACATATCTCTTCTCCAGGCCCGACTCCCCTCCCCCTTCTCCAGCTGTTCACCCCCCTCCCACCTTGCCACTGTGCGCTTGCGTGCGTCGTCCGCCCACGTGCGCCGCCCGTTGCCCCGTGCCTGCTGCCGCCATCGGTGGCTTGATCCGTGGATAGATCACCATAGTTTACTGGATCGGGTGGGCGTTGGAATGTTTCGTGAGACGTCCAGAGGAATGAAGGTCCAGAATATCCCAGGTTTGATCGGTTTGAGGTCGTGTGGTGTACGTGATTGGCGCGTAAAATACAATTATGTATGTACAGGTTGTTGATTGGGCGGTTGATGACGAAGGACAGGCTACTCCGATTTGGCAATCAAATTGGAGATGGGAGTTGCATATTCTGCCGTTACCAAACTGGATCTATCCGACATTTGTTTTCTGATTGTCTGGTCACGTGGTCCATCTGGAGGGAGCAAAGCTATCGGTTGATGGGAGGGTGTGGTAATGCTAGGACTATTGGAGGGATCATAGAGATGATACGGGGGTGAAGAAACCATGGCGCAACTTGGTTCAAGGAGGCTCGTTTACGATTGGCGTCGACGGTTTGGCACGTTTGGAGGGAGCGCAACTTGTGAATTTTTTAGGGACAATATATTATTCCCATTGGGGGGGGGGGGGGGAGGGGGGGGGGGGGGGGGGGGGGGGGGGGGGGAGGGGGTGTTTCATAATATTGAGTTTGATGTGGCTTCCATGAGACATATTTAAATGTCTCGGATTGTCTAATGTAGTCTGGGTTCTTGATTAATATATTTACCTTATATATATATATATATATATATATATATATATATATATATATATATATATATATATATATATATATATATATATATATTTACCTTTTATATATATATATATATATATATATATATATATATATATATATATAAAAGGTAAAAATATATATATATATATATATATATATATATATATATATATATATATATATATATATATATATATAGGAAATGTTTCAAAATTAGTCGGCTGATTTTGTATTATAGAACCACCCTATGTTTTATGGATTGGATTGGAATGACTGATTTTGTATTATAGAACCACCCTATATTTAGTGATTGGGATAAAAAAGTGTAGACTCCACCATCTTTTTAAGTCATTTAATCTCAACCATGCAATTCCAATCCAACGTGTATAACATAGAAATTTTTTGGGGGATAATTATATAAAAAGGGAGAAGTTTGAGGAAATTAGAAATAGAGGAATGACTCGCCAAATGACACTTGGCGAGTAGCATGGGGCCGCCAAGTCACTTGGCGAGGGAAAACTTTTTCGGTTCTCCCAAAATAAATGTGTGTATGTTGTTATATGCGGAAACTAAATTATTTTATAAAATTATATACGTGGTTTTTGTACGGTTTAATATTTTTATTTGGATGGGTTTAAAGAGAAATTAAATACATAGATGTTATCTAGATATCAAATTGAATAAATAATTAAATAAATAGATAGATGTTATTTTTGTACGGTTTAATATTTGGATTTGGATGAGTTTAAATAAATAGTTATTATTTTTATTATTTAAAGAAAAATTAAATAAATAATTATATATACAAATTTTAAACTAATTATTTGGTATTATCTAAACATATGTAAAAAAATTCTCAGTATCTATATAACATATATTTATTTTCTTTTTAAACTCATCCAAGTTCAAACATTTAACAGTACAACAACAAATAGTTAATTTTATATAATAATTTTGTTCCTGCAGGGCCCACATGCACGCTCTCGTTTATTTTGGAAGAACGGCAAAAGTCTTCCCTCGCCAAATAACTTGGCTGCCACATCCTACTCCTCAAGTCATTTAGCGAGTCATCTCCTATTTCTACTTTCATACTTCTTCCTTTCTATACAATTATCCGAAACTTCTTTATCCATGTCTTATATATATATATATATATATATATATATATATATATATATATATATATATATATATATATATATATATATATATATATATATTGGTAGATTTTTTTTTATTATTGTTTTAGAAAATATTGTGGTGTGGTGGTTGTAATGCTAGATTTATATTTAAGAGGTCCTTGGTTCAAATCTTGACTACAACAAAATTTTGCAGATGACCTCTAGCCTAGTGGTTAAGAGAGATGCATGCGGCCCGAGTGGTCAGGAGTTCGAATTCCAGTGGGAGCGATTCCAGAAACAATTTACCTGGTTAAAAAAAATATTGGTGGAATGGAGCCCATTCCAGCTCCTACCTCCTATGTAGTTCCGAAAATTAGACACATAGGTACGAGACTCCATCTTAGATGACGTCAAACAAAAATATAGCGTCCGACGCTATCTGAAATGGCTCCCCCACGTGATTGAGGACTTTGGTGCCATCTTTGATTGCGCCCAATCCAAACCACAATCCGAACAACAAAAAACTCAGTCAATCACATGAAGTATTTCAAATATTTTTTTTTTCTTTAATTTTTGGATACCATCTAGATGGCGTCAGATACTATTGGGCTCCATCTAAGATGGAGCCAGACTCGTTGAGCCTATTGGGCACCATCACAGATGGTGCTAGAGTCCTCAATTACGTGGGAAGTTATTTTAGAATGGCGTCAGACACTATATTTTTGTTGGATGCCATCTAAAGATAATAACCCATCCTTGTGTAATTCTTGCAAACTCTTCTTCTGCATAGTTACATCTAATTTTATTCTTGTGAACTTTTCTATAGAATTAAGTATTTTTTATTTTAATGGGAAAGGAGAGAGTAGGGATGAGTATTCGGTTTATTTGGTTCCATCCGAACCGAATAACCAAAAATCGAATTAGACCGAAACCGAATAAGTAAAACCGAAATCGAACCGAATTGGTCAATAACCGAACCGAACCGAATTAAATCGGTTCAGCTTTCGGTTTATTCGGTTTTTGGATTTATTTGTGTTTTTTCTGTTAATATATATAATAACTAAATATACCTAGATATATTTATTATATACCTATAGTATATACCTATAATTAATACTTATATATATATATATATATATATATATATATATATATATATATATATATATATATATATATATATATATATATAAATTAAAATTTTTTTATTCGGTTTTGGAACGAAACTAAAATCCAAAACCGAAACCGAAACCGAATAAAAAAAATTTAATATTTTCAAAACCGAAATCGAACCGATTTTTTTTTAAAATCGAACCTAATCTTCTATTCGGTTCGGTTCGATTTCGGTTCATGTCAGTTGTTTTCTTTCTGCTCCTTAAAACTTTGGGAAGCAGAAGCAAAGGCAGCAGCAGCAGCAAATTTCTTCTCCATCGTGTGCTGTTCAATGCATAATCTCCTCCTCGGGAACATCATAATCCTCTTTTTGCACGCTCCCCAAAAAATAGCTAATATATGTTCACTAATAATAATAAAAGAAATGTAATTGAAAGAACAAAACTTTTACAATCTCTACCAATGTTTTAAAAACCGGACCGGTGGTTGGCCCGGCCAAGGTACTGGGTTGAATAAAATTAGTTCAACCAGTGGTTCAACCACTGGATTAACTTAAGTGGTCCAAATTAATCCCTTATGGCAATTATTTTTTTACAAAAGTACTAACTTTTAAACAAAATCGGATCAATACTGAACCGGACCGAAAAAAACGACCGGTTCATGGGTGAACCGGTTGAACTGGCCGGTCCGGTCCGGTTTTTAAAACATTTATATTTTCATGATCAGAGCCGGTTTTAAGTCTAGATAATTTAGACATGGACATGTTGAAGTTCGATGAAATTTTTAACCTATGTGAAGAATATTCTAAAAAGCAAGTGTCATTTGTGCGTCAGAAAAGTTTGGAGAGGTGAAGGCAGAGTTCTACCAAGGCCAGATGTAATTTAGTCCGATTTCGATCCAAACTCAGCTCGGTCATATCCAAACATAACTATTTGGCCTAAGTTGGCCGAATTGTCAGGCTGACCAATTCGGTCACTATATCGGTTTGTCGGATTGAAAGTTTGAAACCGACTTTGGATATTTTATATGTATCATTGGATCCCATCACCAATTAAGATTTTTTGCGATTTATAGTGGCTATATATAGGCATTTTCTACTCTAAAATTTATCATCATATCTGCCAGAGATAGAGATCAAAGCTTGCAACTTTTGGAGAGAGGAAAAGTGATTGACGGCTATTTGAATGAGAGATTGTTTTGGATAATTTTTCTCGTTGTCTCTTGTTCTTTGGAGTTTGTAATATATTTTTCATCGTTCAATTAGTTGTGGTGGTCCTGTTTGGTTCGGTGAGAAGTTTGTAAGGAATCTATATCTTCTTATTATATTAGTGAACACTTTTCAGGTTGGACTCAGATCGTTCCGTGATTTTTTTTGCAAAAATTTTCGGTGTCAAAAATGTTTGCGTTTTGGCTCTTCTATAATTTTGGCCTTTTGTTTTCTAATTTTTTTTTCAGGTTCCGCGTTTCGTTCACACTGGGACATAGTGTCCTCAATTTTATGAAGGCCTCCTTATTTTTACAAAGACCAAAATTTTTACAAACATTCCTCAAATATATAAAGACCTCCTAGATTTTACAAAAAACTTCAAAATTTATAAAGACCCTAAATTGAAAAAAAAAACATTCTAAAATTTAAAAAGATCCCAATATTTTATATAAAGGTTTTCATTTTTAGAATGGCCTAGAATCCTATTTTTGCTAAGCCAGGAATGATGAAAAAAGTCTTCATGCACTGACACAATAATGGGCCAAGTATATATCAATAACAAAATAGAAAATTTTCTATAGGATACCGAACTTTAGAGAAATTGTACAGAGAGTTAGAAGAGAGAGACTATTCTGACAAACGGTCTGGCAGAATTTGGACTCGTCCAAATTCCTCCAGACGGTCTGGAAGAATTTGAGCAGTGTGTGCAAATTTCTCTAGACGGTCTGGCAGAATTTGAGCGGGGAACAACCCCGCTCAAATTCTGCTAGACCGTCTGGCGGAATATTCTACTTCTAATTTTTTCAAAATTGTTTCTCTCTCTCTCTCTCCAATTTTTCTAAAGTTCAGCACCATTTAGAAAATTTTATGATAACAAAATTATTGGAATTGATCATATCTAACATAATAATGACAAATATCAATAATTCTATAAACATCTTTTTAGAGATTCAAAATGGCAGGACTGGCTCTGAGCCAGCATCTTCCATATATGCCCTGGACAAGCCTAAAGACAAAAAATTAGAGTTGGAAAGAAGCAAGATTCCAAGACCGTACTACAGCGTATAACCCAGTACAAATTATGTAGGGCATGTTTGTTAGGGGTGAGCATTATTCGATTTTGGACCGAAAATCGAACCGAATCGAACCGAATAAGGAATTCGGTTCGGTTTTAAAAAAAACCGGTTCGATTTCGGTTTTGAAAATACTAAATTTTTTTATTCGGTTTCGGTTTCGGTTTTGGGATTCGGTTTCGGTCCAAAACCGAAAACCGAATAAGAAAATTTAGTTTATATATATATATATATATATATATATATATATATATATATATATATATATATATATATATATATGTGTGTGTGTGTGTGTGTGTGTGTGTGTGTGCGCGCGCGCGCGCACGTGTGTGTTAATTATAGATATATACTAAATATATATAGGTATATGTTATAGGTATATACTGAATATATCTAGGTATATTTAGTTATTATATATATTAACAAAAAAAACCCAAAAACCGAATAAACTGAGAACCGAACCGATTTAATTCGGTTCGGTTCGGTTCGGTTATTGACCAATTCGGTTCGGTTTCGGTTTTGCTTATTCGGTTTCGATCCAATTCGGTTTTTGCTTATTCGGTTCGGTTGGAACCGAATAAACCGAATGCTCACCCCTAATGTTTGTTGCCAATAAATAAATTTATATGATCAAATTATTTATTTTGTAATTAAGACTGTAAATGAAATGTTCTATAATTAAGACTTTAAATACCTTGTCATATAACAAATTCTAAAAAATATTCAATATTTAAATTAAGTACATTATATTATTTAATTAAACAAATATTCAAAATTATAAAAATATATCTATAAGGAATTCTAATTAAAAATAATTTTCTATTTTGTTTCTATATTCTTTTTATTTTGTATTGTTTTCTATTTTTTTGTAATTGAAGAGTTATGCTCTGTGAGTTATCTTCCATTAGATCTTTCAATTCCAAAACCAGTCCAATACATTTCAAAGTGGAAATTTGTATATATAAATGCCTCAGATTTCTCCCAATAACTAGGAAACATTTTGCCCATATCGTCAATTATGTTGCTAAACATGCAGATAGCTATGCAAAAGATTATGAACAGTGTAATGCCCCGCTCCGCACGGCGCATTACGCTGAAGCGTTGACTCAATGAGTCGCGTTGACCGAAGGAAATGTATCGATGCGAATCGATATGAGAGTTGCCTTGTCCCGAAAGAATGCATCGAGTTGAATCGATGCGAAGCGCCGCGTTGCCCCAAAGGATGAGTGCGTTGAATCGGCTCAAAGATTCTAAGAAATCGAATCGACCAAGGCACAAGTCCGAATCGATGCAAGTATTGATTTTAGTTGGTTTCGTGTGCAGGTCATACTTTGACGGGAAAATATTAGAGGTCGATCTTTTGCAATATTTAGTAAGGGGTCCGCGAAATCAAATCGTCGCCTTGCGACGGGCCGATACTTGGACAAGCTAAGGCAAATCGGACGTATAACTCAATGAAGCACGAAGTGCTCGAATGGCTAAGTCAGGAGAGTGGCCGTGCATCAAAGTTATGAAATCGAGCCGCACCGGCTCGGCGAAATGGCAAAGGCGAATCGACTTAAGGTGGGAGGATTGACTTCTTTTTACCCCTTCATTCGATAAGTCAAATATATCATTGTATGCTAAGTTAGCCTATCGACGCCACGGGCGTGGCCCGATCGGAGATAAAACATAGTGTGAGTCGAACACTAAGTTAGAACAATTGAATTGATACGTGCATCCTATGCACGAGTCGCTATGGAACATTGGATATTGCTAAGGCGAGCGCCTCGGTGCGCAAGCCGTAAAACATGGGATAACTGTAATCGGCGAGTGCCTTAGTGTACGAACCATACCGTGCCTTTGTGCACGGGTTAGACGGCTAGAACATTGAAAGACAATAGGCGAGCGCCCTAGCGCGCAAGCCCCGAACATTGAATGCTAAGATAGAACATGGAAATACAGTCGAAACGTGCCTACGTTCACGGGATAATAAAAGATGGCTTTGTTGTGAGAGAATACAGTTGTGGCATGAATGTGGCGGAACTGTCGGCTATGACATGGTGCCTCGAAAGGTGTTCGAGACCTTCGGGTCGTTCGGTTGACGAGCATTGAGTTGAGGCACAATGCTATTGAATCATTGAAACGAAGCAAGAAACGTAAGAACACAGAAAGCTAACGAAAGAGATGCGAGATGATAAGTCTGAGTCTCGGACTCAAGACTATGTTTGGTTGTTTGAATTTGATTACTTGAATGATAGGGCGTTGCATGGTCGATTGGAATGGGCTCGAGATTAAATTGTGATAATAGCCCGTGCACGGGTGTTTCCCCCAAACGGTTAAATGCCGGAGCGCCCCGGAACTGCTTTGGCCTAGGAGGGAATCGAATAATCTTTGTAGGCGCACATCCTTAAACAAGATGGGAAAAGCCGCAAATGATGGTATGCTAGCGGGAACGTTTCGGTTGTTGGGATGTGACCCAACCCGTGAAACGTCGGGCAGCCCGACCAAATATTGAGAAAAGGAGAGAAAAGAAAGGAACTCCTTTAGTCCATTCCGGCGCGGATACGCCAACGGCCCTCATATAGTTAAGGAACGATGGGTTGAAAGTGTAGGCGCGTATGCGTCCCGCATAGAGATCCTGCTTAGAGATGCACATATAACATGACAGGGAAGGATTACGGCGTATTCACCTTGCGTCGGTGCAAGGGCGAGTGCGTCGACTTGGTAAGAAGTCGTGCCACGAATCAAACACGAGATTGCTTGTTTGCTTGTATATTCAATTCGATAACATGCTGGATATGATAACATGCTTTACGCTTTCAAAGATGCCATGAAATTGCCCCTAAGGAGAACATAGCAAGATCATAAGCTAAGTTGCATGATTCAACGTAAATATTAAAGATGTTGGTTTGGAAAGAAGATCTTTGCTTCAGTACATGCGAGGACGAACGTACTGATCCCCCACCAGCTTCATGCAGGGTGCAGGGAATGGATTGCTCGCGGCGAAGCGTTGCTTGAACGCGTTAAGGCTTGGAATACCGAGGCGCATTGAAGCGTGCTATCGCATTGACGCTCGGACTACGCAGCTGGATTGATGCGGCCGAGATATAGAAGGCATGATGTATGGAACGGTGAAATCCATTGTGGGCAAGAGAGAAGCTGAGTGTTGTAGCCAATATGGCATGTATTGTTAGGCTATCGAAAGCCGTTGTAATCTCAGTTTCAGATATCAATAAAGAGAATTGTTTCGTATACTCTGTTTTCCTTTCGTTGTTGAATCGAATCAAAAGATAACCATTTGAGAACTTGTCATCTTGCCTTGCACGAGCGCAACTCCAGGCTCGTGCGGCATCACGCCCCCTGCGAGGACGATGATTCGGGTGATTCCGGGTCGGGGCGTGACAAACAGAAGATAGGATTTCTTGAAAACTAAAGGAACGTCTATAAGGAGTAGGCACCAAAAAAAGTCATGTTACTAAACAGAAAGGTTGCGATGATTGCTTAAACCCTGCAACTTAAGTTGCTAATCATCTCTAAGCAATAATAGAAGGTTGTATATTCATAACCATTGAAAGATCAGAAATGTTCTCTTCGGAATTTAGATTACTATTCAACTTGCAAACAATTTAGTAGTTTAAACTACTCTACATTCACCTATATCAAATAATAGGAAGTCAGTTTTATAATTGATAAGAGGGATGTATACTACTTTAAACATCACAATGACATACAAAATGATAAACATATTTGTACTTCTTGCTATGTTACAAGGATATGTGCCACAAATTACATCAGCGTACCGCTAAGTCCATCATCGCCGTCTTTAATCTCCAACGAAGCTGATGACAAACCTGGAGATTAAATATGTAAATATCATGTTGCTGACCATACAGATAAAAAGTAATGGATGATATTTACCAAACATGCACAAAATGGAGTAACTACTGAAAGCAAACAAAAAATAGGAGTAATCTGACTCTATAAACATGCATGAAATGGAGCATTTATAAATATATGACCTCCATATTCAGAATCAGAATACAAATGCCACTTCTTCAGCTCCTCCTTTGAATTGAAGTTGAACACATATCTTTCACTTGGGGGCATCATCTCTTCTAAGTTCCATGCGAAAGCTGAAAATTATCAAGAAGTACGAGCATAAGCATCACAAAAATCTATATAGCAGGACTCCATTGGATTACCAAAGAATAGCACTCACATATGATGTGTATGACCAAGGCTAAGATACTTTCAGAAGGGATGGGCCCAAAGCATTCTTTCCCCAAACACAAGAAGTGTGGAAAAAAAGTACCAGAAAACAAGGTAACTTTTAAATTTGTTGCCTCCTCCTCACTGAAGTCTGGTTTTGTCCTTTACTTTCACAGTATATAATACTTTCACAGTATGAAACTTTATTTACATGAGGCAAGGATATTGAATCGTGATGCTAACAATGTTTGGTTCCAAGACAGGAAGCAAAAACCATGCTTGGACCAAAATTAGATGATTGAGAATCCAAATTATTTACTTCACTTGTATTCAAGTAATCCTACAATATAGCCCTTTATACTGCAACATATACGTTAAACAAAATCTAGGCTCCATTATGTTGCCCTCTACTGGTGCTAACTCTCCTCAGAGTCAGCTTGTGCATAATTATATGCTTTTGAGTTTCACTGTATCTACAGACTCTACCAGAATTTTCCAAAATTCAATAATAAGATCGTACTTATACTGCGTATCTTAACTCATCACCATGATAATCCTCACGAAGTAGCGAGACATCTATCATCTGTCATTTTGCATAATATTATATTAGATGGTGGAATTGTCACCCAAGAGAAAAGGGAGAATGACCGTGTTGAAATTCATGAAAACTCTCCTTTTCAGGATATTCAACAAGCCAATTTGCTCTTAATCCAAAGTATTTGTCTACCCACTATACATTTATTTCAGATTTGTCGCCAATAACTCATCGGACTCCTATTTATAGCACATCGAATAGTTATAATCTTATAAATAAGGTTCTCACTTCTCAGTATCGGTATCGGAATCGGTACCGGACCATTCCTACGAGTATCGGTATCGGCGATATCGGTAGTATCGGCGGTTTCGGATCGGAGTATCGGATTTTTTGGTATTGGAAAACAAATAATTATTAATAAATTATTAACATTTAAAAAAAAATATTTTATACATTTAGGCATAATTTTAAGTATTTTCAGTGTTATCTCTTAGTAGTTTTGTAATTAAATGAAATAGTAGTCACCCTTACCGATTGGTTTACATGCAATAGATCATTTATATGCTTTTACAACCTTATTATGCTTCAAACCCTTGTTGATTTGTCTTTTTTTCTTCAATTTTTTTTGCCAAATTGATCGATGTCGGTATCGGTCAGTATAGGGTGTCGGTCGGTATCGGATCGGGACATGCCAAATCGTATCGGTATCGGCCGTATCGGATCGGTATCGGCCGATACTTTAAACTATGAATTATAATACCTCGATTTTCACGACATGGAGCAAAATAGGCCTTCTATCACCATCCAGTCAACAATACACATACTCAGAGAACAATAAAAAATACATCTAAATTATATAAAGGGCTATATTGTAAAGGTGGAGGGAGCGACTGAGCTAGGAGACATCAGGCATATTGCGTGCTGCAACTTCTTATACAAGATCATCACCCCCTTAATGTGTGACTGTGACCGGATGGGGAATGTCATGCATGAGCTTATTTCTCCTAATCTGACGACTTTTATCAAAAGACGCTCTATCTCGGAGAACTGCTTGCTGGCTCACGAGCTTGTGACGAATTTTAACAAACAGGGGGTAACAAAACGTGTCTGAAGCTGGATCTCAAGAAAGCTTATGATATGGTCAATCGGGATTTCCTTTGTCACATCATGCTCTGTATGGGTTTTGACAAATGGTAGATGGACAGGGTGAGGGAATGTGTATGTTCTTCCTCTTTTTCCATTATTGTTAGGAGGTCAGTCGAAGGAATTTTTTGGCAGCGGCAGAGGCCTGAGACAAGGGGATCCCCTATCTCCTTATCTTTTTGCGATTGTGATAGAGTTCCTCACTTACCTGTTGGATGACATGGTAGTGGACGGGCTGATTACCCCATTATTTCGGAAGACGGAACATGTGGTTTCTCACATTATTTATGCTAATAATCTACTGGTCTTCGTGGAGCCATCACACAGATCCCTTGACACGCTCAAGGTCATCTTTGATACCTTGAAGAGTTGGTCAAAATTGCAGCTGAACAGAAACAAGAGTCAAATGTTCATGAATTGTACTTGTAGGAATAAGGAGGCTTGGCTGGCCAAGACGAACATAACGAAAGAGATGCTTCATGTTAAATACTTGGGTCTTCCCCTCTCGATTAACTATGCACTAATGCGGAGTGCGAGAAAATTCTCAACTACACGTAATCGGGACTGAAGGGATGGCAAGCACAGATTTTTGTCCTCTGGGGATAGGATTGAACTTATAAGGGGGGTCATCTCGACAGTTGCTATGTACTGACCGCATGTCATTATGCTTCCCAAAGGCACGATCAAGAAGATTTAACGAATGGGTGCGAACTTCCTATGGAGAGAGGGCATGCATGCTATTACTTAGGAGGAATTGTGTTGACCTAAAAAGGAGGGAGGAGTTGGGCTGATCCTTGTTCCTCCTCGGATAACGGCCTTCCTTAAACTTATTTGGAGATTCATCAACGAAAAGTCTCTTTAGGCGGACTGGATTAAGGGAAGTTATTTTGTTCGACTAATACGAACAACTACTCGATCACGGTTAAATCGTTTTTGGCAACAAAGCTCAAGGCTAAGGATCAAGCACTCCAGCTTAATCGAGAGGGAGGACTGGCATGTATGAGATAATGGGTTCTACTGACACGGTGAATAGCCTTATTCAGTAAGGGGTATAGAAGCTGTAGGGTCGTTTGATCGAGGCTGCTCATACGGAAGACATTCGCGCGGTAGAGATTGATAGGCAAGGGACGGAGGACTACTGGGTTTGGAAAGATATGCAGAGAGGCACCTTCAAATTCCGAATGACAGTGAACCAGATAAGGACCTATCATGAGGAGGTCGATTGGACGGAGGTGGTGTGACGAAAGGGGCGGTGGTCAAGATTTTCTTGTGCCTCTACATAACATTCAGGAATAGACTCCTTACGAGAGACATGCTTACCATGTTTGGGATCTCCTGTGAGGATAAGAAGTGTTGCTTATGCAAAAATAAAGATAAGTCTAGGGATCATATGTTTTTCGCTTGTGACTTTGTTTGGGATATTTAGAGCTCCCAGAATTCTAAGTTTGGACGTCCCACCGTGCAAAGCAAAGATTTTTCTTCTGTTATGAATGAAGTAAAAGCTCATAAAAGCAACGGAGCGATAGGATACTGTCTTCTCAGACTTATTTTTGGGGCGATAGTTTGGCATATGTAGAGGAAACAAAATCGACGTACCTTTGAGAGTCTTTCTCTCAGTATTTTTGTTGTACAAGGAAATATAGATGCTGATATAGATATCCTAGACCCAAGATACCCAATTTTGTAATCTTGACTGGATCATAGTTATAATCTTGGTATTTATATATAAAATTTTTGAGTATATATATATATATATATATATATATATATATATATATATATATGAGGAAGGATCGGGATCCCCGTTGTTAAGTATCTCCAAATGTTCCCAAAATATCAGCCATTAGATCTATTTTTGGACCATATAGATTAGTTCAAAATCACCCGACCGAGAAATTGGATAGTTAAGGAACTAATTTGTATAGTCCAAAAAGACAGATCTAATGGCCGCTATTTTGGAGACATTCGGGGAAACATTCGGAGATGCTTAATATCAGGGATCCTGGTCCTGTCTCTCCCTCTCTCTCTCTCTCTCTCTCTCTCTCTCTCTTTTTCTCTCTCTCTCTCTCTCTCTCTCTGAGCCCCGCCCGCGGAGCCCTGCGGGAGCCCGTCGCCCTCGACCATCGGATCGAGGGGGCCCGCGCGGGCCCCCCAATCCGATGGTGCACGGGGGAGTGGCTTTGTCGGGGCTCCGCGGGCTTATATATATATATATATATATATATTTTTTTTTTATATATATATATATATATATATATATATAAAAGCCCGCCGAGCCCCGATATATATATATATATATATATATATATATATATATATATATATATATAAGCCCGCGGAGCCCCGACAAAGCCACGCCCCCGTGCACCATCGGATTGGGGGGCCCGCGCGCGCCCCCTCGATCCAACGGTCGAGGGCGACGGGGCCCCCGCAGGGCTCCGCGGGCGGGGCTCAGAGAGAGAGAGAGGGAGAGACAGGATCGGGATCCCTGATATTAAGCATCTCCGAATGTCTCCAAAATCAGTTTCAACTAAATCTAATTAAACATGACAAATCTAGTTAAACATAATAGATCTTTCAAGAAACAAATACTCTTGTAAACATTCTAGTTAAGGGGCTGTTTGGTTGGGAGGATTTGGTGTTGGATTTGCTCAAAATATGGATTTTGGAGGTTGGATATGTAAATCCACCGTTTGGTTGACAGGGAAGAGAAGACATGATTTTGCATTGGGGACTGCGTGCAGTCCCTGTCCCCTGGGTTTTTTCCCACTCCCACATCCTCTTCTCTCCCATGGATGTGGAGGAATTAGGAAAGAACCCAGCCACACCACCTCGACGATGGCGCCCTCCTCGTCCTTCTCGTCCAGGTTGTAGCCGTCGACGAGGTCGTGGTCGGAGAGGACCCAGCCAACACCACCTTGCCGACAAGGCCCTCCTCATCCTCGTCGGAGCAGTCGACGAGACCCTCCTCCTCCTCCTCGTCAGCTCAGTCGACGAGGCCCTCCTCCTTGCGGAAGGAGCCGTCGACGAGGCCAGGTGCCTTTGTCGGAGCTGTCGACCCGGCACATGAAGTCGCCCACTCAATTGGAGCAGCCTCGAGGCGGTGGCCAACGACAACTCTGTCGGATACAACCCTCTCATTCACCTTAGGTGAAATCGCCGTCAACAAGGCCCTCATCCTCCTCGTCGGATGGCGGTGGCCAGCAACAGTTTTGTCGATGAGATTGAAGAACCCTAGGGTTCCCAACCAAATTTATTTTCTCCAAATCCAAATTCTGAGAAGTAAACCAAACAAGGTTTTTTCAAATCCAAAATTCTGGATTTGATCCAAATTCCAGAATTTGGAAAACCAAATCCAAATCTGGATCCAAATCCTCCAACCAAACAGCCCCTAAACATAACAGATCTTTGAATAAACAAATACTGTTGTAAAATCAAAAGGGATTTCCAATAAAATGACATTCTGACCTCGAATTCAAATATAAGAACATCGTCAGAGCTTTGACAATATAAAGAGGTGCAAAAATGGAATCAACGAAACTAAGAAGACGAAGAAGAGAGCAAACCCCTCTTTGTGGCGTTGAGAGAAGCCTGCAATATCCCTTTGAACCTCCCCATCAAGAACTCACTCACAGCTTAGTTTTAGTTTCTTGGCGGAGAGAGAGACAGAGAGAAAGAGAGAGAGGAGAGACCAGTCGGTACTACCAAATGAGCCTGCAGCATGGGCCGGGCTTTAGTAGGCCTTTTCACAGCGATACCCTTGGGCTGTGTTTGGGCATAGAGGAAAATGTCCAATATGTCCAATTGTTTAATCCAGGGGAAGATAATTAAAAAAAAAAAACTATCCACTTGTTTAGTCCAGGGGAAGATAATTAAAAAATAAAAGGGCTAATTAGTATTTAGATCATGGATTTTATAATAGTTTAGAGTTTGAATTCCTAACATGTTCAATTAAAAAGTATGGTCCCTGAATATTTATTTCTTGTTTATTTTTTTTCCTATTATACCTCCATCCCCATGCATGAGTCGTGACAATAAAAAATTTCTATATAAGCTAATGAGGGTATAATGGAAAAGATAAAACAAAATATAAAAATATAGAACTTTGCAATTGGACATGACAGGCTTGAACTCTAAGCTAGTATAAAATTTAGGGTAACTCTAGTTAGCCCAAAAAAAATAAAGAAGGGAGAGAGGATGGAGAGATTGTGGTAGGGGTGAGCAATGGTTCGGTTCGGTTCAAACCAAACCGAAGAGAGAAAAACCTAAATAACCGTAATCGTATTTTTCAAAACTGAAAACTGAACCGTTTTCATAAAAACCGAACAAAATCAAACCAAATTAATTCGGTTCAGTTTTCGGTCGGTTCGATTTTATCGGCCAATGGATCAGATCTTCACATTTGAGCAAATGTGAGCGTAAAGTAGCTCAATCCACATACTAAACGACAACATTGGTCTCTGTATAAAATAAATCCCTTTGAATTCTGTGATATATGCCATCATTAATATCTTCATGTCAGAGTTTGTATTAAATGCAAGACTTGACAGCTTTGTCCAGCGTAAAAGTGGCTAGCTTGTCCTGGGCGTAAAATGAGGGGTGTAGACCCGAGCGTAAAAACGGTTAGCCTGTTTAGGCGTAAAACCATTAGCCTCTCCTTGGCATAAAGGGGATCAATCTGAGCAGAATGATCTATCTCTTTGACCCTTTCTGTGAATCACTTTTTACGCTCCTACAGTGACACCAACCTTCAACCCTGAAGCTACATTTCGGATACATGACCCTCGATTCTAGCATCCGATTTGCAAAGGTCGAAGCACTGAAGGCAAAGGTGTCATTAGGGACCTCACTATAGAGGCTCCCGGGATGCAAAGTTCGGCAACTAAACGAGGGACCGGCTCGCGAAGCAGCCAAGGTATCTCTTTGATTCGAGGTAGCATCAATCGAAAGAGTACCTCTCAATGCCCCTCCTTGAGAAGGAGTAAGTTCCCAGGGCATCCTTCTCTTGGAAGCTAAACGGTAGAAGGCTGTCAGCGGCAACTGGCGTTCAAGTTGTCGCATGTACAGAACCATGCCTTTTGCTGAGAAGAACCAGTCTTCTTTGATCTTCAGTATCTTCGCCTCGAAGGAGATCAGTCGATCACCGAACAAAAAGACAGGTTTTAAGAAAGTCACATCCTCGGATTCAGCAGATTTCTGTTTACCGCTCTCCATCACACTCTAAAGGAAAATCGGCAACTGATTCTGGATCTGCAGCATTCTCTCAGAAGGTTGATTCTGTAAGATAGCATCCTTCGCAGGGTTGATAACCTCCTCATCAAAATCAACTCCCATTTGACAAAGAGAAGCATCCAGAAGGACTTTATTCAGCAAAGGGATTGTCATCAACACTGACACAACAAAAACAAGAGTCAGGCAAAAAGCTCTAAGAAGAAAAGTGTGTCAAGCAACCTGGCGCATCATCAGGGTGTGAACCCATGCGCGTCAGCAGGGCTTTGGCGCATCATCAGGGTGTAAACCCATGCGCGTCAGCAGTGGCTTCGGCGCATCATCAGGGTGTGAACCCATGCGCTTCGGCAGTGGCGTCGGCGCATCATCAGGGTGTAAACCCATACGCGTCAGCAGTGGCTTTGGCGCATCATCAGGGCGTAAACCCATGCGCGTCAGCAATTAAACCTCGATGCATAATAAGGGCCTAAACCCATGCACGTCGGCGGGATAAAACCTCGACGCATCATCAGGACAAGAAGTCCATGCGCGTCGGCAGCAGAGAGTTAGGGCACACCAATCAGCCGTGTGATCCAAAACTCATCTAAAACAAAGAAAGTAGAAAGCATGACACCCACCCGTCACCGCGGGCCGAACGTCGGCCGGAGTCACAATGGTGACAGGGGCATCCTCTTCGGCAAACTCCGTCGGCTTTTTTTCCTTGCTAGCACCACCGCGAGGAGTCTTGGGAGCCATTCCTTAAAAAAAGAAAGTTAGGGTTTTTGTGAATGTCACGCCCCAAAACCAAAATACTGAAGAGCGGGGGCGGACACAGCCAGCTACGTATAATGAAATGGCATCCATCTCATCATACGGTCACGGCTGTCTAGCTATGTGAGGGTTTAACTACAATCCATCAGTCTCTTAGGGTCAATAACAAGCCTAGTGTCTCAATCACAAGCAAGTAATGATAGTTACAAGATATCAGACCACCAAATATACAATTGTAAGGCGTCCCAAACATTACATATCCAGATGATCATGAAGCTAGTCGTACAAAATGTAAGGACTAGCAAGAGTTAAGTCATACATGATCAACCTCGAGTTGCCAATCATGATTACAGCCCGTAGGCAGACAGAAAGTAAGGTGCATCGAGCTAACAAGTGCTCGTCGGTTAAACGCCTCAAAAGAATAATTTACAATTACAGTGGGAGAACAAAAGAAACCCACTCGTTGCCCTGGTTATGCCTGGCGGTCACCATCGGGCTGGAAAGCAGGTAGATCCTTTGCTGCTGCTCCGATATCTGGCCATACAAAACCAGCTGGGTCAGACCCCAGAAAGAGCAAGTGCCACAAAGGAGGCTTCACTTAGGAACTAAAACCAGCAAATTAGCACAAGAATATAATTACCTAATAAGAGACAGTAATTTAAGAAAAGCATGACAGTTGAATATAAAAGACAATCTTGTATAGAAACAATAAAAGACAGGTCATATGGAAAAGCATGACAGGATGATATACGATGAGATAACCATGGGACTATTCAGATATCCAGGTTACAACCCGTAAACCAAACAAGGACCAGGGTTGTAACCCTTCGTCTGAACAAAACTTGGTTTCTCCTACCATTTATCGGCAAAATAATACGAGAAAATCATGACGGGTAGCAATCTTTGTGCATGAATCAAGACAAGACTAGACAGATTATTCCTCATTCAATCAATCACGGCCGAGCAATAAGTACGGCTTGCTACTTTAACCAACTAGGGTTATCACAGGCCTAGTTACTAGCAAGATGCAATGAGAATTCCAAGTCCGGTTACATGTTTGTTACTACCTGAGTGATCCCAGCAAGAAAAGAAAAAGATAGCAGGATATAGCAGACACACTGTAGTAAGATACATGTGTCCTATGGTACCACACTCGACGGCGGGCTGGAAGTGCGCTCATCTCGACGGATAGCAACAAATCCCATGTATATATATATATAAGGCCGGGACCAAAGGGGCAACAGGTAACTGGAAAATTCTCCATGAACTATTTGATCCATCTAATCATTAACCTAGCCAGATTCAGTATGAATCCCTGACCGTGGTACTCAGGGATCATGCCCTAGACATGATACAAGACACATCAGGACTCGTAGTTTATACAAGCACAATCAATGCAACAACCACGGTGTCCAGGCCAATGAATCAATTTATCAAGAGTGCGCCACGACGGGCCACTATCATGCATTATCAGGGTACTGTCAAGAGTGCACCACTACGGGTCACTGCCGAGTCATGTGTAGCAGGTCAAGTTATCAAGTCAAGTTATCAAGTCAGGAGTGCACCACGGCGGGCCACTATCATGCATTATCATGTTCAATTATCATTCCAAACATAACAAATAAATTCAGGATTATCAAGTTCATGACAAAAGACGTAAGGATATAAAATGGGCGTAAAATATCTAATAAAATATCAATACACAGGGCTATAGGAGAGCCATGCGGCTAAGGCGTATGTGGCCAGGAAAGATATCATGCGGCTGGAAGAGAACAGCCCATGCGGCTGAATAAGATCAGGCGCATGCAGCTGATAAGGGAAATGCCCATGCGGCTGAGAAGGAGTTCGGGTTCATGCGGCTCGAATATAGAAGTCTTCATGCGGCTGGAAGATGCAATCCTTATGCGGCCAGACTGGTCATGAGCCCATGCAGCCAGGGGATGAAGGGGTTTATGCGGCTACAGGTAGATTAGGCTCATGCGGCCAAGAGTGAACTCATGCGGTCAGGATAGAGACTAGCTCATGTGGCTGGGGAACAATATGCGGCAGGATCAACTCATGCGGCTGGGTAAGGATTAGTCCCCATACGGCCAGGTAAAACACGGCGCATGCGACTCAGTCCAATGCGGCTGGGAATGGGCGGGTCTTTATGCGGCTAGGATTCAATCAGGGGCTCATGCGGCTAAAGTACCAATCCAGTCCATGCGGCCCGAGTAAAGTCACATGCGGCTAAAATAATGGTCCTAAGTCATGCGGCTGGGATTGAAAGTTCAGGCGTCCTAGGATTAAACCTTCATACGACTGAGGAGTTAGTCCCTATGCCATAGGCCATGCGACTAAACATTATAGCAAGGCTTATGCGGCAGGAAGGAAACTTGCCGCATAAAGACTATGCGGCTAAGTTCATGCGGCTGTGAACAGTTCTTCTTCTCCATCCTTCCGAGAGAAGAACTCTTCAAGCCATGGCTCCCAAGCTCCATGAACCTTTCATCCAGAGTCCAAATCCGAACTTCCATAGGTCAAAATGGGACAAAATGAAATACTCTACAATATGGAACCATCAAAATATAGAAATAACAAGATTAAGTAGATCAAAACCCAAGAATTCTGAAAATAAAATAACTTAGATCTACAAGAATCTAGCCATGGAAAGTGAAAATGCCAAGTACTAAAGTAAGTTAAAATGTTGTAAGGAAGAGAATGAAGTAATAAAATTTGAGTTCCTCCATGAAGCAAGTTACACTTGCCTAAGCTCTCTCTCTCTCTCTCTCCTGGTAGGTGAAGAGTTAATGGAGGAGAAGAAGAAGAATAATGTGGAGAGAGAAAGGAGTTGGGGTTAATAAATGGTAGTGGTGGTAGGTAGGGGTTCATGCTAGCCCAAACCAAGCCAAACTAATCCAAGCCCAACCCGAACCAAGCCAGGCCAAACCGAGCCAACCCAATCCTCTCTTATCCAAATAAAACCAAGCTCCATTACTCCATGAACGATAAATGACAATTAAACCAAAATGCTAAATATAAAAATAAACCACAACTAACTAATCAAAGAAAAGAGAAATACGGGTCTGAGATACGTACACGTATACAGAATACGTAATACGAACCACGGGCATTACAGTGAAGAAGAACTCTAAAAGATAAAAGCAAAGAGAGGAAGAACTCTCTCTCTTTCTCTCCATCTCACGCCTATTTATAGGCCCAGTCGCACGCGTGAACCGATGAAGTGTGACCTCAGTTGCCGCCTAGGGTTCTGTACAGAGATAACTGCAAATAAATCAAAAAAGATCATCATTAATCTTTTTGGTTATCGAGGCGTTATCATTTGCATTAACTGAGAGGAGCATGCGCCCCATCACTGATGCGCGGAGTATCCATACGCCCGAACAGTCATGCGCCCCGACAGTCATGCGCCTCAATCGCCATGCTTCTTATTCAAAGTATTCCAAAACTTATCCAAAAGTTTTGAAAACTTTGAAGGGGGTCTTGTAGAAGCATGGAATATCAGGACCAGAAATCATATGCGCCAAACACTACATGCGCCGGAGAACTCGGACAAAGTAATTCACAGCAAAACAACAAATATAGACATCGAAAGAGGACTTTTTATTTTACATATAAAAGTCTATTACATGTCTAGAAAAGGTTGTACAAAGGAGAATTTCTACAAAAAAAAAGATCCTAAGTCTACAGCCAGCAGCCACCATGCGCTCCCAGTCAGACGCAGCAGCCACCATGCGCCCTCAAAAAGGCGCAGCAATCACCATGCGCTCTCAACCAGGCGCATCTCGCCATGCGCCCTCAGCAGGGCGCATCTTGTCAGCAGCTCAGTTATGTGCATCCCCAGTTATGTGCATCCCATCAGCAGCTCAGTTATGTGCCATCCTTCCAGCCAGGCTCACCTGATAAGTGCTTCGACCAATAAATTATTTATTGAGCAGAACGAGGGTGGCAATCAACCCTCTAGCTGGAGGAAGAGCTCCCCAAACCGAGGAAGAGAAGAGCACCGCACACCAACCTGTGGCCAGGGGAGGTTTTGAAAGAGCCTCCAAAGGCAAAGGAAGACCGCAATCGAAATGCGGCTAAAGGAGCAGCTTTCAACACAACCAGAGTGGGCAACACCCACTTTGATGGAAGAAAGAGCCCCCAAAGCCGCAGCCCCACAATTCCGATCTACGGCTCTTCCAGCATAACGGAGACGAGGCTCGTGCATCCCGATCTTTGGATGCAACAGGCACCTTCTGCCTGCCTCAGAAGCCCTCGACTCCGACTTTTGGATGTAACAGTCACCTTCAAGTGCATCAATAAAGACATTGCGTCGCATCTTCACCTTCGGGAGCATCTCATCAACAGAATGTACTCGAATAAACAAGTTTATTTCGGAAGGACGTGAGGGAACGAGAAGCAGACTCTCTCCATGCCACTATTTATAGGCTGGGCAAATCAAACCTATGCGCCAAGTGGATGGTTCTCCGAATTCCGTGAAATGAATTTACATTAAATGGATGAACCAGACGCTTCGAATTCAGCCAAGTAAACGGCTATTTAAAGCACTCGAAGAACGTAACAGTCGCATCATTAAAGACGTGTCATACGAAGCGGATGCGCCAGCCAGACCGCGCATCACACAGGTGCGCCTCCAACACCAAGCGCCTCCCAAGGATGCGCCTTCCAACACCAAGTGCCTCCCAAGGATGTGCCTTCCAACACCAAGCGCCCCCCCAAGGATGCGCCCTTAAACACCAAGCGCCTCACAGGGGATACGCCTCCATGCATCCCCATACGCTTAGTGGAACGCCGATCGATGCGCCCACTCATCAGTCCATCACCTGTCACCAACATTAAATGCTGAAGTCTGACAGAGTTGGCAGCACGTCTCTCGAGGACTGAACAGTTGACAGCTTTTTTAGAATACGAAGTGTCGCCAACGTCAGCATCATCATTACTTTCATCCGGCGGTTACAGCCACATGGCCGCCCAACCATCTCGCATGCGCCTCCGCAGCCATGCACCCAAAGCACTGCATGCGCCTCGAGCCATGCGCATCAGACTTTCTCTCTGATCCCTGAAGACAGAAGTAAGGTCATCACTAAAGCTCTGCATGCGCCTCAAAAGCCATGCGCCTCAGACTTTCTCTCTGATCCCTAAAGACAGAAGTAAAAGTCCCTACTGGAGCTTCGTATGCGCCTCAAAAGCCATGCGCCCCGAATGGTTCGTGACTCCTAAAGGTTACGAGTCAAAGCCTCCTCATGCGCCCAATCCCGGGCGCATCCTATCAGATCATTCCCCACCAAATCCGAGATCTCCGAGCCATGGGCCGATGACACGTGTCCTTTGACTCGACTCACCCAAGATCTCAGCAACAGAAAGATCTTCTCCTGCTACGTGCCAGCTCACAATAGCAGCATGAAGAATTCAACCCCTCAATCAGTGCGCATCGTCCATGCGCCTCCATCAGCAATCTCCATGTGGCGTCCCCGCGTCCAGGCGTATCCTACATATGCGCGCATGAGCAGCCAACCAGCAAAGCTATAAATAGAGGGATCGTTTCCTTCTTCCACACACAACACATACAGAGCAACGTACATAGACAGACAGAGACTTCGCACCACCAGAGAGGCAGATACAGACACTCAACATTTTCCTCCTCTCAGCAAGCTCCAGCATCCAGAGCAATCCAAACCTTCAGAGAACCGATAACCATCGTCAGATCGTCAACGGAGTCAACGTATTACCACTCGCTCCATCGGCACGAAGGGACCCAGATAAACAAAAGTGTACTCCTAGGACTACGTCTAAGTCCTACATTGTAACACTGTTCTGTTTGTATTGAAATTTATAATCAAAGAATTTTAATGGCAAACACTGGTTTGTCGGGGTGCACGTCGTATCGGGTGTTTTCCCACTTTTTGAAAACAGAATTTACAATTTTTCGTGAAACTTTAACAACGTGTAACTTTCTACATACTAGATGAAAAGTGAATCCAAAAGGTGTGTTAAAATCTCTGTTAGGTTGTCTTTGACTGTCTTCAATTAGTTTTTATGAAATCCTATTGTACAGAAAGAAAAGTGGCCGACAAGTTGGTATTTTACGACAGTTTTTAATATTCAGAAAAGTGGATTTTTCTCCAACTTCGTCTCGATTTTTCGAGCAAGTTGGATGGCCATGTCAAAATCCACCTGGGGGATCTCGAAGAGGGTCATGAGGGCTTTCTACACGAATTTACGGATCTAAAAACGGATTTAAAATGATGGAGATATCGATCGGGGAAGTGGGACACCTTAAAGTGGAAAACTGCTCCGTGGATGACGAGGGGCTGACTTTCGATGCTCCGTTCGTCGCGTACACAACTCTGTTGCTGGTGAAACGAACTCGTAGACGAAGAGGGTATGTTCTGCTACAATTTTCGTTTTGGAAGTTTAGGGTTTTGATGTCTGTAGAGGAAGTTATATATATAATAACTTGGATGAAAACCTAATACTACTGGGGTTCTAAATAAACCAAAACTAAGCTTTCACGGGTTGGGGCCTTGGGTTTGGCGCTAGTTGCTGCTACAGCAGCTTAGGAATGGGTGGGGGGCCCGCCCACTTTAAGTGGGTGGGTGGGTTTTATTATATTTTTTTTCTTTTTATTTTTCGTTTTCTTTTTCTTATCTTTTTCCTTTTCTTATCTTTTTCCTTTTTCCTTTCTTTATTCATTTCTTTTCTAAATCTTTTCAAACTTTTAAATATAATATATATATATATATATATATATATATATATATATATCCATAAATACACCAAAAATTTATTTAAAATCCAAACACCATTTAAAAGTCAACTATCCAATTATTTAATATATTTGAGCATATCTACGTATATATAAATTCAATCCTTAATAAATCAACTCAACATTTAAATAGGAAAAACATGTTTATTAAATCTCCACAAAATAACTTAAATTATAATAAAATAATAATAATCGTCCCAATTGGTGAACTTTACCGCTCACCCATGTATGGGTCCAGAAAATTGTACCATCTTGTAAAATATTATTTTATTAATAAAACATAAATTTTGTACCAAAAGTCAATAAATATTCAACAAGTCTCAAAATTATTTAAAAATATTTGTACACACATGAAATGTTCCTATATGGCCATCTTAGTCACCCCACATGCTCACATGGACTTAAATTTTGTTCGGGCCCTGTTCGGACTGAATTGGCCAAATCGGGTCATCAAAAAAAAACCATAAATTGTATAAATTCATTTTTAAGTCTAATAAAATAATAAAAAATAATTAAAAAATAAGGGTTTTACAGCTTGCATCCGAAAAGCGGGTGCGGGTCGTGACAGTATACAAAAGTGGTTCCTCCATATACAAAATGCCAAAGTGTAAATTACTCCATATTTAGTCGTTTACGTATCAATCGATTTCGACGTCGTAGTGGGCAACAGGTAAGTCTCTTGGCTCCTCAATCTTCAACAACTTCTTACAATAATTGATTTGATCAATAAAAGGTGTGGTCCAGGCAATTGCTTCGTCCGGTACATATTTGTACCAAATTGTTGAAGGTGGAGGAATCGGAGAATGACCGATCAACCTTAGTGTCACGCCCCAGAACCAGAATACTGGAGAACGGGGAAATGACTCAGCCAGCTACGTATTACGGGTAGATGAATACCGTATAATACAATCAATGCTGTCTAAAAGACGAGGGGGTGCATAATACATGAAAGTCTCACTATGGTCCCTTCACATCTATTGTCTCAATCATTCAAACAAGAAACAGTAATAGAGAACATGTAAGATAAAGCAGTAAGGCGTCCCAAACGCTTAGTCAAAATGTTCTTGATATCTGGCTTTACAAAACATAGCCAGATGATGTAGCAAGTATACACAATTGTTATCAGCTGCAGTCTGACTTAGTTACAATTATGTAAAAGTAAGTACAAAATAATTCGACTAACATGTCGGTGCCAAACGGCAAAGTATAGAGTAAGTAAAAAAATGAGCGGGGAAGTAAGGAACCCACTCGAGTCATCCTGCGATCATTCCTCTAGTATTGACCATCTTGGAGGTGGAAGTAAGCTGAGTCCTCGGGGACTGGCTCTAAAACTGGCTATGCAAAACCAGAGAGGTTAGACCTCTAATAGCAAGTACCACAAGGAAGCACGACATGAGGAATTTAAAACCAGTAATAAGAGAATATGATATATATATCTCTGCTTGCTACTGGAATTCACATAACATCACGACACTTCGAATCCACTTCCCAACCAAACAAGGACAGAAGTTGGCCCGTCATGTCCTGACATTCTGATCATCTCAGTTAGGTAACAGAGTAGGTACAGTACACAAACGAATCAATTTAAACGGCCATGCAGTTACTACGGCTTGCTACTGTGAGTCCCAAATTATCCTGGAAATATGCGATAAGGATTCCTCAGTTCTTACAATGTGCAAGAAAGGCTAGTCTATCCAATCAATCAATTGTGCCAATCATAAATTAGACGAGTCCCAGCGGGACGTCCGTCATCAATATACAATATACAATAAATAATATAAGCAGATACCGCTCTCAGCCCGTGTGGCAGATTTGCAGTATCTGTGGGAACCAGTCGGCCTGTCGGGTACTAATAGTCCCAATGAGGGCTGCCATGTAAGAACTCGGGAATCCATTCTCTCTATGCAATTATTATTTTATTTAACTTAATAGTCTCTATGTTAAGTGAAATCCTATACCGTGGATCATGGTTATTCAGAATGAGCACCTTTGTACGGGGTACGATATGCACAACTCTACAACGATACCCGTGCGGTTAGGTTGTAGGCCTTATATAGCGTAATGCAACAATCAAAACTAACCACGAAATAATCACGTCTTGACCATAAAGTACACATGCTGCTTTTTGTAGAAAAAAATAAAGTGAAGCATGCACGTGCCTGTATGCCAATATTCGGGATCGGCCAGTCGATTACAATAGTTCATGTAATGCCTATTGTTCGTATTACGTATTTTAGAATACGTGTACGTAATCTGACTCGTATTGCTCGACTCCTGGCTTGGTTCGGCTTGTTTGGGTTGGCTTGGTTCGGCTTGGGTTGCTTATTGGTTCATCATGAACCAAGGGGAGAACCCTTATCTACCACCACCATCCCCATTTATTAGCCCAACTCTTTCTCTCTCCTCATTCACTCTTCTTCTTCCTCACCATTACTCTTCACCTACACCCAAGAGCCCTAGGCAAGTACAATTTTATTTCATGATAGATCTCAAGTTTTATTGTTCCATTCTCTTCTTTACATGATTATAAGACTCTTTAGAACTTAGAGTTTTTAATTTTGATGGATAGATTCTTCTAGATCTACTTTATAACTTTTAGTTCATGGAGTTTTCTTGGTTTTGATCTACTAAAACTTATTATTTTCGAAAACTAATAGTTCCATCAGCAAGAGCACAAAATTTCGTGTGAATTTGGTTTTTTATTCACCTCATTTCAAGTTAAAATGAAGTTTTTATGGCCAAAACAAGTTTTCTGGATTTTTCATGTCGGCTGAGTAAAATTTTACCCTAGGGACCCTGGAATTGCGTATTTTACGCTGGATATCATCCAGAATGTAAGATTTTACGCTAGGGACCCTGGAATTGCGTATATTACGCTGGATATCGTTCAGAATGTAAGATTTTACGCTAGGGACCCTAGAATTGCGTATTTTACGCTGGATATCATCCAGAATGTAAGATTTTACGCTAGGGACCCTGGAATTGCGTATTTTATGCTGGATATCATCCAGAATGTAAAATTTTATGCTAGGGACCCTGGAATTGCGTATTTTATGCTGGATATCGTCCAGAATGTAAGATTTTACGCTAGGGACCCTGGAATTGCGTATTTTACGCTGAATATCGTCCAGAATGTAAGATTTTAAAATTGCGTATTTTACGCTAGATATCATCCAGAATGTAAGATTTTACGCCAGGGACCCTGAATTGAGTATTTTACGCTGGATAGCATCCAGAATGTAAGATTTTACGCAGGAAACCCTGAAATTGCGTATTTTACGCTGGATGGTACCCAGAATATAAAATTTTACGCTGGAACCCTCCCCTTTTACGTATTTTACGCAGAATTGAATTTTTGGCATTAAAAGTGCACAGAATGACTGTTTTTGCCAAGTTTAGCTATTTTCTAGCTAGAATTTCGAAAAACTTAAAACATGAAAGGTTTAGATCTTTGTCTTGCCTTTCCGAATATTTCTGGAGCACCTTATTTTGAGTTCGTACGTGAAAGTTATGCCCCGTCTCCCATGAGCCGCATGATTCCTCCATAACTCTTGCACCCTGTTTATATTTAGTTATTGCATATATGCTTATACCAGGTTAAGTATTAATTTTAAATACGTTCCATGACATAATGGTGGCCCGTCGTGGCGCACTTTTGACAGTAAATTTGACATGATATATATCTCGAATGCTATTGCGATGGCTAGCATGTCATGACAGAATTGAATGGCCTGGACACCGTGGATGATTGTGTTTGTACAAAATGAACCGGTAATGTTTGCATCATGTCTAGGACAGGGATCCCTGAGTACCACGGTCAGGAATACCTACAGTAATTAACTAAGGTTAATAAACTAGAATAATTCAGTAGACATAAAAAGATTTCCAGCTACAAGCAATCCCGTTATCTGGGCGCATTAAGTGGACTTGTAGCCTACCGACGAGTAGGGCACATTTCCAGCACACAGTCACGTGTTGCATTCTCCATAAACGGACATTCGACCTGGATAACCGGATGGTCTGCAGGGCTTGTGGCTGTTGGGATAATCTCATTGCATCTTGCTAGTAACTAGGCCTGTGATAACCCTAGTTAGTTAAAAGTATCAAGCCGTACTCTTGATTGGCCGTGATTGATTGGATGAAGTTTATCCCAGCTTAGTCTTGTACCGATCTTGTACAAGATTGTGACATGACATGATTAATTGGGCTTGTCTTAACAATAACGATCAGGGGTCCAGTTCTGTTCAGGCGAAGGGTTACAACCCCGGTCCTTATTTGGTTTAAGGATTGTAACCTGTCTCCCGGAGCAGTTCTGTGTCCTCTCTACGTTTATTGTCTTATTGCACCCCATGCCATGCTCGTCATGTTTTACCTTACTTCAACAGCATAATTAATTATTTATACTGGCCTTAACAATAAAGATCAGGGGTCCAGTTCTGTTCAGGCGAAGGGTTACAACCTCGGTCCTTGTTTGGTTTAAGGGTTGTAACCTGGCTCCCGGAACAGTTCTGTGTCCTTATTCGTTTATTGTCACTGTACCAATAGTATTTGAGACGGGTTTCTATTCAGGTGAAGGGTTACAACTCCGGTCCTTGTTTGGTTTAAGGGTTGTGACCTGGCTACTTGAATGGTTTCCTCGTACTCAGTTTACTATGGTTATCTCTATTATTAGCAATTCTTTATTTACAATCTTTATTATTCTATTATTGATATGCTGGTTTTAGTTCCTAAGTGAAGTCTCCTTTGTGGCACTTGCTCTTCCTGGAGTTTGACCCAGCTGGTTTTATGTGGCCAGATATCGGAGCAGTACCAGAGGATCCACCTGTCTTCCAGCCAGATGGTGACAACCAGGCGTAACCCTGGCAACGAGTAGGTTTTTTTGTCCTCCCACTTTATTGTAAAAATTATTCTTTTGAGACGTTTAGCCGACGAGCACGTGTTAGCTCGTATTGCATATTTATTTACTGTCTGCCTACGGGCTGTAACATGGTTGACAGATCCTAGGGTTGATCATGTACGACTGAACTCTTACTAGTCTTGACATTTTGTACGACTAGCTTCATGATCATCCAATATGTAATATATGGGACGCCTTGCTATTATATATTTGGTGCTCTGACATCTTGTAACTATCATTGCTTGCTTGAGATTGAGACAATAGGCTTGTTCATGACCATAGGAGACTGTTGGCTTGTAGTTAAACCCTCATGTATCTAGACAGCCGTGACCGTATAGCGAGGTGGGTTGCACTTCAATATACGTAGCTGGCTATGTACGCCCCCGCTCTCCAGTATTCTGGTTCTGGGGCGTTACATGGTTTTAGTGGTGGCCCATGCAGGTCTTGTAAATCAAGATATGTGAGGGTTTACCGAATAGATGTCTCAATCAGCACTCGCCCTTGATCTCTATCCGTATCTTCTAATCCCTTAGATTCTTGACCTGATCACATGCTTGTATCGTTGATCTGTTCTGATCCTTCCTTATTGTTCCCTATGTTGTCTTCTTTATCGGCTTTGTTCCTGGACCTGCCGATCAGCAAGACGGAGCACCTCCCGTGGACCAGCCGCAACCTGGAGATCAAGCCCAACATTCAGGGGTAGCCTCCAGAGTCATGCCTACTGGAAGAGAGCCACCAGTTCAGCCCGTCCAGCCTGTAGAGCCTGATGATGGCACTTTGGTGGGTCTCATCAGGTCATTATTAGCTTCCCAGGATCGTCCGGGAGATGCCTTGCACCAGGCGGTGGCAGACGCTTTGACCAGAGGAGGTCATCAGGATAACAGCGCGGCCAACAGCTTCAAGCGCCTGAACCCTCCATTCTTCGATGGCAGTGAAGATGCGATCGCTGCAGATGCTTAGCTTCAGGACACGGAGGTGATTCTAGAAGTAGCCAGGAACCCAGAAGCAGAGAAGGTGGCCGTAGTGCGCCTGCAGTTACTAGATCTTGCCCGCAGCTGGTGGACAGCGCAGGCCGATGGATTAGTGGCCCCTATTTCATGGGCAGTATTCAGGGAGAGATTCCAGACCAAGTATTTTGATGCTGTAGCTCGGTACGATCTACAAACGAGGTTCACCAATCTGAAGCAGATGGGAAGGACGGTCGATAGATATGCGGCCGAGTTCTCCAGGCTTAGTCGGTTTGCTCCTACCTTGGTGGCGACCGAGTTCGATAGGGGCCAGCGGTTCCAGCAGGGGCTTCACCTCGAGATCTTGTTAGCAGTTGAGCAGTTTGAGCATCATACTTTTGATGCAGTGCTGAGATCAGCTAGGAGGCATGAGTATACCTCCCAGAGGATCGTGGATAGGACCGAAGGTCGGAAGCGATCCCACAGCCAGATGAATCAGTCGTCAGCCCCAGTCCCGGTAGCCAGGGCTTTGACCATTGGAGCTCCGAGGCGGGCGGCCTCAGTGACGTCGGTTCAGCATTCTACCCCGACGCACCCTCAGCAGCAGAAGCAGAAGCAGTCTTCCGCAGTGGGATGTTCACACTGCGGAAAGCCGGGGCACGTGGTATCAGAGTGTCGCAGAGCACATGGTTTGTGCTTGGTTTGTGGTGCCCCAGACCACAGGGTTGGGAACTGCCCGAACAGGGGGAGTTCATCGGCCTTCTCTAGTCCTTCAGTTAGAGGACCAGCACCAGTCCAGCAGCAGCAGCAGCAGCTGCAGTACCCATTCCCGAGGCCCTTGTCGACGCAGGCCCAGGCATTCCAGCAGCAGAGACCACAGCAGTTTGTCCAAGCCCAAGCCCTGATCCAGAGCAGACAGAGGAATTTTTAGCAGAGGGGACCCACACCCAGAGGGCATGGTCAAGTGCTGGCCTTGACCATGGAAGAGGAAGAAATAGCACCCGGTGAGGTAGTGGCAGGTACTATTCTAGTCAACACCTTTCCAGCTTCAGTATTATTTGATTCTGGTTCCTCGCATTCATTTATGTCTGCACGATTCGCAACACGGATAGGACTGGAACCCAAGTCATTATCAGTAAGGCTCAATATACTTACTGGTAACGGTCTTGTGGGAGTAGATAGAGTGTTTTCCTCATGTCGGGTCGTAGTTAGCGGTAGAGAGTTTTCCGCTAGGTTAATAGAATTCCCGATGGCCGATTATGATGTGGTCTTAGGGATGGATTGGTTAAGGGACCAGTATGCCAGGATAGATTGCCATATTGGCAGGGTTATTTTTAGCATCCAAGGCGAGCCAGAGTTTTCCTTTTCCCGAGGCGAAGTTGAACCTTCTCCTCCCGTATTACGGATGGCAGTAGCAGCAGTACAGTTACCCCCGATCGTCGAGGAGTTTCCAGATGTTTTCCCAGAAGAGCTTCTAGAAATGCCGCCAGAGCGAGAGATCGAATTCACTATAGACTTGATCCCCGGGACCTCACCTGTGTCAGAGAGAGTCTACAGGATGGCGCCGTCAGAGTTGGAGATATTGTACAAAATGATTGAAGAACTCAGGACCAAGGAATTCATTCGTGCTAGTGGATCGACTTGGGGAGCCCCAATACTTCTTGTGAAAAAGAAGGATGGTACGTCCAAATTATGTGTTGACTATCGTACCTTGAACTCAGTAACAATCAAGAACAGATATCCTCTCCCAAGGATAGATGACTTGTTTGATCAACTCAGAGGAGCAGCAGTATTCTCGAAGATAGATTTGCGGTCAGGGTACCACCAGATCAGAGTCAGAGAGCAGGACATCCCGAAGACGGTATTCAGATCTAGATATGGACATTGGGAGTTCCTTGTTATGCCATTTGGAGCAACTAATGCGCCGGCTGTATTCCTGGACCTCATGAATCGTATCTTCATGCCTTATTTGGATCAGTTCGTGATTGTTTTCATAGACGACATCCTGGTCTATAGCAAGAGTGAAGCGGAGCATGAGCAGCATCTCAGAGTTGTCCTCCAGATTCTTTGAGAGCACCAGTTGTATGCCAAGTTCAGTAAATGCGAGTTCTGGCTCGATCGTATTTCGTACTTAGATCATATCATCACCAGAGGAGGAGTAGAAGTGGATCCCCAGAAGATCGTGGATATCAAAACGTGGCCAGTGCCCAGCACAGTTGCAGAAGTTCGCAATTTTTTTGGATTGGCCGGCTACTACCGACGATTTGTTTCGGACTTCGCTCGGATTTCAGCACCTCTGACGCAGTTAACCCGCAAGGATGTGCAGTTTGCTTGGACATCAGAATGTCAGGATTCTTTTGAGAAGTTGAAGCGAGGCTTGATGACGGCACCCATTCTCACACTTCCAGATGGGACCGGAGGATTCTCAGTGTATTGTGATGCTTCAGGCCGAGGTTTAGGATGTGTTTTGATGCAACATGGAAAGGTAATAGCTTATGCGTCACGACAACTTTGTGATCATGAGAGGAATTACCCAACCCACGACTTGGAGCTGGCAGCCGTGGTGTTTGCGCTAAAGCTTTGGAGACACTACTTGTATGGAGATAGGGTGGAGATTTTCACCGATCACAAGAGCCTGAAGTATGTGTTCACTCAGAAGGATCTTAACATGCGTCAGAGGAGATGGCTAGAGCTGCTTGTGGATTATGATGTCAACCTGTAGTACCATCCTGGGAAGGCCAACGTTGTTGCAGATGCATTGAGCAGGAGAGCCGGAGTTTACTTTCTGACAGCGCAACCATAATTGTTAGCAGATCTTCAGAAGATGGGTATAAAAGTTGTCCTTCCTACCAGCGTGGCATTGATGGTCAGCATGCAAGTTCAGTCCAGTATAGTTGAGAGAATCAAGATAGCTCAGTCCTCCGATTCTAAGCTTCAGCGGCTTAGGACAGAATGTGTAGCAGGGCGAAGACCAAAATAATGCATTCATGAGGACGGTACACTTCGACATGGTAATCGTCTTTGTGTACCCAGTGGAGATATCAGACAGGAAGTCATGACCGAAGCTCACTGTTCTCAGTATTCGATTCATCCCGGTGGCACGAAGATGTACCGAGATATCCGTCAGCACTTTTGGTGGAATGGCATGAAGTGGAAGATAGCTCGGTTTGTCTCTCGGTGTTTGGTTTGCCAACAAGTCAAAGCTGAACATCAGAGGCCAGCTGGACTACTTCAGCCCTTGTCAATTCCAGAATGGAAGTGGGAGCATATAACCATGGATTTTGTGACTGGATTGCCTAGATCCCCAGCTGGTAGAGATATTATCTGGGTGATAGTTGACAGGCTCACGAAGGTGGCTCACTTTCTCCCGTTCAGAGTTGGTCAGTCGACGGCTCAGCTAGCAGAGATGTATCTCCGGCAGATTGTCAGATTGCACAGAGTTCGGTCAGTATCACCTCGGACAGAGATTCGAGATTCACATCGCACTTTTGGCGTAGTCTACAAGAGAGTTTGGATACTCACCTCCAGTTCAACTCAGCATATCACCCACAGACAGATGGCCAGTCAGAATGCACGGTCCAGACTCTCGAAGATATGTTGAGATCTTGTACACTCGACTTCGACGGTTCGTGGAAAGATCACCTGTACCTGGTGGAGTTCTCGTACAACAACAGTTTCCAAGCTAGCATCCAGATGGCACCGTTCGAGGAACTGTATGGTAGGAAGTGCAGATCTCCACTAGCATGGGACAATGTTGGAGAAAGGCAGATGCTTGGTCCCGAGATGATCACTCAAACAGTTCAGGTGGTCAGGAGAGTTAGAGATCATCTTCGCGTTGCACAAGATCGTCAGCGCCATTCCGATTCTCATCGGCGTCCCCTTGAATTTTCTGTCGGCGACCATGTATTCCTGAGGATCTCATCTAACCGTGGCGTCATTCGTTTCGACGTACGGGGAAAGCTTAGTCCTAGGTATATAGGGCCGTTCGATATTCTGGAGCGAGTAGGAGATGTGTCCTATCGTCTCGCTCTTCCGCCGTCTCTGAGTAAGGTGCATGACGTGTTCCATGTATCCCAATTGTGACGGTATATCCCGGACCCGAGCCATATCCTGGATCATTCAGAATTGGTTGTTGGTACCAACCTTTCGTATGAGGAGAGGCCCGTATCCATATTGGACCGGAGAGAGAAGATACTCAAGAACAAGACTATTAAGTTAGTCCGAGTTGCTTGAGGTCATCACTCTTTGGATGAGTCAACGTGGGAGCGTGAGGATGATATCCGATCGCGATATCCCGACCTGTTTGACTCGTGAGGTATAATATCTTTCTTATGCCTCATGCCTTCGATTCCTTGCTTGCATAAATAATTGCTTGATTGCTTGACTAGTATAGCTTGTCTGTGATCAGTGTAGCTTGTCCTTGCATCTCTAGCCTCTTGATTAAATTTTGAGGACGAAATTCTTTTAAGGTGGGGAGAATTGTAATGCCTATTGTTCGTATTACGTATTTTGGAATACGTGTACGTAATCTGACTCGTATTGCTCGACTCCTGGCTTGGTTCGACTTGTTTGGGTTGGCTTGGTTCGACTTGGGTTGCTTATTGGTTCATCATGAACCAAGGGGGAGAATCCTTACCTACCACCACCATCCCCATTTATTAGCTCAACTCTTTCTCTCTCCTCATTCGCTCTTCTTTTTCCTCACCATTACTCTCCACCTACACCCAAGAGCCCTAGGCAAGTGCAATTTTGCTTCATGATATATCTCAAGTTTTATTGTTCCATTCTCTTCTTTACATGATTATAAGCCTCTTTAGAACTTGGAGTTTTTAATTTTGGTGGATAGATTCTTCTAGATCTACATTATAACTTTTAGTTCATAGAGTTTTTTTGGTTTTGATCTACTAAAACTTGTTATTTTCGAAAACTAATAGTTCCATGAGCAAGAGCACAAAATTTCGTGTGAATTTGGTTTTTGATTCACCTCATTTCGAGTTAAAATGAAATTTTTATGGCCAAAACAAGCTTTCTGGATTTTTCATGTCGGCTGAGTAAAATTTTACGCTACGGACCCTGGAATTGCGTATTTTACGCTGGATATCATCCAAAATGTAAGATTTTACGCTAAGGACCCTGAAATTACGTATTTTACGCTGGATATCATCCAGAATGTAAGATTTTACGCTAGGGACCCTGAAATTGCGTATTTTACGCTGGATATCGTCCAGAATGTAAGATTTTACGCTAGGGACCCTGGAATTGCGTATTTTATGCTGGATATCATCCAAAATGTAAGATTTTATGCTAGGGACCTTGGAATTGCGTATTTTACGCTGGATATCGTCCAGAATGTAAGATTTTACGCTAGGGACCCTGGAATTGCATATTTTACGCTGGATATCGTCCAGAATGTAAGATTTTACGCTAGGGACCCTGAAATTACGTATTTTACGCTGGATATCATCCAGAATGTAAGATTTTACGCTAACCCCCTGGAATTGTGTATTTTACGTTGGATAGCATCCAGAATGTAAGATTTTACGCAGAGAACCCTGAAATTGCGTATTTTACGCTGGATGGTACCCATAATATAAAATTTTACGCTGGAACCCTCCCCTTTTACGTATTTTATGCAGAATTAAATTTTTGGCATAAAAAGTGCACAGAATGATTGTTTTTGCCAAGTTTAGCTATTTTCTAGCTAGAATTTCAAAAAACTTAAAACATGAAAGTTTTAGATCTTTGTCTTGCCTTTCCGAATATTTCTGGAGCACCTTATTTTGAGTTCGTACGTGAAAGTTATGCCCCGTCTCCCATGAGCCGCATGATTCCTCCATAACTCTTGCATCCTGTTTATATTTAGTTATTGCATATATGCTTATACCAGGTTAAGTGTTAATTTTAAATACGTTCCATGACATAATGGTGGCCCGTCGTGGCGCACTTTTGACAGTGAATTTGACATGATATATATCTCGAATGCTATTGCGACGGCTAGCATGTCATGACAGAATTGAATGGCCTGGACACCGTGGGTGATTGTGTTTGTACAAATGAACCGATAATGTTTGCATCATGTCTAGGACAGGGATCCCTGAGTATCACGGTCAGGGATACCTACAGTAATTGACTAAGGTTAATAAACTAGAATAATTCAGTAGACATGAAGAGATTTCCAGCTACAGGCAATCCCGTTATCTGGGCGCATTAAGTGGACTTGTAGCCTACCGACGAGTAGGACACATTTCCAGCACACAGTCACGTATTGCATTCTCCATAAACGAACATTCGACCTGGATAACCGGATGGTCTGCAGGGCTTGTGGCTGTTGGGATAATCTCATTGCATTTTGCTAGTAACTAGGCCTGTGATAACCCTAGTTAGTTAAAAGTATCAAGCCGTACTCTTGATTGGCCGTAATTGATTGGATGAAGTTTATCCCAGCTTAGTCTTGTTCTGATCCTGTACAAGATTGTGACATGACATGATTAATTGTGCTTGTCTTAACAATAACGATCAGGGGTCCAGTTCTGTTCAGGCGAAGGGTTACAACCCCGGTCCTTATTTGGTTTAAGGGTTGTAACCTGGCTCCCGGAGCAGTTCTGTGTCCTGTCTTCGTTTATTGTCTTATTGTACCCCATGCCATGCTCGTCATGTTTTACCTTACTTCAACAGCATGATTAATTATTTATACTGGCCTTAACAATAAAGATCAGGGGTCCAGTTCTGTTCAGGCGAAGGGTTACAACCCCGGTCCTTGTTTGGTTTAAGGGTTGTAACCTGGCTCCCGGAACAGTTCTGTGTCCTTATTCGTTTATTGTCTTCACTGTACCAATAGTATTTGAAACGGGTTTCTATTCAGGTGAAGGGTTACAACTCTGGTCCTTGTTTGGTTTAAGGGTTGTGACCTGGCTACTTGAATGGTTTCCTCGTACTCAGTTTACTGTGGTTATCTCTATTATTAGCAATTCTTTATTTACTATCTTTATTATTCTATTATTGATATGCTGGTTTTAGTTCCTAAGTGAAGCCTCCTTTAAGGCACTTGCTCTTCCTGGGGTTTGACCCAGCTGGTTTTGTGTGGCCAGATATCGGAGCAGTACCAGAGGATCCACCTGTCTTCCAGCCAGATGGTGACAACCAGGCGTAACCCTGGCAACGAGTGGGTTTCTTTTGTCCTTCCACTTTATTGTAAAAATTATTCTTTTGAGGCGTTTAGCCGGCGAGCACATGTTAGCTCGTATTGCATCTTTATTTACTGTCTGCCTACGGGCTTTAACATGGTTGACAGATCCTAGGGTTGATCATGTACGACTGAACTCTTGCTAGTCTTGACATTTTGTACGACTAGCTTCATGATCATCCAATATGTAATGTATGGGACGCCTTGCTATTATATATTTGGTGCTCTGACACCTTGTAACTATCATTGCTTGCTTGAGATTGAGACAATAAGCTTGTTCATGACCATAGGAGACTGTTGGCTTGTAGTTAAACCCTCATGTATCTAGACAGCCGTGACCGTATAGCGAGGTGGGTTGCACTTCAATATACGTAGCTGGCTATGTACGGCCCCGCTCTCCAGTATTCTGGTTTTGGGACGTTACAGTTCATAATTCATATGAACGTGTCTCATTCATTCAATTCAATAAGACGACTAGCCAGTCTCTTAGTTCCAACTAGGAACGCATGATCAATTATTAGTCAAGATAACAATCAATGTCAATTCGTTAACAAGACATGAAAGTCAAACTATTATTTAGTGCGGTCGAGTCTACAACTCTCAAGGTTAAATTCCAGTCATTCGGGGTATCTGTAAATCAATTCACGACACGTGGTACATTCTACGTAACAATCTA
The DNA here is from genome assembly GCA_029216955.1 of Iris pallida. Lineage (NCBI taxonomy): Eukaryota > Viridiplantae > Streptophyta > Magnoliopsida > Asparagales > Iridaceae > Iris > Iris pallida. Next base: position 12,554,814 of record JANAVB010043220.1, read on the forward strand.
TATTAAAGGAAAATACGCACGTAAAGAAAGTACGCGTGAAAAGTTATGTAAGGGTCAAAGTTTACGCAGGGATGAATACGCGTAAAGGAAGTACGCTCAAATAAGGAGCAAGTTGCGCGTAAAAAGTTGTTCTACGCTGAGCCAAGGAGTACGCGTAAAAAGATTAGAGTTTACGCCTGAGACACTGTGCGCGTAAAATATTGCACATGTAAAGAGTCAAGTTTTACGCCTGAAACGCTGTGAGCGTAAAAAGATTACGCCAGGTCAAGTAGACTTGTGTAAAACAGTTTTGCGCTGACATGAGTGATTGTGGGCGTAAAGCTCGGCACTACGCGAACACGTATAACGTGGGCGTAAAACTCAATATTACGCTAACACGTAACAACGTGGGCGTAAAACTCAATAGTACGCTAACACGTAACAACGTGGGCGTAGAGTTCCTCCTGAACTCCAATTCCCATGGAACCTTCGTTCCAAGCCAGAAATGGGGTTTCCATGGGTCAGAATAGCGTATAACACAACCTCAACAATCTGGAATGAACAAAACTTAGAAATAAGAAAGTTTAACAGATCAAAACCACTGAAATCCGAAAAAATAAAAATTTCTAGATCTACTAAAAATAAGACTTCAAAATGAAAAATGCCAAGTTCTAAACTCTCTTAGGATCACGAGAGGGAGATAAATGAACCATAGAAATATGGGTTCTCATGTGGAGCAAGATGTACTTGCCTATGGGTTTTGGTAGGTGGAGAGAGTTATAAGGAAGAAGAAGAGAAATGAGAAGAAGTAATGAAGAGAGAGAAAGGGGATGGGGCTTAAATGGGTGTGTTGGGTTCGGTTCATGGTGAACCATCATAAACCCGAAAATAACCCAACCTAGGCCGAACCTAAAGCAAGCTAAAGCAGAGAATAAAATCAAAAAGTAAAATACAGAAAATTAATTAGAGAAAAATTAATTAACGAGAAATTAAAGGAATTTAAATACAGAACAATACATGATAAATATTAAATAAATATATTAAAGCAGTACATGCATTTAAAATACGTATTCTGGGAACGGAAAGTGACACTTAGTATGACGAAGTGGTTTCCGATATGACCTATAGTACATAGGTTAGATTGTCTGTGCTCTGCCGGAGGAGCACACATTAGAAAGAATGTATTGTTAATACCCGACAAAATAAGTACAACAGGTATCATGTACCTATTAGCAAATAAATAACCGACAGACGGGACGGACATGTAGTGGTCTTCACCGGTAACACTGTCAATGCAAGGAATACTTGTCAACAAGCTTCCAACTGTATCTTCGCTTAGCATGCGGGAGTAGAATGGAAGATGAGTCTCTAACTCCTCATACAGCTCCTGTCTCACCTGTCTACATCTGTCTTTGTCAGAATAATCAAGATGTCTTGCAAGCACATAAAATCTGCAATGACCATCCCCCGGGACATCAACAATAGACCAAATGTATCTGCGAATCTCAAGTTGAAAACTATCAATGTACAAACCCAATGTATGTCTATCCACGGTATCTTCGCTTAGCATGTATGTTTTCTGCTTTTTTCAGCGAATGACAAGCTTGCTCTTCCTTGCAGGCGGAGCTTGCTCTAAGCTTCGTTCAACATGCTCAAAGGACGATGGATCTCTCTTAGTTGACTCCAACCTTCTCTTCTGTGAACTACTCATTCTTGTTTGAGGCATGCCCTTAGGATTGAAAACAACGGACGGCTAATGCATTCTAGTAGTCACCGGGCATGCAATTTCTTGGATTTTAAGCTCAATGCACTCCCGCTTCGCTCCTATTGAGGCACACCACCTTGCGTGAAGAAGTTTCACTTGTGGCAAAGAGAAGAAATCATCGCCACTCTTCACCATGGGCATTATAGACAACTGCCTCCAACGTTCATCGACAACACCTACTGGAATAGCAATGGATTGACGACGATATTCATTAATCTCATGTGCACAATGGAGGCCCAGTGTATGTTGATGTACACAACCGCAAATTTTGGAATCAAATCCGACAAACTTTGACCTATCAATCCCATCAAATAGTAATACCAACACCTTGTGAGATATCACACACATTAAAGCATCCAAGAGGGCTTCCTTTCTATGCTCATGCTTGACAATATTTAAGCTCATCTCAAATGATGCCTAAATTTCGTTCACCGTCCGTCTACCATTAAATGTATAGCTTGCCAAACCGAGACAAAGTTGCCAAGAGATGACCTTAGATGCTGTTTTAATATTGAGTGTGCTCCTTCGACACGGTTGGTAGTTGTCATGCCATAATGTTTCACCACATTCGTTCATGCTAAGACGAAATGTTCTTTGTGCGGTTCAAGCCATGTATCTTTGATATAAGAAATGCATGCCGGCTCCCTCGCCTCCCACTTTTCCTTGAACAATATCATGCGGTGTCGTAACTGTCTTTCGTACAGGCTCGCCATACACAATTTCAATCATTGTAGAATTCTTCAAAAATTTCCATGTCAAGTTTACCATCCACCTTCCCGAACTTCAACTTACATTGGAATTGGATATTACGATTGACATGACAAGTGCATAGCAATGTATCTGCTTGAGGAAGAACAATGCGTATAGCATTAATTAGGGCATATTCTCTGTCGGTAACAAGAACAGACGGCTCTCTATGACCGGTGTAAAGTGTTTTAAGTTTCTCTAACGCCCATGTATAGTCTTCAAGTTTCTCACTCTTCATGAAGCAAAAAGCAACTGAAAATATTTTCCACGCAGAGATGAAGCCAACAACATGAAAGAGAGGCATCTTGAACTTATTGGTTCGCACGTGCAATCAAGAACTAACACGTCGGCGAAGTACATAGCCAAATGTGTGCAATCGGGATGAGCCCAAAAGAGTGAAATGACTTCATTACTCTGGGGATATCTTCTATGGTACTCAACATAATGATTATTGGAAAGCAACTTCAGCACTTCTTGCATCGTCATTCTTGATTTCGTCTGAATGGCGTTCGAAGAAGATAGGGCGTTGTAAATTGACTTCATTGTTGACTTGTTCTTCTCATCTTCATGTCGTATGACGGAATATATTTGTCTCGGTGCAACTCCGAAAGTGGACAAGTCTTCGACTATCTTCTTCTCCATATTGTTCAACCGTCCGACATACGGATGACCCAAAAGTGTTTCGGCAATAACATAGTTGTGGATTCCATTCTTGACTTCGACTGTCCACTTCGCTTCTTCTACGTTTCTAATATGGATATTGAATGGACAACCACATATCCTCGTTCCAATATTTCTTCTTGAAACTTTACTTTAGAGAACTGTATCTTTCTTATGGCTTCTGAACACACCACCTCTTTCACATCCAACCACCATAGTTTGTCGTCCCGGACGATTTCGAACCGATCTGGATATCGCAAGAACTATATTGTTTTTTCGTCCAACTTCTCGGCCCCAATGTAGCGCTTCTTCGCTTGATTCAAACCAAATATATGTCGAGAAAAAATTGTCTACATCAACGATAATTGGAGGAGGTACCACAATCTCGGAAGATGATAAGCCCTACAATAGAAAAAGTTAATAAAACTAAACAACTGCACAAATGTGAAAACTACCGCAAATAAATAGGACTGCAGACAATGTGGCAGTCCATAAAATACACAGGACTGCAGCCTACTTGGCATTGCATTGTTTCTTCAGGACTGCCACAAAGTTGACAGTCCTCTTTTACAACTGGACTGTCAACACTTTGACAGTCCTACTTTATGGTTGGACTGTGTGCAGTCCCGCGGTCCTGTGTATTACAGATCCAACTTTCACCCGACAAAATGTTCAAATTTAACTACCAAGAGTGCTTCCGAAGCATCAATATGTTCTTCGGACGTAGCGGGACGAGAGTCTAGTACATTTGATGAGCTGGGTTCTTCCATGTTCATTTTTCCTACATTAAACACATATAATTCAATATTTATATGTGAAATTAATGTTTGAAACTCTAAACATATATTAATTCGATGAAATACCAAATGACGGTAGAAATCGATGAAACTATTACTAGAATTTCCACCCACAATCTTCACAAAATGTAGGTTGAGAAAAAATTTGGACTAGAGTATAATTATATGACCTAGAAATGTTGTTAGAGAAGAAAAGAGTAGAGGAAGAGTAGAAAAGTTGGTAGTTATACTCTTATGTGGGACTAGCCCCAAGCAAAGAAAATGCATGGCAAACTTGTAATTTTTTTGAAAAACAATGGACTAGCCCCTAACAAAAAGTGGGGTGCCCTTAGAATTAGCCTTTAAATAATGTGGATATCACTTGTTTAGCATAAGAGGCATTTGGAGAGCAGAGTATCTTACAAAGCTGTTGAAACTTTTCACAAGTGCCATTTCCACATAAGGGGGGGCATGAACCTTTGGCTGACATGATATGCCTCAAATTTGGATTCAAATTACATAGTGCCAATCAAATGGTAGAGTAACACAAATATTAAGAACTTATAGCATCAATTATATCCTGTCATACAGATTCTATGCTCTCTTCTCACACCGCTGGCTGGCTGGCTGTCTTCTTCTAGTTTCTACACTTTGGGTTTTTCCTAACAAACCCAATCTGCTAAGTCAGAAGTCAATCTACTGTAGGACCAATAAATTGATAAACATCGCGACAAACAGGTCTAGAGTCAATGGGAACGGTGCACAAGTTCATCTTCAAGCAGTCCACCCCATATCATGCTCTGGATTCCAAGGCCAGAAGTATATTTTTCCTTGGCCCCTGCAACCATCAAGTGAAGAAATGCAATTAGGAAGCATGGACCACAAAAATTATACGGCCTAGTTCTACTCCTACCACCCCCAATATCATGACACAAAACAACATTGGCACTTTATACAGTCGATAATCGCCAACCTAACCATTTCCTTCCATGACTGGTAAATGGAGCACACCTCCAAGTTGAGAACACACAGCCCTCTAAGCCTATGACAAATCCTGATGGACAAATAATGCATGCACATCGAGATGCCAAATAGATATTACCGAGCAACCCTCCCTATGGGGTTCAAAATTGGTTCATGAATAAGCATGAGAATGCATCTAATACCTAAATAAAATATCATAGTAACCCAGAATACTAATCAGCCATAATGAAAAAGGATCCAACAGTACTTACAGCAATGTTGCCTATGATGTGTATGGAGATACCTGCTGAAAATATACTGTAGAAATCATACTATATAAAATGGTAGCTTACCATTGGAACTCCTAGAGCCTTGAGATCCTCATCAGTCATATGCATAAGTGCTTGCATGTCGATCTTCAAGAACAAAGTCAAAATGGAAAAATCAAATAAATAAATAAATCATAAGGGACCAGAGAACAGTTGATCATTAGAAGAAAGAAAAGGTCAAAAACATAAAGTACCTCTTCCACCAGAAATTGTATTGAATATTTCTCTAAACCCAGAGAGGATAGCAATCCATCCACACTTGATTCTGACTGCATTACAATTAATTGATCATGGACCTTAAACAACATGCTGATATTGCAAGTGAAACTGCCAAGAAGATGCGCGTCGAAAAGAATGTGAAGTACAAAGAGCAAGTGAAAAAAAGCTTTTAACAATGAGAGAGCATGTAATGAAGACCAAACCAACCAACTTTTAGCAGTTTACTGCAAAATTGTCATCAAGTAGAGTTGAAAAACATATGTATTGACATTACCGAGCATTCAGTTTCAACCGAATCGAAGTATCCAAAACCAAATTAACCGAATTCCAAAAAATACAAACCAAACCCGAACCAAATGAGCCATAACCGAACCAAACCGATATAACCGATTCGGTTTGTTCAGTTGGGCTTTTTTACAGTTTAATGGGCCGGGCCTAAAGTTGGGCTTGTGGTTAAAATATATCAAAAACGTGTGGGAGTTGTAAATTTGATAAATAATGTAAATAGGAGTCGTAGAGTAATGAATATATCAATAAATAGAATTAGCCATTAGGGTTACGATTTCTCCTCTCAGAGACAGCAGGTATTCTTATTCGATTTTGGGTTAGGTTATAAATTTTAATATATATATATATATATATATATATATATATATATATATACACACACACACACACACACACTAGGGTTAGATGTGAGGGTATTTAGGTAATTTAGTCATTCTTATTCGATTTCTCGGTCCAGTGTTGGACCGAACCGGAACCCAAAACCGAAACCTAAACCGAGAACCAAAACCGTACAACTCCCGAACCGAACAGTCTCCAAACCTAACCAAATCCCTTATAATTCAGTTCGGCTCAGTTATCGCTCCAAAACCGAATAATGCTCAGTCCTATTGACATCAACACAACAATGAAGAGAGCATGCATCCATTCTAGAGCTTTTAATCAAGACAAAATCACTTGTTCTGGAGGTTGACAGGGAAAGCTAATTTCTAGTGGGAAAACCTATGTACTGACATTAACACAACAGTGAAGAGCATGCATCCATTCTAGAGTTTTTAATAAAGGCAACAACACTTGTTCTGGAGGTCGACAGGGAAAGCTAATTTCTAGTGGGAAAACATATGTATTGACATTAACACGGCAGTAAAGAGAGCATGCATCCATTCTAGAATTTTAATCAAGACAAAATCACTTGCTCTGGAGGTTGACAGGGAAAGCTAATTTCTAGTGGGAAAGAACACATCTCCTATCTATGAAATTGAGCTTTGCACTTCTATGTGCTTTTGTGACAGTCACCAGTACTAAGCCAAGCAAGACAAGACTGAAAAAGGGATTTGCTCCGAAGGTCAAGGATTTATGCCAGACTACAGAATAGGCTCACCTGAGTGGTTTAAGATATATTCCTTTTAGACAGTTTCCCCACAGTAAAAAATGACACTTGTCAACTATCAGATAGCAGCATATGACAGCCATACCATTGCTGATCAAAATACATTAAAGAAGCACCAACTACGATGGGCATACTGAGCTAAAACGTGCTAATTCACTAAATATTTGGAACTGATCATCTCCATCGACAATATAAAACGCATAACACAATAGTCAATGTACCATCAGTATCTGAGACCAAATTAAGATTAATTGCCCTTGCAGATTCAACCCTTCAAGAGCTAAAGTTAGAAGTCAGTATTGATTGAACATACCACTCAAAACAAATTGTGACAAATAAAAATTCGGATTTTAGTTTCACTGAATAATGTTCTTCCCTAGAACAAGCACAAAAATGTAGCGTAAAAATCAAATTCAGCCTGCTGAATCCAGATCATCATGTAATGCCAGCTAAACTTTCATATGTATAACTCTCTAAACTCCACGCTACATTTTTTAGTAATGATAGGAAGAGATGTCATGTCCATAAAATGTTACCTCACACATTAAATAGCAGTAAAATAATATGACGGGCAATTATTGACCAGAAGCTCATGCTTACCAACTTGCCAACAAAAAAGGATTCATCTCCTCACTTCTAGACAGAAGACAGAGGCAAGTTCCCAGGGATGCCAACCAACCATCATGAAACCCCATAAAATCACTAAGTATCCGCATGTGAAGGGGGCACTACATTACAACTCACCAGAATCATCAAAATCTACATCACTACAACCTTTCCTCGATTTTAAGCATGCAAAGCTTTAAAAACTAGGCCTTGTAGAACATCAACCATTCTCTTGTGCGCAAAACACCCTAAGTTCTCCAAGATGCAAGTTCAATGGATCTACTTTAATGTACTGTACCTTAAGATGTAGACATTTCAGTCTCAGAAGCATCATTTCACCATATGCCAGTCAAGGAATGGTGTAACAGTGTAAAAAACAGATCTCAAACCCTCAAACTTATAATTCAAACCTTCCTTGCTAGCGTTCTCTGCTTTGTTGCATGCTGAACTACTTTTTCCTCCACAAGGAGACCTTTCCTTCGCCTAACAGAATTCATTAGCTTCCTTGCCATGTTGGGAAGGACACTCGAACCATCTCCAAATTCCTCAATCTCTTCCTCTGTTTTCGGAACAAAGAACGGATCTTCTGGCAGTGCTTCCCAGTGGCTGAGAACAAGAAGGGCACTTGAAGCACCTGAGGTCCATCGTCTAAGCTCGTCCGCAAATCCAAAGCTTTCAGCCACTGGTACATAGGCATGGACAGTAAACAAAGGAGACCCTTCTTGCATCTCTTCCTTCAAGACCCTAGCCCGCCTCCTTGCAAGAACTGCATACATGGATCCTAAATACTCTGTTGGAGTATTCAACTCACAGAAGTACATTCCTTCTACAAGCCTCGGTTTGCTTTGAAGGACAGCTGACCTACAAGCTTCCTTCACAGCAGTCATGACCTGCCCACTGAAGACAGCATATTGATCAGCCTGATGGATGTTCTCAGAATTACCTGGAAAGATGTAAGGTTCGACTACAAATGCCAAACCCCACATGGGTTCATCACAAAGTGGGCCTGCGGCAGTGGCTAACTGAAACCCGGAAACAATACTACTCTTAAGACCGTCTGCTTCTGCATGCAATGATTCGATTTCGTCTACTGATTCTTCGGTATTCGAATGACTGATGGGTTCATCAGCATCAGCAACATCTAGAAATCCTATTCTTTTAGAAACGTGGCACGAACCTCTTACGAGAAAACCCTTTTGGCCAGTGTTGGAATTGATCACATCAGCTGTCTTAGAATCCGGAACAAGGAGGATGTTCGGCCCAACATGCCTAGGGCCAAGGGACCAAATTCTCTGGAGATACTGCAAGAACAAGCTTTTATACTTCTCGACCCTTTCTTTATCATAAGAGGATTCCAATTCAGATTCTAAAGAATCGATAATCCTTTTCTTGAGCGCTGCAACAGAATCACCATCGTCATGAGAGAGACGAGGTTGCAAAGTTCTGTTTTTCTTTACAGACTTCCCCTCTACTACATCCCCTAAAATATCACCACTTTCTTCGAGAATTTTTGTTAAAGCAATTGGAAGTTTAATGACATGGGCCCTCACGAGACATCTCCCATTTGGAGTGGTCTTCTCAACAAACTGTGCACTTGGTAATGCCTTTAAATTGTCTAAGAAAGTTGTACCTTCCCCTTCAATACTTTCTCTATAGGAGACAAGGGGAGGTGAAACCTCCAGGCTCACTTTGGCAAATCTTTCTTTTAAATCCTTTATACACCTCTCCAAATGAACCTCACCTGCGGCTGCTAGCACTTGTTCACCCCTCGAAGAAACTGTAACCTCGACAAAAGGGTCAGCCCGGTTGAGAAGCTTAAGCCCCTTCATAAGAGCTCCCATATCAGCTGGATCTGAAGGCTCAATAGCCACCCTAAGAGTAGGTGCCACCTGAAACATCATGCTCGAGAAAGGCCAGCAGTTCCTCGTAGATGAGAGAGTAGCGCTCTTTAGAATATGTTGTCCCAGGCCTTGAATTGCCACAACATTGCCCGCACTAGCAACGGAAACCGGTTTCATGCCTTGACCCATCATAAGATACAAGGATTGAATCTCTGCTTCTTGAATGTGCTTTTGCATCGCTTCTCCCTTCAACGGATCGTATAAAGCTGAGAGCACAAATACCTTCTGACCCGAACGAAGTATGCCGCTGAAAATCCTAGCAAATGCAAGAAAGCATTCATCCGACTCTGCACCTTCGCCCATAGAATGATGATCTCTTTGAGGGATCATCTTGTTCGGAACTGCAAACATTTTGGAAACAAAAGCTACACAAGGAGCACCGTCACTAGAATCACAAGCCTCGACACACTTCCTGACATGCTCGGCCTCGGTAACAACATCGGAATTAAGCACAATCTCATCTTCAGTTAACTCCCTCTTCGGAAGCAATCTCGATATCCGGGCAGATTGGGCAGCGACCGGATCAGGCATGCACGTAACAACCATAGACAGGACCGTCTCCGCCAACGGAAGCCACCGGCTCATCACGGCTTGGAGCACGACCTTCGGGTCCTTGTTCTGCAACTCACGTGGTGGCACCGACAAATTGAAGTTCTTAATAACCTTCTCGAGCATCCCCTTATCGCCGTCTTTATCGAGGGCGGCCTGGTAGACCTGCCACAGCGGCCTCAGCACGAACTGGACAAACATTGGCTGGGGATCCTTGCTGACCCCTTCCATCCCCTTCTTCCCGACGATCATCTTCTTCTTCGTGTTGTAGTACCGCGGGCCCCACAGCCCCTTCCTCAGTGCCGCGGAACTGGCCCCGAGCATCGTGGCATAGAACTCCGCAAACTGCTTGATGCAGAAGCCCCACCCGTCGAGGGCGCAGATGAAGGCCACATTCCCGTTCTGCGGCTGGAATGTGTCCTCCTCGTCGTCCTCAACGAACTCCTCGCTGAAGGGGCCGTCACCGGTGTTGGTCCCGGAGATGAGGGCATCGACGTCGGAGAGGTACTTCTCGGACTTGTACGCGCTGACGATGCTGTTGACCTCGTGGACAATGCGCTGCAGGCGCGTGTAGGCCTCCATCGGGCTGAGCCTCAGCTCGGTGATCAAGCGGTCGACTTTATTGAGCACGAGGCAGGGGGTGAGCTTCTCGACCCAGGCCTGGCGGAGGACGGCGTGGGTCTGGATGTGGACCCCCTCGACGGCGTCGACGAGGACGAGGGCGCCGTCGCTGAGGCGGGCGGCGGTGGAGACCTCGCTGCAGAAGTCCATGTGGCCGGGGGAGTCGATGAGATTGACGGAGTGGACGTCGCCGTTGTTCACATAGCGGAGGGAGATGGAGGAGCTCTTCATAGTGATGGCGCGGCGCTGCTCCTCGTCGAGGAAGTCCATGAAGCGGAGGCGGCCGGCGAGCTTGGGGTGGAGGACGCCGCCGCCGGAGGAGGCGATGAGGTGGTCGGCGAGGGTGGTCTTGCCGTGGTCGACGTGGGCGAGGATACAGATGTTGCGGATGTTGCTGCTGGGCTCGGCCATCTCGTATTGTGGGAATAAAATATGCTGCGGCAACAGATATAGAAACCCTAGAAAAAAGAAAAAAATATCGATGGAGAAGAAGGAAGAAGAAAGGACCAGGTCGGTTTCTAGGGTTTGTCAGGAGATTAAAATTGGGCTAATTATAAAGGCACTGTCCTTTTTTATCACGGCTAGTTCGTATTGGGGCTAGTCTAATTTTTTTGAGTTTTACTCAGGACAGTCCATTTATTTGATCAGAGGCTGTCCCAAAGTAATCCCGCCCTCCCCCACCCCCCCTCCCCAACACAAAATTTGTCTCGCAAGAACCCTAACTTCCCTCTTCTTCTTCCTCCTAAGCCCTAAACACTAACTCCATTCTCCACCACTCGGCGAGCATCTTCATCATATTCCTCTTCTTTCCCACGTCCTCTTCTCTCTTTCAAGGAGAACGATGGCCCCGAAACCTTCCTCGCAAACAAGGTGCAAAATCTTTCTCCGTTTCTTTCGAAAACCGTAGAAATTCTCTGAGAAAATTGAAGGATCAATTACATTCTTTATTTCAATTGCAATTATTGTAATGTGAATGAAACTATATTCGGACCGTAGCAAACGTGATTGCCAAAATTTGGCGTCGTCCAGGACTGCCCAGTCTTCTGGCAGTCCTGACTGTATATTGGACTGCCCGAAGAATGAGCAGTCCATTGGCATAACATGTGTAGCGAAGGACTGTCCATTCTTCTGGCAGTCCTGACTGTATGTTGGACTGCCAGAAAAATGAGCAGTCCATTTGGCATAACATGTGGAACAATGGACTGCCCACTTTTCTGGCAGTCCTGACTCTATGTTGGACTGCCAGAAAAATGAGCAGTCCATTAGCATAACATGTGTAACAATGGACTGCCCAAATTTCTGGCAGTCCAACATAAAGTTAGGACTGCCAGAAAAGTGGACAGTCCTTTCTTACACATGATGTGAGTTAGGACTGCCCTCTTTTCTGGCAGTCCTAACTGTATCTTGGACTGCCAGAAATGTGGGCAGTCTTTAGTTACACATGTCCTGAGCCAGGGCTGCCCATTTAAATTGGCAGTCCATTATACAGTGAGGACTGGTAGAATATTGGGCAGTCCAATGTTTGCACTAGTGGAACAACAACATTTGTGGGCATGCCTTACATTTTAATATGTAATTAATATTCAATAATAGTCATGAAAAGAAGACAAAGGAGAAGGATGTTGAGGCCAGGCCCGAAAGAAAAACGTCCTACCGCATCGGATCGCAAGGCGCGTGAAGCTGGTAGAAATGTCGAGAAAGGGCTATCAATCAGAGAACCCGAACCAGCCTCACAAACAAGAACACGTGGAACGAAACGTGTTGCAAGGCGTTCGACGAAAGCGGCGGCAACTCGTCGTGATGATTCCTCCGATGATGATGATGTACCCATTGCCTGAATGAGAGGTGACGCTGGATCGGGTCCTTCTCAAATAGCCGAGGAAGAGGAAGAGGAAGATGCGGGCCCAATTGGTTGCTCTATTTTGACGTCAATCGAGAACCACATTTCTTATGAAATATGGAAGGATCCGGTTAGTTACTTACCTTGTATATAGATTAATTATTCGAAATAATAGATATATGTAATATTGGATCTTTGTTTTTTTTATTTGCAGAAAAGTTCGCGCCTTTTGAGGGTAATAAACCATGCGAAGATGTGTAGTACGTGGGGATTTGATGAGTTAAAAGAGAGTGTGAAGGAAAAAATCACCCCCACCGGATTGCAGTATTTGGCAAAATACTCGTATCAGATATTGGACCACGCAATGATTTCTACATTTGTGGAGCGCTGGCATCCAGAAACTAACAGCTTCCATCTCGCAGACGGAGAGTTGACAATCACCCTTGATGATGTCCACCACATTTTAGGGCTTAGAGTTGATGGTCGTCAAATGTCGATGGACTATTCCGAGGGCGACTTCGACCTGTATGATGAGATGGTGGATTTGGTTGCCAATTGTCTCGGTGTTGAGTCCCAGACTTTTGTCACAATCCCGGAATTTAAGAAGTCTTATGGAGTTCCTTTAAGTTTTTTGAGGAATACTTTCAATGATGACGCCGACGACGCCGACGAAAACAATGCTAATGACGACCTCGTGGCCTGTGGATACATGCAGTTCATCCTAGGAGTCATCGGCATTACAGACAAGTCCGGGACAGCGATACATGCAAAATATCTAAACAATTTTAGGGACTTGAACGCTGTGGATGAAATATCATTCGGAAGTGGTATACTAGCACACCTCTACCGCGAACTTGGTGCTGCATCTCGAGTCGAGTCGAAGACAATAGCTGGTTGTCAAACAATGCTCCATGTAAGCAAACCCTAGCATATTGTGTCTATAGAATTGTATAAAATTATGTCGATAACGATAACATTGTTATATTTTACATTTTCAGGCGTGGATATATGAGCATTTTTCGACGCTCAATAGGGCTACTCTTAATCGAAATTATGATGAGCAGATGCCCAGGATGTGTAGGTGGAGGCCGGCTAAGATAGATACCAGACATCCACATACGTTGGCTACCCTACGTGTTGCTCTAGAAGATCTGAGGGCAAAGGAGGTGAAACAATAGTAACTTAAACTAGCATTTACTTACCACTCTAGTATTCCACATTAATTAGTAACTCCTTAAGTAATGAATGCATGTTGTAGATTATTTGGCATCCATATCAGGATCTGCGAAATAGCACTCGTCCTGTGCAACCAGTTGCACTATTTTGAGGTCCGATATTTTGTCATGAAATTGAGGAGCCTCACATCCCAGATAGAGTGCTTCGTCAGTTTGGTTACGTACAGACTTTTCCGAGCACGTTGAAATTGAGAACCGCTGCAAAAGGGAAGAAACCGTCGACCTATGTCCAGCCGTACTACCCTTGGGCTGTGGATTTTTTCACTGAGTGGCAACAACATCTTGTCGGTGAAACCATACGAACTCCGACGGTGGAGATGTGGGATTGTAGTGAGGACTATATGGAATACTATGGTAATGTCGGACATGGTATGATGTTGAATCCTGATAAGAGAAGTACGAAAGTGTCGGTAGCAGCACCCTTACCTTCCAAGTCAGCATTATATGATGCATTGCAGAAGATGGTTAGTATAGTTTGTTTAATTAACCCATGTTGTGGTAAATTGTTGGTTCCTAAAATTATGATATGTATTCATGCAGGCTTCGAAAGTGAAGAAATTGGGGAAAAATCTAATCAAGTGCAAGGGGGAGAATTACAAAGATGTTGGTACCCAGATGCAGAACATCGCAGCTGATTATCCATTTATCGATGAGCGACGCACGAAGATGCGTCATGATCCTGAATGACTATGTAGTTTGTATATGGTTGAATGTATTTGGTAGTTGGGTGAACGACCGAGGAAGTGACTTGTAAAACTTTTCTAATTGGTTGAACATTCTCTGTGTCAACAGTTTTAAATTGGTTTGCATATTATATGAATGTCGTTTTGAGTATCTTGCTGTGAATTAGTTTTATATTGATTGCAAGTTTGCGTATTATATGAATGTTATCTTGCTGTGAATTAGTATTAAATTAGTATGAAGTGGGTATTGCCGTGAACTAGTATTAAATTGGTTTGCATATTGGTCTGCCCAGTCCTTGCTTACAGCAAGTCCTGTTTGTATGTGGACTGTCCAGTTCCTGGGCAGTCCATGCTCACAGCAAGTTCTGTGATGGACTGCCCAGTTTTCTGGCAGTCCACAGATGTATGTGGACTGCCATGAAACTGGGCAGTCCATATTAGAACTTGCTGTTTGTATGTGGACTGCCCAGTTCCTAGGCAGTCCATGCTCACAGCAAGTTCTGTGATGGACTGCCCAGTTTCCTGGCAGTCCACATATGTATGTGGACTGTCAGGAAACTGGACAGTCCATATTAGAACTTGTTGTTTGTATGTGGACTGCCCAGCAAGTTCTGTGATGGACTGCCCAATTTTCTGGCAGTCCACATATGTATGTGGACTGCCAGGAAACTGGACAGTCCATATTAGAACTTGCTGTTTTTATGTGGACTGCCCAGTTTCTGGGCAGTCCATGCTCACAGCAAGTTCTGTGATGGACTGCCCAGTTTTCTGGCTGTATGTGGACTGCCAGGAAACTGGGCAATCCATCACAGAACTTGTTGTTTGTATGTGGACTGCCCAGTTCCTGGGCAGTCGGGCAGTCCATGCTCACAGCAAGTTCTGTGATGGATTGCCCAGTTTCCTGGCAGTCCACATACATATGTGGACTGCCAGGAAACTGGGCAGTCCATCACAGAACTTGTTGTGAGCATGGAACTCATAGATACTTAGTAAGATACAAAATGCTACGCTTTGTTAGTAAGATACAAAATGCAACGCTGCTAATCAGTAAGATACAAAATACTCATAGATACTCAGTAAGATACAAAATGTCACCTATACAGCTGTCTATGCAAAATGTTACGCTTTGTCAACTATACATGAGTCTATGCAAAATGTTACGCTTCGTCAACTATACATCAGTCAATTAACATCATAGTGTCCCTCCGGCCTTGGTATAGGTTCCACGTAGTTCGTGATTTTCTTGTAAACATTTATTGCATTTTCGTAGGGTGTTACCCAAGCGAGGGATTCTTCCGGTGCATGTTTCCACCAAAGTGACGCAGGGGGGGGGAATAGGAGAGTGCCCAATCAACCGCGGGATAACAAAGTGACTCCGACGAGTCCAATTGTATTTAGATTGGATATACTGTAGTCCTTCGGAGGAGCGCACATTGGAAAAAACGTGTTGTTGTTGTGCTTGGAAAGAACGATAATTGGGATCTTGTACTTGTTAGCGAATAGATATGCAACAGAAGGTATGTCCAGGTAATATTCTGGTCCAGTAGTCTGGGTGTCGCATGGAATGCTTGTCAACAGTTCGCCAACATCTTCTTGCCCAAGTATTTTGCTGTAGAATGAAAGACGAGACTCCAGCTCAAAATATAGCTCAGCTCTAAATTGTCTCCATCCGTCTTTAGCGGGGTAGCCTAGATGCCGTGCAAGCACATGATATCCACAATGTCCGTCTTTGGGCACATCATCAATAGACCAAATATATTCCCGCATGCCGGGTACAAAAGCACCAATGTGCGCATCGAGTGTGTTTGCAGCTCTCGTATTCTGTTTCTTTCTACGAGTATGGAGCTTGTTCTTCCTCTTTGGAACGGCTAGCATTTGCACGCTTCTTTCAACGTGCTCAAAGAGAGAGGCTTCTCGCTTAGTAGACTCGAGCTTCTTCTTTTGTGTTCTTGTAAGTCTTTTTGGCGGTCTACCTTTCGGAGCAATGATAGCAGATGGCTCCTGTAGATGACTACTTGCCGGGTTGGCAAGTTCTTGGATCGCAAGCTCAATGGACTTCCTCTCAGGTCCTAGTGCTGCACACCATCTGGCATGAAGAAGTTTCAACTGTGGCATGGAAAAAAAATCATCTGGACTGTCCACCGTAGGCATGATCGACAACTGTCTCCAACGCTGATCAACGACCACTACTGGAATAGGTCTACATTGACGTCGATATTCGTTGATCTCGTGTGCACAAGGGAGCCCGAGAGAATGTCGATGTGTACAACCACATACTTCGATATCTAAACCGACAGAATTTGCACGACCAATCTCATCAAGTAGTAATATCAATGCGTCGTGGGACGCCACGTGGATTAAATCAGACAAGAGATGTTCTTTCTTATGTTGGTGCTTTACAATATTCAGGCTCATCTCAAATGAAGCCTTTATCTCGTTCACGACCGAATTGGTCATTAGATTGATTGATTGCCAAACGGAGACGAAACCACTGGCCGATGAGCGCAGATATCTTTTTAGTCTTGAATGTGAGCCTTCGACACGGTTGGTAGTGGTCGTGTCGTTGTGTTTCACCATATTCGTCCATGCCAAGACAAAATTTTCTTTATGTTCATCAAGCTAGGTGTCTTTGATATAAGATATACACGCCGGGTTGCTCTGCTCATATTGCTCTTTGAACATGTACCATGCTGCGTCAAATGTTTCCTCAGTACTTGCTCGCCACACAAGAGTCCAACCGTTGTAGAAATGTTGGAAGCGGTCCATGTCGAGTTTGCCGTCTACTTTCTCGAACTTCAGTTTGCATTGTGCTTGAATATTTCTGTTTATATGCCAAGTACATAGTAATCTACGAGCATGAGGAAATACGATATCAATAGCATTCATCAATGCATATTCCCGATCGGTCACAAAAACAGACGGTTCTTTATGTCCACTGTAAAGTGTCTTCAGCTTTTCCAAAGCCCATGTATAGTCCTCTAATGTTTCGTTCTTCAAAAAACAAAAGGCAACTGAAAATGTCCTTCGGGTTGAAGTGAACCCAACAATGTGAAGAAGAGGCATCTTGAATTTATTAGTCTTGTACGTGCAATCAAGAACCAAAACATCGGCGAAGGACCGTGCCAACTGTGTGCAATCCGGATGGGACCAAAACAGAGAAACGACTTCATTGCTCACCGGAAGTCTTCTATGGTATTCCACATAATGATTTTCGGTGAGCAATTTCATCACTTGTTGCATCGCCATTCTTCCTTTTAGAGTACTCGTTCTAGACCTCGCTAGTGCATTGTAAATTGTCCTCATAGTGGACTTGTTTCTATCATTCTTCTGAAGCAGCGCAGAATAAATTTCTTTTGGAGCAACTCCGGAAGCTGACAATTCTGTAACTAACTTTTTCTCATCATCTTTCAATCTTCCGGCGTAGGCATGACCAGTTAGCGTCTCCGGAATAGTATGATTGTGGATCCCATTACGTACCACAATTGTCCACTTCTCGCCAGTCTTGCACCCCAACACTAACTTGAATGGACAACCACATTTCCTTGAGCCTGACTCTTTCATCCCAGATATTATTGGGAGAAGTTCACTTTTTTTACGATGCACCCTAAACGTCCCACCTCTTTCACAGCCAATCTCTGCAGTTTGACACTTCGGCCGACACCGTAGCGACCTTGAAGTTACAAGGGTTATGTTGGTTTGCCTTCCAACTTCTCTGCACCATTCTAATGCTTCGGCGTAAGTTTCAAAGACAATATCTGTCGAGAATTTATTGCTCAAATCTGTGCACATAGGAGATGGGGTGCCCTATAATAAATTTACAATTTTCTAAATACCTAAATCAATGAAAAAACCAAATACAATATCCAATTCAGGCTGTTAAACTAGACTGCCACAACATCTGGCAGTCCTGAGTACTTCATGGACTGCCAAAATGTGTGGCGGTCCAGTTGAAACGACTATCAACTTTAGGACTGCCATATTTCTGGGCAGTCCTTGAAGTATCTAGGACTGCCAGAAAGTGAGGCAGTCCTTAAGTTCATACGTATTTAACTCGACTGTCATACTTTCTGGCAGTCCTAAGTACTTTGTGGACTGCCATGCGATGTGGCAGTCCAGTTGAAGAGTACATGAATTTGTAGACTGCCTTCCTATAGGGCAATCCATCAAGTACTTTGGACTGCCTGAGTGTGTTGCAGTCCAACTGTCGACTACGAAAAAATGAAAGTACGTCGAGGACCAACCACGGGTTCTTCGGAGAGAATGTTGTGTTCTTCGGAGGGACCGGACTGATCGATTGCTACATTTGATGTCCCAATTTCTTCCATATTTTCTACATTATGAAAGAACATTCAAAAATTAGGAATCAACCGATTATTTAACAAACTTTGCAATATAGTAGTCGAAAACATACCGACTACTACGAATATTCGTTGATAATTACTCTAGGGTTACAAAACAAGAAGATTTTCTTAGTTGTAGAATGGGGGGACAAGAGGAATCTCAATCTAGGGTTTGGACAAAAAATGGAGAGGAAGAAGACAAAGAGAAACATAACAAGTCACTTTTATACCATCTATTGGGCTAGCCCTAATAAATTTTTTCAATGGTAAACTTGTAAATAATACAAAGTTACAAATGGGCTAGCCCTGATAAAAATATGCAGTGCCTTTATAACTAGCCTAAAATTGGGACTTTTCTTCTGTTCACACTATTCTATATAGGGTGGGGCAATTGTTTATTTTTAAGTACGATTAAAAACCTAACGGTTCGGAGGGGGTCTATTTTTGTTCACCCACAAATATCATGGTGTTTATTCAACTACTCTAAGTGTCGAGGCACCCACAAACAGGAACAGCTTCTTCTTATCACCGAGGAAGAAAAGACGAAAATATACGGGAAGAGCTACCAACCGCTGTAAGAAATACAATCTATGGATCAGCAGAGTATAAATTCAAAACAAATAAGGGGATATCATTACCTGCCGCCTATGTTGCACAGACATGGATTCGACACGACACTTTTCAGACACGACGACAAAGATTCGGCACTAATTTTGGTGTCGGCACTTATTTTGGTGTCCTAGTGTATTTTGGAGTGTCCGTGCATGTCTGATACATGTATATGACATGGCTTGAATTTTGGAGTGTCAATACTTATGCTGATGGCACCAAGAAGACAGCATGGGGTTCCTAAACAATTAGCAAACCAAATACATATTCAGCTCAGTTGGAATAGAGGTGAAAAAAAGAGATGAAAGCACCCATAGAAATGTGTCATTTTAACCAACCTGAAGTCTGCCATAAAAATCTCTAAGACTTCCACATTCTCATCCCTGCCCTGATCTAATTGCAAACCATGCATGGTAATCCTGCAACCGAACTGAAGCCAGCCTCTCCCATCACAGAGCACACAAAAAACATCAAAAAGAAAAACAAATCATCTTTAGTACCCCCTACCATGTAGGGGCAAACAGTTAACCGCAAGAATTCCTATCTTTATAAATAGGCAAAGATCGTGTGTCCCAGACTACAGCAAACAAAGACAACAGGTGTCCTGCACATAATCCGATCCATAGATGTGAATCAACCCTGACACCAACACATACACCCAGTGGATAACGAGCCCACTGGACACTCATAGCACTCTACCCGACCAAAATAAGGAGCTTGAGGGATCGCAGAAGAATATTCAGCCCCCTTATTATACCTTTACTATTTTGAAATACCTGAGTTCTTTTAAACGATTAAAAATACTAACTGCATAATGGTAGAGCAAAAGAGAAGCTCCAGATGTACTGTGCAATGCCGAGTCAGAATCCAACTTTGAATAAGCTTGTATGGGCATGATAGATAATAGGTGTTATTTTCTTGTTTTGGAGATAAGGATGTTCTTTAATAAAACTTGATGATCAAACTACAACTAATGAGATCTCCTCTCCCGAAATAAAGGGTAAACGATAAGGCAAAGTAAAAAAAGGCATAGACAGAGAAATATGAAAATGCCTGAAATTACTTGTGCGGTATCACAACCTGATTTCATTTTGGCAGATTTTGTTAGCTCACTAGTTTCTCATCATCGTATGACAATATAAGACGTTCATTCCCCAAAACTACAACATTTAATTATGCACACCAAAAAAGTTCCATCAAAAGTTTCATGAGAGAATGAATGGTAAATTCTTAGTTCTAGCCAATGTTGCATGGACATAAATACGAAACAACAAGGTAAGGACACAGGTCGTGTCCAATACATGTCCGACACGGCATGGCCCACACTTTTGTGGTGACTGTGCTTCATAGGTACTTCTAGGGAGCTATCATGAATGGCACGAGGGTGCATGATCTGATTTGGATCAGCTTGCGTAACTCATTAAGTTCACAATGAAATAAAGCTCATTTCCTGTATACAGTTTCTCCAATTGTACAAGACGGAAAGAAAATTAATATCAGTTTTACGAGCCAATAAAAGTATTACATTGACTCAAAGATAAGTTGTCAAACTTAAATGCTAGAATAAAGAAATCAATAGTGTCCAACACAGAAGGATAATAAATTATAATTGTCCTGACATTGCATCAGTAAAGGAGATGACAAATGCAATAAACAAGCAAGACGAGTCCAATGCAACTTTCCTAGTATGTGGGATATGTAGTCCAATTCAAAAAATGAACTTTAACAAATTCAAGGAGCGTAACCAAGAATAACCCTAGTCAATGTAAGCTTTGTTGAGGCATAAAGTTTTTTGTTTCTACTAAAGACCATTAGAATCCCAACAAAATTCCTATCAAAGGGAGCCAAATGTCCAATAGCAAGAACTACTATACTTGTTCATAAGAAGGTTCAGCTGAGAAAAACAATTCCAAGTTATCTCCTCTACGAAATCTAACGATATTTGTGGCCAGCTCTATGTCTGGAAAGTCTATTGATCCAATCTTATAACGAAACTAGATTAAAACATAGAACACCTGTCTAAGGAGAATATCATTTCAGAACAATCATGACCTTTTTCCTTTTTGTTACCAAAATTGTCACATAGTGGATATAAGAAAATTCCTCAAATGAAAGTCCCAAACAAAATTGAATTTGACTATGCAACACTATCTGCTCAGGTATCAACCGGTATAACAGTGTAAAAAATAGATCTCAAACCCTAAAACATATAATTCAAACCTTCCTTGCTAGCGTTCTCTGCTTTGTTGCATGCTGAACTACTTTTTCCTCCACTGGGAGACCTTTCCTTCGCCTAACAGAATTCATTAGCTTCCTTGCCATGTTTGGAAGGACACTCGAACCATCTCCAAATTCCTCAATCTCTTCCTCTGTTTTCGGAACAAAGAACGGATCTTCTGGCAGTGCTTCCCAGTGGCTGAGAACAAGAAGGGCACTTGAAGCACCTGAGGTCCATCGTCTAAGCTCGTCCGCAAATCCAAAGCTTTCAGCCACTGGTACATAGGCATGGACAGTAAACAAAGGAGACCCTTCTTGCATCTCTTCCTTCAAGACGCTAGCCCGACTCCTTGCAAGAACTGCATACATGGATCCTAAATACTCTGTTGGAGTATTCAACTCACAGAAGTACATTCCTTCTACAAGCCTCGGTTTGCTTTGAAGGACAGCTGACCTACAAGTTTCCTTCACAGCAGTCATGACCTGCCCACTGAAGACAGCATATTGATCAGCCTGATGGATGTTCTCAGAATTACCTGGAAAGATGTAAGGTTCGACTACAAATGCCAAACCCCACATGGGTTCATCACAAAGTGGGCCTGCGGCAGTGGCTAACTGAAACCTGGAAACAATACTACTCTTAAGACCGTCTGCTTCTGCATGCAATGATTCGATTTCGTCTACTGATTCTTCGGTATTCGAATGACTGATGGGTTTATCAGCATCAGCAACATCTAGAAATCCTAGATGGCTGTTATGTAAGAACTCGGAAATCCATTCTCTCCATGCAGTAGTTATTTTATTTAACTTGATAGCAACTATGTTAATTGAAATCTCATGCCGTGGATCATGGTCATTCTGAATGAGTACTTTCGTACAAAGTACGATATGCATAACTCTACAACGATATCCGTGCGGCTAGGTTGTAGGTCTTACGTAGCGTAATGCAACAATCAAGCCTAGCCACGAAATAATCATGCCTTGACCGCAAGGTACACATGCTGCTTTTGCAGAAAACATGGAAGTCAGCATGTGTTCATATGCCAATGTTCGGATCGGCTAGTCGATCGCAATGGTTCATGGTTCATACATGAACGTGTCTCATTTAATTCAATAAGTCGACTAGCCAGTCTTCTGGCTTTACAAAACATAGCCAGATGATATGACAAGGTATACACTATCGTTATCAGCTGCAGCCTGACTTAGTTACGATTATGTAAAAGTAAGTGCAAGACAGTTCGACCAACATATCGGTGCCAAGCGGCAAAAAGTAAAGTAAATAATAAAACGAGCAGGGAAGAAAGGAACCCACTCGTGTCCTCATGCGATCATTCCTCTAGTATTGACCATCTTGGAGGTGGAAGTAAGCTGAGTCCTTGGGAGCTGGCTCTAAATCTGGCCATGCAAAACCAGAGAGGTTAGACCTCTAATAGCAAGTACCGCAAGGAAGCACGATATGAGGAATTAGAACCAGTGATAAGAGTTAAGAATATGATAAATAGATCTCTGCTTGCTACTGGGGTTCGCACAACATCACGACACTTTAAGCCAACTTTCCAACCAAATAAGGACAGAAGTTGACCCGTCATGTCCTGACGTTCTGCTCATCTCAATAGTTAATATAGTAGGCACAAAACACAAACAAACCAATTTAAACGGCCATGCAACTACTACGGCTTGCTATTGTGAGTTTCAAGTTGTCTTGGAAACATGCAATAAGGGATTCCTCAGTTCTTACAATGTACAAGCAAGGCTAGTCTACCCAATACTCAATTGCGCCAATCATGAATTAGACGTGTCCCAGCGGGACGTCCGTCATCAATATACAGAAAATGTAAACAGATACCACTCCCTACCCGTATGGCAGATTTGCAGTATCCGTGGAAACCAGTCGGCATATCAGAACACTAATTGTCCCGAGATGGCTGCCATGTAAGAACTCGGAAATCCATTCTCTCTATACAATAGTTATTTTATTTAACTTGATAGCAACTATGTTAATTGAAATCTTATGCCGTGAATCATGGTCATTCTGAATGAGTACTTTCGTACATAGTACGATATGCATAACTCTACAACGATACTCGTGCGGCTAGGTTGTAGGTCTTACATAGCGTAATGCAACAATCAAGCCTAGCCACGGAATAATTATGCCTTGACCGTAAGGTACACATGCTGCTTTTGCAGAAAAAATGGAAGTCAACATGTGTTCATATGCCAATGTTCGGATCGGCTAGTCGATCGCAATGGTTCATGGTTCATACATGAACGTGTCTCATTTAATTCAATAAGTCGACTAGCCAGTCTTTTAGTTTCAATTAGGAATGCATGATCAAGCATTAGTCAAGGTAACGATCAATGTCAATTCGGGACAGGAAACATACCAAAGGCGACAGTAGATGGATGCCCATCTATGCGGCAGGATAAGTGGGTACCCATCTATGCGGCCAGAGTAAAATCAGAATCCCATGTGGTAGTAGATGGATGCCCATCTATGCGACATGGTAAGTCAGAATCCCATGCGGCAGTAGATGGATGCCCATCTATGCGGCAGGATAAGTGGGTACCCATCTATGCGACCAGAGTCAAATCAGAATCCCATACGACAGTAGATGGATGCCCATCTATGCGGCAGGGTCAAATCAGAATCCCATGCGACAGTAGATGGATGCCCATCTATACGGCATGATCAAATCAAAATTCCATGTAGCAGGGTCAAATCGGAATCCCATACGGCAGTAGATAGAAGCCCATATATGCGGCAGGGTCAAATCAGAATTCGATACGGCAGTAGATGGATGCCCATCTATACGGCAGGGTCAAATCAGAATCCCATGCGGTATTAGATGGATGCCTATCGATGCGGCAGGGTCAAATCAGAATCCTATACGGCAGGGTCAAATCAGAATCCCATGCGGCAGTAGATGGATATCCATCTATGCGGCAATGTCAAATCAGAATCCCATGCGGCAGTAGATGGATGCCCATCTATGCGGTATGGTCAAATCAGAATCCCATGCGGCAGTAGATGGATGCCCATCTATGCGGCAGGATCAAATCAGAATCCCATGAGGCAGTATATGGATGTCCCATCTATACGGCAGGGTCAAATCAGAATCCCATGAAAACTAAAAACTCCAAGTTCTAAAGAGACTTAAAATCAAGTAAGGAAGAGAATAGAATAATAAAACTTAAGATCCATCATGAAGCAAGTTGTACTTGCCTAAGCTCTCTAGGTTGGTGGGAGAGTAATGGAGGATGAAGAAGAAGTAAATGAGAGTAATAAAGAGAGAGAAAAGTAAAGGGGTATAAATATCAAGCCTAAGTCAAAATCTCCACCACCCATTACTTCCTACAAGATCAGGCCATCCACCCCTTATCATGATGAACCCAGCTAAACCAAGTTGGTTCAACATGAACAAAATAAACCAAGAGCTTAAGCCAAAGCAGAAAATAAAATACAGAAAAATTAATTAGCATGAAATTACAGAATAAATATATGATAAGTATTAAATAAATACATTCAAGCAGTACATGTATAAAAATACGTATTCTGGGAACGGGGAGTGACATCTCTACCCTCCTTAGGAAAATTTCGTCCGCGGAATTTCAATTCCAAGCAGGCTAGAAACATTAGAGCTAGACTAACCCAAGTACAAGCAATTTTTAGTGAGCAAGCAGTCATCTTGCAATATCAATAGCAAGTAATATATCTATATTTATCAATCTACGACATCAAGCAATATCTACTCATAGGGTGATAAGTATGAGGAATTAAGCCAATCAAGGTACACGAAAAGAGATATACCTTGTGAGTCAAATAGGTACGGATACCGTGATCGGATATCATCCTCGCGTTCCCACGTTGACTCTCCTAAGGAGTGATGACCCCAAGCAACTCGGACAAGGCTAATTGTTCGGTTCTTGAGTATCTTCTCCCTTCGGTCCAAAATGGACATAGGCTGCTCCTCGTAAGACAGGTTGGTACCAAAAATCAGCTCAGAATGATCGAGGATATGGCTTGGATCCGATACATACCTTCGCAACTGAGATACATGAAACACATCATGTACCTCGTGTAACGAAGGTGGAAGGGACAAACGATAAGCAACATCGCCTACCCTATCGAGGATAACAAATTGGCCCACGTATCATGGACTCAACTTCCCACGAACGCCAAATCTAATGACCCCACGGGTATGCGAGATCCGCAAGAACACGTGGTCCCCAACAGAAAATTCTAGCGGCCTACGATGTTGGTCTGCCCAATGACGACGTCGATCTTGTACAACTCGAAGTCGCTCTCTAATTCCCTTAACCACTTCAACCGTCTGTACAATCATTTCTGGGCCCAACATCTTTCTCTCCCCAATATCATCCCATGCCAGTGGCGACCTGCACTTCTGTAAGTCCCCTGAATTTCCGGAATTTATTTTCGAATTTCCTAAATAATTTATTTTCGATAATTCATTTTATTTAATTATTTTTTATCATTTAATGCTCTTTACCGTGACTTGGATTTCTAGAGCATCAGGGATGCCAGTCTCTGGAAACTTCCTTCTTGAAGTTTGTAGTAGACGAGATTATCTTCATATTGATATTTCGTGTCCCACTCGAACTTGTTCCCTTGTGCTCCATTTGATTCGCGCAACTTCGGGTCAATTTAGACCAATTTATCGTCTGCCGTAATTCGTGATTTAATTTCCAACTTAATTTCCGGGCTCGACATCGGTCCAATCCAGTCGACCCAATATATGGCCCTGGCCTGTTTTGAGCCTACTGTGCCGGTGCTACTTGCGTGCCACCGAATTGATCTCCCTTGTGCTCCCATTCCATCCATGATTTTAATTGGTTTAATTTATTATTTTAATTAAATCTTGGCTTCGACTTTGTCCAACTTGGTCCAACGTCCGACCCAGTTTGGCGTGGACCCTGCCATGACTGTCCATACATCCCACTGATATTTTCCTATTTTTTTCCTACTCAAAAATATCCCAATTTTATAAATATCTTTCTCTTCCTTCTAATATATATAATATATGTATATTATATATATTCAAATATATCTAACTCTCTCTCTCTCTTTCCTTACTAATACCTACCCACACACCTCACCCCTCTCTCATTTCATCACAGCACACACCCCCCCATGTGTGGCCGGACACATCTCTCTCCCTCTCTCTACTTTTCTCTATTCTCTCTCCTCTAAATATCTCTCTCTCCCACTCTCTTTACATATATTAATATATATACACATACATACTTCTCTCTCTCTTCTAATTCCTACATCTTTCCCTCTCCCTTTCTTCTTCAGGAGCAGCCGACCCATGGCCGACCACCACCCTGAGCTCCTCCCCGCGCTCCTCCTTTCACTCCCTCTTCCTCCTCCCTCTCCTCCTTCCCTCCATCACCATTACCATCATCATCATGCACCACCACCTCCACTCCAACACCACCATCATCTACTTCATAACCATCATCAACTCCACCACTACGACGGCCGACCACCACCTCTCCTCGACCCGCCGCCCTCGCCGTAGCTGGTCGAGCCGCCGCGCACCCCCGCAGCAGCAACGAGTTGCAACAGCTCGCAGCCGGGTGCGACAGCGCGCGCACAGCGCAGGCCGCGCGCGCACCGGCCGACCGCGCGCCGCTCCGGCCGTCGCTGGCGCCGGCGAGCCCCCACCACGGCCGCGCGCGAGCCGGACGCACCCTCGGGCAGGCCCCCGTGGCTCGCTGCTTTCTTCCCCGGCACGAGAAACGCCCGATTCGTGCGTTTGGCACGGGTTCCCGTCGGCGCGCGCTCGGTACGAAGTCAGAATTCGCGTCTCGGGGCAGCGACTTCGCGCACGTTTTCCGAGAAATCCGACCGTTGGATCGGCGAACTTTTTGCTCCGTCGCAATCTTGGTATATCCCTCTTCACTCTGTCAAGTTTGAACCGTTAATTTCGTCGTTTGATACATCAAAACCGGCCACCAAGTTGACGTTTTAATTTGTACTATTTTTGGACAGTTTTGCGATGCCAACTTCGTGGGTTCGTATCTTCGTCGTTGCAGCTCCGTTTTGTGCGCCATCAGTTCCGGTGCACATCTGGTATAACCCTCTTCCTGCCCTCTTTAGATTTCATTTCAGTTTGAGCTTGTTAGGTCGGTCGAATTCGACGCCAAAGTTGGCCGTTCGAATTCTTAGTGTTGCACTTGTAAAATTCTATTTTTGAACTCGGGACTCCGGATTCAATTTCTGACACCACCAGTAGACTCGTGGCGTCGTTCTGGCATGTTTTCATATAAAATTTGCTTGATTTGGAGAACGTGGGCCCTGGCACGCATTTTGGTGCAAAGTGGGTCCCACTTTCTGGGTCAACGAGTCATTTTGAGTTCGGCTCATCGGAATCCAATTTCGGATATACCGTTGAGTTCGTATCGTCATTTTGGACTCGTTGACATATAATTTGCTGAGTTTTGAAGACATTAGCTCCGACACGCTTTTCCGTGCAAATCGGTTTCCAATGTCCTGGTCAACGGACCAATTTGAGATCGGGTCAACGGAATCCAATTCTGGATATACCGTTGGGTTTGTATCGTCATTCTGGATTCGTGAACATATAATTTGTTAGGTTTTGTAGACTTCTATCCTGACACGCTTTTCGGTGCAAAGTGTGTCCAACAGCGGACATCATTTTGGCCCGAAATTACTGTTTTGCTTCTGTGTCCAAATTGGACTTTTGGACAGGCTATCCTAGCTGATTTGACCATTCTGGACACGTTGGTGATGTTAGTTTCATTATCCGACAACATCTGTAGGTTTTCACCCTATTATTATAATCCTTCTCCTTTTGTGGTATTTTGAGTTCCGTCGATTTCGGTGATTGCACAATTACTGAAATTGAATGAGTTGACCCTGTAGATGTTTTTAGAGACTAGCCTTGACCCAGTTTGACCATGGTTGACTGCTTTGACTAAACGTCGAAGTAGAGTCAACATTTGACCTAGGTTAGACTAGTTTTGACCTAGAGTTGACCATAGTTGACCAGTTGACCAAAAGTCAACTGTAAGTCAACCATTGACCCAGTTTGACCTAGTTTGACTTGGTTTGACTTATTGTGGCCTAGTTTGACTTAGTGGACTGAGTCTGACCTAGATCGCGTAGCTTATACTATAGAATCAAGCCTAACATTGTTGAACCCTAATTAGCTTATATATATCTTATCTTTAGGTCTGTGGCATCACTCTGAGCATCGACCCCATTTGACAGCTCAGGACCGCAGGCGAGTACATTCACTGATAGTTTTCATTGTCTTGATATCTACTATATCCGATTCAGTTGTAGTGTCTTACTTGATTCTCGATACGATAGTTCACGGACTAGTATACGTCGGATCCTGTCATGAGATGTTATTCCCGGATTTTTCTTGGTATGTTGGTTTGTGATATCCATGTTTCATGTACTCATATAGACATCGATTTGGGAGTGGGCTGATCACCTGCTTTTGAATCCGTGTCATAACGTGCCATGTCCGGATCCATGTTACTATTCGGGGATGGGGGAATTATTAGGGGTTATGTGATCAAAGCCTCCCTGTCACTATTTTGCTAGTGCCACCCTCACCTCACGTAGGGTGTAGCAGACACCCCTTGCCGGGTTATCCAGGTTGGCCGGCATGACCCTTTCCAGAGATTTTTCTGTGATTGTCGGGCCAAGTGGATAACCCTACCATGATTCCCTAGCCGATCACATATCGCTCTAATAATTCAAATCATATTTTATATTTATTGTCGTATCTTATATCCAGTTCAGCTTTACTTTCTGTACTTCTCACCATGCTATGATTACAGTTACTCACATGTTTTACATGCCTCTATGATGTACCTTGATTGGAGACTAAGTTCTGCTCGGGAGAAGGGTTACAACCCCGGTCCTTGTTTGGTTTAAGGGTTGTAGCTCAGCTTCCGAACGGTTCCCAAGTCTTCATATATCTTTGTCTTGTATTTCATTATACTGTCTCTTATAGAATTTTTCAATTCATATGGAACTGCTGTTAGTGTGTGTACTTGCTCATTTTCCTGACAGGATACCGTTGATAATATTTTAGGAGTTGTTATGCCATTATTGGACATCATGATGTTGCTAGCTGGGGTGGATCTCACTATTATTCTATGTGAGTTGCCTGGGAGTTATCCTTAGTTAGTCTTGTTGTTCCTTCTTATTTTCCTGTCTTATGTTTCCTTCTAGTAGTTTCTAGTTGTTCTTGTGCTTTAGTTATCTTTCTTGTCTTATCATCCCTAGCTGTTGTGATGTGACTAGAGTATATTTGTAGTTATAGGCCTTCTAGACGTAGTGTATATTTATTGGGTACTAGACAGCGTTCTACCGTCGATACTGCAGTGTAGGCTGGACGTACCCATGTTCTCGTGCCCCTAATCAGGGTGCGGGTCGTGACACATTTTTGTGGTGGCCCATGCAGGTCAGTCTTTGCAATTAATGCGAAGTCGTGGTAGTACTTGAGCTTTTTTGTACTACTGCGAGCCTGCCCTAGGATTAAGGTTGAGTCATGGAATATTTAGGATTTTGGTACTTAGTCACATATTAGGAACTCTTGGTAGATTCCAGGGATGACCCCTGGGAATCTTATTTCGAAGGCTTTCAAATCTTTCCCACTTGTTTCCATTCGTCCTGATTTCTGAAATATCTGTCCGTATCAAACTTTATTCCTTCTTGGGATGAGTTTGTGGACCCCAGAGGGAAGGTATAAGTTGAACTTATATATCTTCTTAGTTGAGACGAGAATATGATTTGCCAATCTTATTTCAAGGTTGAGATTATTAGATTATATTCTAGAACTTTCAATCTTGACCTAGATAGTACCTTTGGAACTTCTCCTGAGAACTTTTTCTAAATCCTGTCTCGGAATCTGTTTCCGCTAGTTTTCATTACTTATCCTTGATTCGTTGTTGAATTTTTAATCTTGATGTTCGTTCGTTGTTGACTCCGATTTTGATTTTGTTGAGATCATTTTTATGGATTGAGCTAAGATATCCTGATAAGCATATTTAATGGAGACGATGGGAACGATAAATGTCTACTTTATTTATGGAGTTTAGAATTTATCGCAGTCATATTAGCTAGCCTGACAGGGACATGGAGCCTAATTTTGGATATACTATCCTAGTTATGGAATTTAGATTCTCTTGCAGCCATACCGGTTGGCGTGGTAAGGAATCTAGATGACATAATTATAGGGTGTATACCTTAGTTATGGACTCTATCGTTTATTGCAGCTATGTTTACTGATGTGGCGTAAATTCTGGCAACATGGTTTTGGATAGACGTGTATGATTATCAGGTCATATCTTAAGTTGATTCACTTCTTTTACCAATTGAGTAAGATAATTCCTACCATTATTTCTTGTTTATCATTATTTCTCTCTCATCGCATGATGATTTTCTCATCTTACCGTTATTTTCCTCGCATTGTTTAGCTATGTCTTGATTACACCAATCACCTATCTCATATCTACAACTGTCATCTACACTTGAAAATTTTGAAAATTTTGAAATTTTTATATCTAATTTTCTTAAATTTCGATACTATTAAGATTTTGATTTCCTTCTGTCCATGACCAATCAATTTTGGTCGTCTTGTTTATCGTGCCAAAGAGTCTTGGTTGTTAACTAGACTTTAGATGACTTCAATTTCCTTGTGACTTGGATTTTCATCCTTGGATGCTCGTGCCCAACCTTCGTTGATCTTATTCTTCATCTTGCCCAAATTCTGATTTACTCGAAAGTTGATCAACTTAGATCATGTTGAGACGAATTTCTTATCATGGTTGGATTTCAATGCTATTAACCCTCGTGCATTGACTTCCGATTCTGATCATGTTTGGATTTTGGACACTCGTGTCTAAACTCTTTTCGACCTTGATTTCATTTCCTGATTACATCCAAATTCCTTGTGATTAGTTGTGTCTAGATGACTTGGCATGACTAAGACAACTTGGGATTCCTTGACCGTGATTTTAATGATCATAATTATATATTTTATCTTGTCTCAAACTCGTGCCTAAAATATTGCCTAAATCTTCTATCATGTTTTAACCCCACTACCAACCTTTAATTTCGAGGACGAAATTTTTATAAGGTGGGTAGGATGTAAGTCCCCTGAATTTCCGAAATTTATTTTCGAATTTCCTAAATAATTTATTTTTGATAATTCATTTTATTTAATTATTTTTTATCATTTAATGCTCTTTACCGTGACTTGGATTTCTAGAGCATCAGGGATGCCAGTCTCTGGAAACTTCCTTCTTGAAGTTTGTAGTAGACGAGATTATCTTCATATTGATATTTCGTGTCCCACTCGAACTTGTTCCCTTGTGCTCCATTTGATTCGCGCAACTTAGGGTCAATTTAGACCAATTTATCGTCTGCCGTAATTCGTGATTTAATTTCCAACTTAATTTCCGGGCTCGACATCGGTCCAATCCAGTCGACCCAATATATGGCCCTGGCCTGTTTTGAGCCTACTGTGCCGGTGCCAATTGCGTGCCACCGAATTGATCTCCCTTGTGCTCCCATTCCATCCGTGATTTTAATTGGTTTAATTTATTATTTTAATTAAATCTTGGCTTCGACTTTGTCCAACTTGGTCCAACGTCCGACCCAGTTTGGCGTGGACCCTGTCATGACTGTCCATACATCCCACTGATATTTTCCTATTTTTCTCCTACTCAAAAATATCCCAATTTTATAAATATCTTTCTCTTCCTTCTAATATATATAATATATGTATATTATATATATTCAAATATATCTAACTCTCTCTCTCTCTTTCCTTACTAATACCTACCCACACACCTCACCCCTCTCTCATTTCATCACAGCACACACCCCCCCATGTGTGGCCGGACACATCTCTCTCCCTCTCTTTACTTTTCTCTATTCTCTCTCCTCTAAATATCTCTCTCTCCCACTCTCTTTACATATATTAATATATATACACATACATACTTCTCTCTCTCTTCTAATTCCTACATCTTTCCCTCTCCCTTTCTTCTTCAGGAACAGCCGACCCATGGCCGACCACCACCCTGAGCTCCTCCCCGCGCTCCTCCTTTCACTCCCTCTTCCTCCTCCCTCTCCTCCTTCCCTCCATCACCATTACCATCATCATCATGCACCACCACCTCCACTCCAACACCACCATCATCTACTTCATAA
The DNA here is from genome assembly GCA_029216955.1 of Iris pallida. Lineage (NCBI taxonomy): Eukaryota > Viridiplantae > Streptophyta > Magnoliopsida > Asparagales > Iridaceae > Iris > Iris pallida. The sequence continues at coordinate 12,587,470 of JANAVB010043220.1, forward strand.
CCATCATCAACTCCACCACCACGACGGCCGACCACCACCTCTCCTCGACCCGCCACCCTCGCCGTAGCTGGCCGAGCCGCCGCGCACCCCCGCAGCAGCAACGAGTTGCAACAGCTCGCAGCCGGGTGCGACAGCGCGCGCACAGCGCAGGCCGCGCGCGCACCGGCCGGCCGTGTGCCGCTCCGGCCGTCACCGACGCCGGCGAGCCCCCTCCCCCCACGGCCGCACGCGGGCCGGGCGCACCCTCGGGCAGGCCCCCGTGCTCGCTGCCTTCTTCCCCGGCATGAGAAACGCCCGATTCGTGCGTTTGGCACGGGTTCCCGTCGGCGCGCGCTCGATACGAAGTCAGAATTTGCGTCTCGGGACAGCGACTTCGCACACGTTTTTCGGGAAATCCGACCGTTGGATCGACGAACTTTTTGCTCCGTCGTAATCTCGGTATATCCCTCTTCACCTCTGTCAAGTTTGAACCGTTAATTTCGTCGTTTGATACATCAAAACCGGCCACCAAGTTGACGTTTTAATTTGTACTATTTTTGGACAGTTTTGTGACGCCAATTTCGCGGGTTCGTATCTTCGTCGTTGCAGCTCCGTTTTGCGCACCGTCAGTTCCGGTACACAACTGGTATAACCCTCTTCCTGCCCCCTTTATATTTCATTTCAGCTTGAGCTTGTTAGGTCGGTCGAATTCGATGCCAAAGTTGGCCGTTCGAATTCTTAGTGTTGCACTTGTAAAATTCTATTTTTGAACCCGGGACTCCGGATTCAATTTCTGACACCACCAGTAGACTCGTGGCGTCGTTCTGGCATATTTTTATATAAAGTTTGTTTGATTTGGAGAACGTGGGCCCTGGCACGCATTTCGGTGCAAAGTGGGTCCCACTTTCTGGGTCAACGGGTCATTTTGAGTTCGGCTCATCGGAATCCAATTCCGGATATACCGTTGAGTTCGTATCGTCATTTTGGACTCGTTGACATATAATTTGCTGAGTTTTGAGGACATTAGCTCCGACACGCTTTTTCGTGCAAATCGGTTTCCAATGTCCTGGTCAACGGACCAATTTGAGATCGGGTCAACGGAATCCAATTCTGGATATACCGTTGGGTTCGTATCGTCATTCTGGATTCGTGGACATATAATTTGTTAGGTTTTGTAGACTTCTATCCCGACACGCTTTTCGGTGCAAAGTGTGTCCAACGGCGGACATCATTTTGGCCCGAAATTACTGTTTTGCTCATGTGTCTAAATTGGACTTTTGGACAGGCTATCCTAGCTGATTTGACCATTCTGGACACGTTGGTGGTGTTAGTTTCATCATTCGACAACATCTGTAGGTTTTCACCCTATTATTATAATCCTTCTCCTTTTGTGGTATTTTGAGTTCCGTCGATTCCGGTGATTGCACAATTACTGAAATTGAATGAGTTGACCCTGTAGATATTTTTAGAGACTAGCCTTGACCCTGTTTGACCATGGTTGACTGCTTTGACTAAACGTCGAAGTAGAGTCAACATTTGACCTAGGTTAGACTAGTTTTGACCTAGAGTTGACCATAGTTGACCAGTTGAGCAAAAGTCAACTGTAAGTCAACCATTGACCCAGTTTGACCTAGTTTGACTTGGTTTGACTTATTGTGGCCTAGTTTGACTTAGTGGACTGAGTCTGACCTAGATCGCGTAGCTTATACTATAGAATCAAGCCTAACATTGTTGAACCCTAATTAGCTTATATATATCTTATCTTTAGGTCTGTGGCATCACTCTGAGCATCGACCCCATTTGATAGCTCAGGACCGCAGGCGAGTACATTCACTGATAGTTTTCATTGTCTTGATATCTACTATATCCGATTCAGTTGTAGTGTCTTACTTGATTCTCGACACGATAGTTCACGGACTAGTATACGTCGGATCCTGTCATGAGATGTTATTCCCGGATTTTTCTTGGTATGTTGGTTTGTGATATCCATGTTTCATGTACTCATATAGACATCGATTTGGGAGTGGGCTGATCACCTGCTTTTGAATCCGTGTCATAACGTGCCATGTTCGGATCCATGTTACTATTCGGGGATGGGGGAATTATTAGGGGTTATGTGATCAAAGCCTCCATGTCACTATTTTGCTAGTGCCACCCTCACCTCACGTAGGGTGTAGCAGACACCCCTTGCCGGGTTATCCAGGTTGGCCGGCATGACCCTTTCCAGAGATTTTTCTGTGATTGTCGGGCCAAGTGGATAACCCTACCATGATTTTCTAGCCGATCACATATCGCTCTAATAATTCAAATCACATTTTATATTTATTGTCGTATCTTATATCCAGTTCAGCTTTACTTTCTGTACTTTTCACCATGCTATGATTACTGTTACTCACATGTTTTACATGCCTCTATGATGTACCTTGATTGGAGACTAAGTTCTGCTCGGGAGAAGGGTTACAACCCCGGTCCTTGTTTGGTTTAAGGGTTGTAGCTCAGCTTCCGAACGGTTCCCAAGTCTTCATATATCTTTGTCTTGTATTTTATTATACTGTCTCTTATAGAATTTGTCAATTCATATGGAACTGCTGCTAGTGTGTGTACTTACTCATTTTCCTGACAGGATACCGTTGATAATATTTTAGGAGTTGTTATACCATTATTGGACATCATGATGTTGCTAGCTGGGGTGGATCTCACTATTATTCTATGTGAGTTGCCTGGGAGTTATCCTTAGTTAGTCTTGTTGTTCCTTCTTATTTTCCTGTCTTATGTTTCCTTCTAGTAGTTTCTAGTTGTTCTTGTGCTTTAGTTATCTTTCTTGTCTTATCATCCCTAGCTGTTGTGATGTGACTAGAGTATATTTGTAGTTATAGGCCTTCTAGACGTAGTGTATATTTATTGGGTACTAGACATCGTTCTATCGCCGATACTGCGACGTAGGCTGGGCATCGTCTACGTATTCGTACCCATATATCCGGGTGCGGGTCGTGACAACTTCTTACCATATAGTGCTTCGAATGACGCCAGCTGGATACTGGCTTGATAACTGTTGTTATACGAGAATTCGACTAAGTGCAGGTGACTCTCCCAAGATCCTCCAAAATCTAGGGTGCAAGCTCGTAACATATCTTCTAAATCTGAATTGTTCTTTCTGATTGCCCGTTCGTCTGTGGGTGGTAGGCCGTACTAAATCTTAACTTGGTACCCAGGCTATGATGTAAACCCTTCCAAAAATATAATGTAAAACGTGTATCTCTATCTGATACAATACTGACAGGGACCCCATGCTGCCTGACTATCTGCTGCATATACAACTCTGCCAACTTTTCTGTAGATTGTCCTACTCTAAAAGGAAGAAAATATGCCATCTTCGTAAGCCGATCTACGATCACCCAAATAGCATCCTTACCACTTGGTGATCTCGGTAAACCGGTCACAAAATTTATTGTAATATGTTCCACTTCCATTCCGGGATAGGAAGCGGTTGTAATAATCCAGCTGGCCTCTATTGTTCTGCCTTCACTTGCTGACATATTAAGCAACGGAAAACGAATCTAGCTATCTCTCTCTTCATTCCGTTCCACCAAAAGTGCTGCTTGATATCTTGGTACATTTTGGTCCTTCCAGGGTGTATCGAATACTGAGAACTGTGGGCTTCTGCCATAATCTCCTGTCTGATATCTCCACTTGGCACACATAGACGTGATCTAAATCTAAGTGTACCATCTTCATGATTTTCATCTCCTTCCTGAGTCCTGACTCACATTCTGCCTTAAGCTTCTGAATCCTTGGGTCCTGTGCCTGAGCTGCCTTGATCCTGTCTACTAAGTCGGATTGAACTCGTAGACTTGCCAGAATTTCTACATCACTAGGAAGTATAACCTCGATGCCCATCTCTAAAAGGTCTTCTAAAATATGCTTTTGTGATGTCAACATAAATGCACCGCCTCTTCTGCTAAGAGCATCTGCTACTACGTTAGACTTGCCTGGATGATACTGAAGCTCCACGTCGTAATCTTTGATCAACTCTAACCATATTCTCTGTCACGCCCCGATTCATAGAGTCATTTATTCACATATTTTATCTCTTGGAATCGATCGTCCTCGCTTGGGCGTGATGCCGTACAAGTCTGGTATTGCACTTGTACAAGGCAAAGATGGTACATAATCGGTTATTCTTCAAATAGGAATACATCGCAGCGGCAGAAGCAGATAAATTGAATTTAATGAGGACAATCTTTCTTATGGAATAGAAGTACATCACTTCTTTATAGCAGCGGAGGAAAAGAGTAACTTGAAGCCACACAGAGATATGTAGAACTTTATTCTTTTATTGATAACTGAAGAAGAGTACAAGACTTGTATTGAAGTACAATGATTACAGCACATCTCACTTTACATTGGAAACCAACTGAACAATGCTATACAGCTTACATTTGATATTTGGATACAATGGATTACAACTCGATATACCGACTTGGCTTACAATCTCACTGGTACAACTGATTACAATGTTCCATACATTATGCCCTTTATAAACAGAAGACATCATCTTGTGCAAGGAGAGCTTCTGTATGCCCAATAAATCTTCGATGCCGCGGAACCAATCCAGCTAAACTTCGTGTGTAGAACATTCCAAGTACAAGCACCTGCCCACAAAACGTGGGTCAGCACATCATCTATGTACTGGCGAGCAGAATCCAACCCACTCGCATAAACCAACATTTAAGTGATCATTTAAGCAAGCATTTATTAGAATGATCTTTCTACTTGGGCCTAACATCAGTTTACAGTTCATGGGCAATAATCAGAGTGAAGCATGTAAACATATTCTTAGTAGCATTCATATGGACATATCATTTATCATTCTTGGTGTTATCATGCAAAGGCATCATTGAGGCATACTAGGTGTTATCATGAAAAGGCATCATTGAGGCATCGTTAACATTAACATTTTAAACATGTTATAACAGTTCTCACTTCAAGCATCACTTAGCATGTATGTTGTGTTTGAGCAATGATTATAGCAAGGCATCTTTCTAGCATACTAAATGGAACATGTTAAGCAGGCAAGTTAAACCAACTTATACAATATCACAATTATGTGATTTCTTACCGATAGCCGACTCCTCGTACCTGTATCAATTACAGGTTATCTGATATACTTACTCTGCCTGCACAAAACATTCATTAGCATGCATCCTGACTACATGGTCACTGGTGTTGTTAAACCATATGGACTCTTCTCATTTTATTTCATTTTAAGATAATGCGGTCAGCATAGTAGGTGGCGAGCCTCTATGCCACCCCGTCTTATCCGTGCTCCCATAGCACTCATCATTATTTCCTCCTAGGCCGAATCGGTCCCCAGGGCCCTAGGAACCGTTCGAGAAAATTATTACTCAAACCTTGTATACAAGTTGTCCATGACCATGCGAATGCGTGTCCGACTCGATTGTGAACAAAAATCGCATGGTAAAATATATTAAGGAAAGTAAAGGCAACAGTGCATCATTAGTCATATTCAATGACTTATTCTTTTCATCATTACCATCATTTCACTTGGTGATCTCAACGATCCCAGCTTTATCATTTTTCATTCATTGCTTCATTGCAACGTATCTCATATCATTCCTTTCTTAAGAGGAACTTAACATTCATTCATTTCATAGGGACATTTATTCATTCATTCATTTCTTATAAGGGACAGGCAACATTTCATATTTTTGCAACAGCTATACAGATAGTACATGATTCTAGTGTTTCATTCAGTTCATTGGTTCGATAGCATAGCCAGTTCATTTCTTATTCTATCATTCATAAGGCATCTCATTATTCAAGTGTCTACTTGTTCCAGCAGTGTTAAGCAAAAGGGGCAAAGTTATCAATTCATTCTCAGGCCTCAAATCACATTAGCAGTTCAATGTGTTGTACATTTCAATAATTCTCAATATAGGCATCTCTATTATTCAGCACTAAAACATATGGAACATTTAGGGACAGTTCATAGCATTTCAATACTTCATTTATTAAGCATGAAGGATTAAGGAGGAGGAAGGACAGTTCCACTCACCCATAATTCCACTAAGCGTAGCTCCACCAGCGAGCCACGTTCTAATACCCATTCCGTCTAGCCTGCTAAGAGAGACTGCATCAGTCTCAATTCTCCTGATCTCCAACATAAGTCACGGTCCAACATTCTGATCCCATCCAACAAGCCAACCAAATGCCTCGTGCAGAGCGGGGCATTACATAATATACCACTCAGAAAAAGTTTCGTCCTCGAAACTTAAGGAAACAAGTCTTCCACAAGATTCACTTAATCACCATGAGTTTACTCATTCAGCTTCAAATCAATATTCATTTCAGCCCACTCGGTCATTTCAAAATAGCTGTCCAACAGTATCACTTTAATCAATCAACGATTCAATCCATCTATCTCTTTTTCCAAATACTTGCAACTTCTCATTGATTCACCAATATTTTTCTTGCATTCTATCTTGGTCGCAACACATCACTTCATTTGGATCCATACACATATTTCAGGCGTCCCCAAAATATATGCATTTCAGCCAAAGTCTGCGCTAGTGCGATAAATTCTTCCAACAACATTATCTCCGTCGCAACTAATCACTTCGGCTGGATCCATACACATATTTTAGGCGTCCCCAAAACATATGTACTTCAACCAACTTCCATGATAGTATAATTCGATCAGCCACGATATAACTCTCTTTCCCAATCAGACTTAGTATCCTTTCAATTGACTTATCACTTTATTCACTTTGCCACAATCACTATTTTCCAGGCCACCACTTAACATCAGGGACAATCTCCATCCAAGCATAACATTTTCTAACATTCGATCAAGGGTCTAACTTAGAGCCAATCATATCAAGGGTTCACAACAACAATCATTTTCCTTCCCAAATCCAACAACATTTTTCACCGAGGCAATTCATCTTTTCTAAAAGGCACAATCCAACATCACCAACTATCGATTATCCGAGTCAGGGTATAAATCTATGCAACAGTCAAGGTTAACCCAGCTATCCGACTATAGATACTTATCCAACATTTCCGTCATGAGCAGTCAATTCCATCTCATATAATAATTCACTATTCGATACATACAAATCAAGTCTCATCCCACGATTCCATTTCCCGCTATAGGCCGACACATAATCCTCAAGGGTCAAACATCTCTAAGGTTCATATTGGAGCATATACTTACAACTTATCATTCTTAGATCATACTCATCACCATCTCTCGTTCAATGCCACAAGGTCATTCTATGGGTCGCCAATGGCCATCTATTATTCGGTCCAGTCTCAATGGTTAGCTATACCGACAGCTATACCTAATCATTCAGGTGACTCCCCTAGAGTGGATGGCTACTAGGGTTATACTAGTTTCTGCTTCTTAGGGCCAACAAGCAACCGACAGTTCTAAGGAACTCTACTCAAACCTATGGATATCAATTCAGTCTGAATAATGAATCGCCAATTGGGCTAAGCCAGCAATTGGTAAATCATCAACTGGTCGCTAGGGTCAAGTCTATCTATTCAGGGTCTTCCTCAAGGAAATAATTCCCACAGAGGCTCATTCTAGACTTACCCAACAATCGACTAAAATCGATCTATCAACATTACGGTCAATTCCAAATCCGACATACGATCTTCATCGTTCTAATAATCCATCAAGTAAATTTCCAATGATTCAATTTCTATTCCAATTCCTTTATACTCACACAAACCCATAAGCCAAGGCTAAATATTCAAGGGTCATCGATTCCGTTAGTCTCAACAGGACTATAGAATCATACTATTCAGTCGGTATGACGAAGTCACACCACTAAGTCATAAGCCAACAATCTATATCCCAACCAACAATCATCTATACCGACATTATCCAACACGTTTGAAATTTCTCGTTTCCATTTGTTTCTCAATCATCAACTATCTTACGGCATTCTTAATCTCATGCAGTAATGGTCAAGTAGTTCATCCCATTCAATCCGACAATTTATGTATCACTTAACCATCCTCTAGGCAACAACAGTATTCTGAGTCACTACTTGTTATTTTTCTGGTACAATTCAATTCTTGAGCATATATGCGCATAAGCAACGAATATCCTTTGGTGATCTAGATGGGTTAACATCTATTACACCTTAGGGTCAAGGCACAAATCTCTAATATTCCTTTGGTCACCGACTACTTTTTCCAAAACTTTCATCTTAGCAATCAACATTGTATTAGCCACAAACTATTTGCATCCAACCAATCGAAATCAACATTCAGATATTCTAAGCCACAACATTCTCTAGCCAAATCCATTTACTCATAGCATACTAACGGTCTTACTAGTCTGAGTCAGCACTCGACTAAACAATTTCTAACCATACCACCGATCACAATTTTCGATAATCTCGCTATCCAACATAACATCACCGTCAAGGGACACTCGAGTCATCTAGCCACAATACATGACTCCCAGCTAAGTCTCGGCACTACCCAGTACGCACAGATAGTCTCACTGCTATCCCATGGAAAGGGTCAACATACATCTCGTTCTGAGGTGGTAGATGCAATATACCACTCAGAAATGAAGCCATCCTTAAACAATACCAACTCAATTCTATTCCAGACATTCGTGATCTATAATGATCACAACACTTAGCCAACATCTCGGGGTCTCAATATCACAAGCCAACATTCTTAGGTCTCGAAAGTACTAGCGAGCACATATGTGTCAACTCACTAGTTCTGCTGAACTCATCCATCAATTATTCATTCCCAAATCTTTCTGCATCACATGCAATTCTCAACTTGTTACAGCATACACAGCCACTTTTCTATATTCCCACATTTCTAACAGCATTCATAATATAGCATACTATGGCATCGAGTCATTGTTGGGTTATTTGTGTCCAAACCAACAACAATCATTCTTTCATGGGCATCACAATGTATATAGACTTATTGTATGGAACATCCAGTGAGCAGCCAAGAGGGTCAATGATCTTTCAGACACGAACAACATAGGATGATTACAGAACAACAACAATATAATCGCGGAAGCAATCTTTGATTTAATCGCGGAAGCAACGTTGAGTGATCGCGGAAGCAACTTTGGTCAATCATCGATGCAACTTTGATTTGAAACGAACCAAAGAAGAGACCAAGGACGTAAAGCCGTGCTTTGATACCAATTTGTCACGCCCCGATTCATAGAGTCATTTATTCACATATTTTATCTCTTGGAATCGATCGTCCTCGCTTGGGCGTGATGTCGTACAAGTCTGGTATTACACTTGTACAAGGCAAAGATGGTACATAATCGGTTATTCTTCAAATAGGAACACATCGCAGCGGCAGAAGCAGATAAATTGAATTTAATGAGGACAATCTTTCTTATGGAATAGAAGTACATCACTTCTTTATAGCAGCGGAGGAAAAGAGTAACTTGAAGCCACACAGAGATATGTAGAACTTTATTCTTTTATTGATAACTGAAGAAGAGTACAAGACTTGTATTGAAGTACAATGATTACAGCACATCTCACTTTACATTGGAAACCAACTGAACAATGCTATACAGCTTACATTTGATATTTGGATACAATGGATTACAACTCGATATACCGACTTGGCTTACAATCTCACTGGTACAACTGATTACAATGTTCCATACATTATGCCCTTTATAAACAGAAGACATCATCTTGTGCAAGGAGAGCTTCTGTATGCCCAACAAATCTTCGATGCCGCGGAACCAATCCAGCTAAACTTCGTGTGTAGAACATTCCAAGTACAAGCACCTGCCCACAAAACGTGGGTCAGCACATCATCTATGTACTGGCGAGCAGAATCCAACCCACTCGCATAAACCAACATTTAAGTGATCATTTAAGCAAGCATTTATTAGAATAATCTTTCTACTTGGGCCTAACATCAGTTTACAGTTCATGGGCAATAATCAGAGTGAAGCATGTAAACATATTCTTAGTAGCATTCATATGGACATATCATTTATCATTCTTGGTGTTATCATGCAAAGGCATCATTGAGGCATACTAGGTGTTATCATGAAAAGGCATCATTGAGGCATCGTTAACATTAACATTTTAAACATGTTATAACAGTTCTCACTTCAAGCATCACTTAGCATGTATGTTGTGTTTGAGCAATGATTATAGCAAGGCATCTTTCTAGCATACTAAATGGAACATGTTAAGCAGGCAAGTTAAACCAACTTATACAATATCACAATTATGTGATTTCTTACCGATAGCCGACTCCTCGTACCTGTATCAATTACAGGTTATCTGATATACTTACTCTGCCTGCACAAAACATTCATTAGCATGCATCCTGACTACATGGTCACTGGTGTTGTTAAACCATATGGACTCTTCTCATTTCATTTTATTTTAAGATAATGCGGTCAGCATAGTAGGTGGCGAGCCTCTATGCCACCCCGTCTTATCCGTGCTCCCATAGCACTCATCATTATTTCCTCCTAGGCCGAATCGGTCCCCAGGGCCCTAGAAACCGTTCGAGGAAATTATTACTCAAACCTTGTATACAAGTTGTCCATGACCATGCGAATGCGTGTCCGACTCGATTGTGAACAAAAATCGCATGGTAAAATATATTAAGGAAAGTAAAGGCAACAGTGCATCATTAGTCATATTCAATGACTTATTCTTTTCATCATTACCATCATTTCACTTGGTGATCTCAACGATCCCAGCTTTATCATTTCTCATTCATTGCTTCATTGCAACGTATCTCATATCATTCCTTTCTTAAGAGGAACTTAACATTCATTCATTTCATAGGGACATTTATTCATTCATTCATTTCTTATAAGGGACAGGCAACATTTCATATTCTTGCAACAGCTATACAGATAGTACATGATTCTAGTGTTTCATTCAGTTCATTGGTTCGATAGCATAGCCAGTTTATTTCTTATTCTATCATTCATAAGGCATCTCATTATTCAAGTGTCTACTTGTTCCAGCAGTGTTAAGCATAAGGGGCAATGTTATCAATTCATTCTCAGGCCTCAAATCACATTAGCAGTTCAATGTGTTGTACATTTCAATAATTCTCAATATAGGCATCTCTATTATTCAGCACTAAAACATATGGAACATTTAGGGACAGTTCATAGCATTTCAATACTTCATTTATTAAGCATGAAGGATTAAGGAGGAGGAAGGACAGTTCCACTCACCCATAATTCCACTAAGCGTAGCTCCACCAGCGAGCCACGTTCCAATACCCATTCCGTCTAGCCAGCTAAGAGAGACTGCATCAGTCTCAATTCTCCTGATCTCCAACATAAGTTACGGTCCAACATTCTGATCCCATCCAACAAGCCAACCAAATGCCTCGTGCAGAGCGGGGCATTACATTCTCTGTCTCATGTTCAGTTCCTTCTGAGTAAAGATGTACTTTAGACTTTTGTGGTCTGTGTACATGTCCACTCGATCACCGTACAAGTAATGCCTTCATAGCTTCAAAGCAAATACTACTGCCGCCAACTCCAAGCCATGGGTCGGATAATTATTCTCGTGGTCTCGAAGTTGCCTAGATGCATACGCTATCACATTTCCATGTTGCATTAGGACACACGCAAGTCCCTTTTCTAACACGTCGCAATATACAGTAAAACCTTCGAGTCCAACTGGTAATGTAAGAATAGGTGCCGATATTAACTTCTGCTTCAAATTCTCAAATGATGCCTGGAATTCTATCGACCAGACGAATGGCACATCCTTTCGTGTCAAGCGGGTCATTGGTGCTGAAAGTCTTGCAAAGTTTGATATGAACCTTCTGTAATATCCTGCCAATCCCAAGAAACTTCACACATCTGCTACAGTCTTAGGCATTGGCCAACTTTCTACTGCTCCTACTTTATTGGGATCCACTGCTACTCCATCCCCTGATATGATGTGCCCTAAAAATGAAATATGGTCTGACCAAAACTCATATTTGCTGAACTTGGCGTACAACTGGTTCTCTCTCAGAACCCGTAACACTTTCTTGAGGTGATCTTCATGCTCTTCTTCACTAGCTGAGTATACGAGAATGTCGTCGAGGAACACAACGACAAATTGATCTAAGTATGGCATAAAGATGTGGTTCATCAAATCCATAAATATTGCTGGAGCATTGGTCAAACCAAACGGCATAACTAGGAATTCGTAATGTCCGTACTTCGACCTGAATGCTGTCTTGGAAATATCCTCTTCTCGAACTCTGACTTGATGATACCCTGACCGAAGATCTATATTGGAGAAAACTCTTGCTCTGCTCAACTGATCAAATAAGTCGTCGATCCTTGGTAGTGGGTACTTGTTCTTTGCTGTTGCCACGTTGAGTTTTCTATAGTTAATGTACAATCTTGATGACCCATCCTTATTCCCTATAAGTACCACTGGTGCTGTCCATGGTGACTCGATGTCTCGAATAAACTTCTTCGCCTTCAGTTCTTCTACGTGCTGATACACCTTGGCCTGCTCTGAATCCGACATTCTGTAAACTCGATACGATATCAGTTTAGTTCCAGGTGCTAATTCTATACTGAACTTAATATCTCTAATGGGTGGTAGACCTGGAAGTTCCTCGGAAAACACGTCAATAAACTCTTCAACTATCTTCGGAACTTGAACTTCTTCCATTGCCGCTATTATTCCTTCTTCTTGTTGAGTTGCCACTGAGCTGACTAAGGTAAATCGCTCCATGCCTAGAATATTAAAAGATACACTCCCTCTACGGCAATCTATTGTGGCACAACTGTCTTTCAGCTAGTCCATGCCTAGGATAACATCGAAATTTCTCATAGGAAATTCTATCAACCTGGCGGGTAAGGAACGCCCGCACACTACAACTCTACACGCTAGAATAACTCCACTAACTCCTACGAGTCCATTACCAGTGAGTATATTCAACCTTCCTGGCAATGCTTCGAATTCCATTCCTAATCGTGTCGCAAATTTTGCAGATATAAATGAGTGCGATGCTCCCGAATCAAACAATGCTACTGCGGGATATGAGGAGACGAGAATGTTACCTGCCACAACATCTCCCGATGCCAATGCCTCTTCCAAGGACAGATTGAATGCCTGCCCACGGCCTCCTTGTTGGTTCCCATGTTACGGCCTAGCCTGGTGCTGCTGCTGGCATCTGCCTGGGTGATGCTGGGGTGGCCTATGTTGTTGCTGCTGCATCGGCGGTCCCTGTTGACGAAACATCTGAGCCTGTGACATCAACGGACATTGTGCCAACGGTCTCACCGCTACCGCTGATCCTTGGTACTGGCATGCCCCTGGTGCTGGCAGAGCAGAAAATTGTTGTACTGGTCCTCCTGAGACCTCGAATTCATAGGATAGGTAAAAATCCGATGATCTGAACTTTCACATATCAAACACTATCCGTTCAATGGCCGACACACATCTCTAGTATGCCCTGCCTTCCCACATTAAGTGCAGCCCGTTGGGGGTTGCTGGTTCTTTCTCTGTTGTTGTTGTTGCCTTGCTGGGGGTGCTAGCCCTCGCATTGCCACATCGTGAATGCGAATGTCAGGGGGTTGTGTTGTAACTCGGGCGCTACTCCCCCTCCTCCTTCAATCTGATTGTGAGATCTCTTCTGACCTCCAGTCCTAGATGTGATCCTCTGGATGGTGATCTCATGCCTCCGGGTTGCCGTCAATACCTCATCGAAAGTCTGATAGTTGTGCCCCTCTATCAATTGTAAGAGCTCAAGATGAAACCCTTGCTGAAACCTCATAGTCCTCTGGCTCTCTGTTGCTACCATCTCTGGGACGAACCTACTCAGTCTGCAGAACTCTGCTACATAAGCGTCCACTGTCTTGCCAGCCTGCTTGAGGTTGATAAACTTCTGTTGCAGCTCGAACCGTACCACAACTCCATAGTACTTCGCCTTGAATCTCGCAGTAAAATCGTGCCAAGCAACAGGACGTCTGATGTCTACTTCTTCTGATTCCCACCAATCACATGCAGGGTCCTGAATCAACAGCTTCACTAGATCCACACATTCTTCCGTCGGTACCTTAGCCGCTGTCAGAATAGCCTCGATGTCCTTAAGCCATACATTTGCTGAAATGGCATCTTCTGTGCCCTCGAAACGATGGGGATTGTACTTGCAAAATCTGGTTGATACTCCTGAATCTGTCCTCACCCCTCTTTCCAAAGCCGTCTGCAGTCCTTGGTTGAGTAATACATTCTGCTTTTGCAGCTGAGTGTGCATGCGTTGCTGGGCCAACATCTGATGTTGCTGAGTAGCCAGCATCCCTCTTATGATCTCTAGAAAGGCTGGTGTGTCTACTTCCACGGGGGTAGGTAGAACTGTTGGTGGTATTGGAACCTCCGGATACTACGGTCCAGCTGCTGGTTCCACTATTACCTCTTCTTGGATGGTCTCTTGAGGTAGTACTGGCCCTTTGTAAGCCCCCTGAATTTCCCGAATTATTTTTCGAATTTTCTAATGAATTATTTTCAATAATTCATTTCTATATAATTAATTTCGATTTGATTAATTTTGATTTAATGCTCTTTACCGTGACTTGGAATTCTAGAGCATCAGGGATACCAGTCTCTGGAAATTTCCTTCTTGTAGTTTGTAGTAGACGAGATTATCTTCACATTGATATTTCGTGTCCCACTCGAACTTGTTCCCTTGTGCTCCATTTGATTCGCGCAACTTCGGGTCAATTTAGACCAATTTATCGTATGCCGTAATTCGTGACTTAACTTCCAACTTAATTTCCGGGCCCGACATCGGTCCAATCCAGTCGACCCAATATATGGTCCTGGCCTGTTTTGAGCCTGTTATGCACGTGCCACTTGCGCGCTATCAAATTGATCTCTCTTGTGTCCCCAATTCATCCATGAATTAATTGATTTAATTTATTATTTTTTAATTAAATCTTGGTCCCGAACTTGTCCAAACTTGGCCCAACGTCCAACCCAGTTTAGTGTGGGCCCTGTCATGACTGCCCATACACCCCACTGGTGTTATTCCATTTTTGCCTACTCGAAAATATAATTCTTTTATTTTATATTATTATCTCTTTCTCTCTCTATGTATATATACCTACATGTATACATGTGTTATATCTCTCCTCTCATTCATGTGCACACACACAAGAAATTTCCTCCCTACACTATCAGCCGACCTTCCCCACCCTCTCTCTAAAATATCACCCTCTCTCTAAAAATATCCCTAATTCTCTCTCTTGTATATATATATATATATATATATATATATATATATATATATATATATATATATATATTTATATTTATATATATATATATATATATATATATAGATATATATATATATATACACACACACACATATATATATATACACACACACACATATATATATATACACACACACACACACACACATATATATATATATATATATATATATATATATATATATATATATATATATATATATATATATATATATATATATATATATATATATATATATATATATATATATATATATTACACTCACCCTCTCTCTCCATATTTAAATATCTCTCACCTCACTTTCTCTCTCCCCTCTCCCATCAGCACCCCCATACCCGAGCAGTACCCCCTCCCTCTATTCTCTCTCTCTACTTCCTATAATATCTCTCTCTATCTCTCTAAATATCCCACACTCTTTACATATATATTATATACACACACACTCAATTATATACATTAATCTCTCTCTCTCCCCTTAGCCACACACACCACCCCTCACTCCCTCTCCTTCAGCCGGCAGGACCCCCCTCCATCATTTCTTCTTCATATTTCTCTTCTCCTTCTTCATTCATTTACACTACCATCACCATTCCATTTCAAAATCAACACCATCACCACCATGAAACCACCACCTCCACCACCTCTTCTCATCTCCTCCTCCTTCCCCCTTGGTGGGCTGCCACCCGCCGCCGCCTGGCTGCGCCATCGCGCGCTCCGCCGCGCGCGCCGCCGCGGGCAGCAGCCGCAGCAATGCAGCGCAGCAGCAGCTGCAGCAAGGGGCAGCAGCCCCCGCGCCCCCTGGCCGGCAGTTCAGCGTCGCCGCCGCCGGCGGGTGGCCGCGCGCCACCGCGTGGCCGGCCACCCAAGGCTGGGTGACCCCGGCGAGCACCCCCGTGCCGCCTCCGTCGTCCCCGACGTGAAGAACGGGCTATTCGTGCGTTTCGCACGGGTTCCCGCCGTGACGCGCGCGAGAACGGAACACAGAATTCGCGCTCGAACCAGCAACTTTGCGCATATTTTTTGGGAGATCCGACCGTTGGATCGGCGATTTCTTCGCTCCGTCTCAATCTAGGTATATACCCCTTCATCCCTCTCAATTTTCATCTGTTAATTTCGTCGTTTGATACATCAAAACCGGCCACCAAGTTGACATTTTAATTGTACTGTTTTTGGACAGTTTCGTGACGCCGACTTCGCGGGTTCGTATCTTCGTCGTCGTAGCTCCGTTTTGCGCGCCACCAGTTACGATGCATAGCTGGTATAACCCTCTTCCTGCCCCCTTTAGATTTCATTTCAGTTTGAGCTTGTTAGGTCGGTCGAATTTCACGCCAAAGTTGGCCGTTCGAATTCTTTAATTTGCACTAGTTAAATTCCATTTTTGAACCCGGGACTCCGGATTCAATTTATGACACCACCAGTAGACTCGTGGCGTCGTTCTAGCATTTTTTCATATAAAGTTTGCTTGATTTCGAGAACGTGGGCCCTGGCACGCATTTCGGTGCAAAGCGGGTCCCACTTTCTGGGTCAACGGGTCATTTTGAGTTCGGCTCATCGGAATCCAATTTCGGATATACCGTTGAGTTCGTATCGTCATTCTGGACTCGTTGACATATAATTTGCTGAGTTTTGAGGACATTAGCTCCGACACGCTTTTCCGTGCAAATCGGTTTCCAATGTCCTTGTCAACGGACCAATTTGAGATCGGGTCAACGGAATCCAACTCTGGATATACCGTTGGGTTCGTATCGTCATTCTGGATTTGTGGACATATAATTTGTTAGGTTTTGTGCACTTTTATTTTGGCACATTTTTCGGTGCAAAGTGTGTCCAACGGCGAACATCATTTTGGCCCGAAATTACCGTTTTGCTCCTGTGTCCAAATTGGACTTTTGGACAGGCTATCCTAGCTGATTTGACCATTCTGGACACGTTGGTGATGTTAGTTTTATCATCCGACAACATCTGTAGGTTTTTACCCTATTATTATAATCCTTCTCCTTTGTGGTATTTTAAGATCTATCGATTTTAGTGATTTCCCAATCACTGAAATTGAATGTGTTGACCCTGTAGATGTTTATAGAGACTATCCTTGACCCTGTTTGACCATGGTTGACTGCTTTGACTGAACGTCGAAGTAGAGTCAACATTTGACCTAGTTTAGACTAGTTTTGACCTAGAGTTGACCAGTTGACCAAAAGTCAACTGTAAGTCAACCATTGACCCAGTTTGACCTAGTTTGACTTGGTTTGACTTATTGTGGCCTAGTTTGACTTAGTTGACTGAGTCTGACCTAGATTGCATAGCTTATACTATAGAATCAAGCCTAACACTGTTGAACCCTAATTAGTTTATATATATATCTTATCTTTAGGTCTGTGGCATCACCCTGAGCATCGACCCCATTGACAGCTCAGGACCGCAGGCGAGTACATTCACTGATAGTTTTCATTGTCTTGATATCTGCTATATCCGATTCAGTCGTAGTGTCTTACTTGATTCCCAGTCACGATAGTTCACGGACTAGTATATACCGGATTCCTGTCATGAGATGTCATTCTTGGATTTTCTTGGGATACTGGTACTTGCTCGATCTTGTTCTTGTACTTGTATTGACATCGATTCCTGAGAAGGAGTAGCTACCTTCTTAGGGAATCTTGTGCCATGACGTGTTATGTCCGGATCCGTATACTACTCGGGGATGGGGAATATTATAGATAGTGTGATCAATGCCCACCTTGAGTTACTACTTGTATCATAGCTATACCCTCACCTCACGATGGGTATAGCCTGACCTGTGCTACTACTTGCTCCATAGCTTACCATTCCGGCCGGGCCGAGTCTACGCACTTGTAGCCGGTCGGCTGGAAGCCTGATCTTGACCCATACCGATCACATTATGCTATAATATTCGAGGCACATTTTATATTTACTTTATCTTATCATATATCATGTTCTGTTCTACATTCAGTACTTTCTCACCATGCTATGATATTCAAATTACTCACATGTTCTACATGCCATTATATTGTACCTTGATTGGAGACTAAGCTCTGTTCGGGAGAAGAGTTACAACCCCGGTCCTTGTTTGGTTTAAGGGTTGTAACTCAGCTTCCGAACGGTTCCCAAGTCTTCATATATCTTTGTCTTGTAGTTCATTATACTGTCTCTTATAGAATTTGTCAATTCACATAGAACTGTTGTTAGTGCTTGTACTTGCTCATTTTCCTGACAGGATACCGTTGATAATATTTTAGGAGTTGTTATACCATTAGTGGACATCATGATGTTGGTAGCTGGGGTGGATCTCACTATTCTTCTATGTGAGTTGTCTGGGAGTTATCCTTAGTTAGTCTTGTTGTTCCTTCTTTATTTTCCTGTCTTATGATTCCTTCTAGTAGTTTCTAGTTGTTCTTGTGCTTTAGTTATCTTTCTTGTCTTATCTTCCCTAGCTGTTGTGATGTGACTAGAGTATATTTGTAGTTATAGGCCTTCTAGACGTAGTGTATATTTATTGGGTACTAGACAGCGTTCTACCGCCGATACTGCGGCGTAGGCTGGGCGTCGTCTACGTATTCGTACCCGTATATCCGGGTGCGGGTCGTGACACGTTTTTAGTGGTGGCCCACGCAGGTCAGTCTTTGCAATTAATGCGAAGTCGTGGTAGTACTTGAGCTTTTCTGTACTACTGCGAGCCTGCCCTAGGATTAAGGTTGAGTTATGGAATATTTTAGGAATTTGGTACTCAGTCACATATTAGGAACTCTTGGTAGATTCCAGGGATGACCCCTGGGAATCTTATTTCGAACTTTTCGAAACTTTTTCCATTTGTTTCTGTCCGTCCTGATTTCTGAAACATCTGTCCTTTATCAACTTTATTCCTTCTTGAAATGAGTTTGTGGACCCCAAATGGAAGGTATAAGTTGGACTTATATATCTTCTAGGTTGAGACGAGAATATGATTTGCCAGTCTCGTATCAGGTTGAAATTGTTTTAGATTATATTCCAATAATTTCCTTTTATCTTGACCTAGATAGTACCTTTGGACATCTCCTGAGAATTTTCTTCTAAACCCTATCTCAGAATCTGTTTCCGCTAGTTTCCATCTACTTATCCTTGATTCGTTGTTAAAAATTTTGAATTCTTGATGTTCGTTGTTGACTTCGATTTTGATTCTGTTTGAAGATAAGTTTCTCTGGATTGAGTTAAGATATTCTGATAAACATATTTTATGAGGACGATGAGAACGATAAATGTCTACTTTATTTATGGAGTTTAGAATTTATCGCAGTCATATTAGCTAGCCTGACAAGGACATGGAACCTGATTTTGGATATACTATCCTGGTTATGGCATTTAGATTCTCTTGCAGCCATACCGGTTGGCGTGGTAAGGAATCTAGATGACATGATTATAGGGTGTATACCCTAGTTATGGACTCTACCGTTTATTTCAGCTATGTTTACTGGCGTGGCAAAATTCTGGCAACATGATTATGGATAGACGTGTATGGTTATCAGGTCATACCTTAAATTAATCCACTTCTTTTGACCTATTGCCCAAGGACAATTCCTATCGTTATTCCTTGTTCTTTCATTTCTCTTCTCATCATATGATAATTTTCTCGTCTTGTCATTACTTCATCCATCCTGATTAATTATGTCTTGATTTCACCAATCACCAGTCATTCATCCATTCTTGTCAACTATACTGTGAAGTTATTAAAATTTTGTACCTTTTCACCTTGGGAAGGTTAAGGAAGTATCGTAAATCATCTCGTTCGGAAAGCGGATTTATTATCAAGTGGTATCTTGGTAGGAATATGGGATGTTAGATCTAGTGTAGAATTTTGAGATAGGAGTATGATTGAGGTTGGAACTGAAACCAGGGGGTCAATATAATCAGTTTAGAAATGAGTTATTAGGGTATTTCCAGGATGAATTACTTGGAGAACAAGTTTAAGGATTTCAAATAAGAAGGACAATAGGTTATACATTAATGGTATGAAGAATTTATATTTCGTTGATATAGTTTAGAAACTGGACAAGGCATTGGAAAGAGGATAGAGAACACAAGAATTTTGAGTCAAAAAAAAGGGAAGAAGAAATTTTGTGGATATAATTTATTGATTGAGATGGTTGATAATTGGAAGTGTATGATGAAAGAAATATGAAGGTTGATTTGGTAATGGAAGAATAAGTTTTATAAAGCCTAGTGGTATTAGATTGAATAACACCATGAGAGTGAATTGAACAAGTTCAAGGATATTATAAACTTGAATTAGAGGTTTCAGATCAATTTAGGACAAGGTGGAAGAATTCGGGTTAAAGGATGATTAAGTGGATAGTGTGGAGTTCTAGTGAAGGGTGTACTTCTTGATTAGGGTTTTAGAATTTGGATATGGCCTATGGTATCATGACAAGGCCCAATCCTTATGACGAAAGGGTAATTCTGGTAGTAGTTGTATAAGATTGGTTTTTTATATTTGGACTAGTGAGATTAAAGGTGTGATTGGCCAATGATGACCAGATAAACTTGATAGTATCAGATATAGATGATTAACTTGGCTTCCCTATGAAACCTTATCTTTTCATTTTCTACCAAGAGGAATTGGACTTATTCCATATCTCTGAATCATCCCTTGAGTTCTCAATATCGTTAAATCATAATTTCCTTGATCGCGACCGAACGACTTTGGTCATCTCTTCTATTCGTACCCGTATCCTGGGTCGTACTCAATTGAGTTAAATCCAATTCTAACTTGGATTTTCATCCTTGGATGCTCGTGTCCAGCCTTCGTTGATTTTGTTCTCCATCTTGCCCAAATTCTGATTTACCCAAAACTTGATCAATTTAAATCGTGCTGAGACTAAATTATTTACTTTTATCGTGATTGGACAATGCTATCAACACTCGTGCCTATACTCTTTTCGACCTTGATTTGATTTTCTGATTGTATCTGAAATTTTCTTGTGCTTAATCATGCCTATCTCAAATCCTAAATCAAATTTCATCGAGCTGAAATCCTGTTAATCAATGGTTGACTCGATTGTAACCGGACGAAGCTCAAATTTTGATTTTGTTGTCATATCTAAATCGTGCCCCAATGACTTGACTTATTTCTGAAATCACGCACGTATGATTTTGTTTGTATCATGATTCTATCGTGCCAAATCCCTCATCGTGCCTGAACAATTTTAAATCGATTATCTTGATCGTGCAAAACTTGCTATTCTATGATCGTGCCTAAGTTTTTGCCTAAAAACTTTCTATCTTGTTTTACCCCTACTACAACCTTAATTTTGAGGACAAAATTTCTATAAGGTGGGTAGGATGTAAGCCCCCTGAATTTTCCGAATTATTTTTCGAATTTTCTAATGAATTATTTTCAATAATTCATTTCTATATAATTAATTTCGATTTGATTAATTTTGATTTAATGCTCTTTACCGTGACTTGGAATTCTAGAGCATCAGGGATGCCAGTCTCTGGAAACTTCCTTCTTGTAGTTTGTAGTAGACGAGATTATCTTCACATTGATATTTCGTGTCCCACTCGAACTTGTTCCCTTGTGCTCCATTTGATTCGCACAACTTCGGGTCAATTTAGACCAATTTATCGTATGCCGTAATTCGTGACTTAACTTCCAACTTAATTTTCGGGCCCGACATCGGTCCAATCCAGTCGACCCAATATATGGCCCTGGCCTGTTTTGAGCCTGCTATGCACGTGCCACTTGCGCGCTATCAAATTGATATCTCTTGTGCCCCCAATTCATCCATGAATTAATTGATTTAATTTATTATTTTTTAATTAAATCTTGGTCCCGAACTTGTCCAAACTTGGCCCAACGCCCAACCCAGTTTAGTGTGGGCCCTGTCATGTCTGCCCATACACCCCACTGGTGTTATTCCATTTTTGCCTACTCGAAAATATAATTCTTTTATTTTATATTATTATCTCTTTCTCTCTCTATGTATATATACCTACATGTATACATGTGTTATATCTCTCCTCTCATTCATGTACACACACACAAGAAATTTCCTCCCTACACTATCAGCCGACCTTCTCCACCCTCTCTCTAAAATATCACCCTCTCTCTAAAAATATCCCTAATTCTCTCTCTTGTATATATATATATATATATATATATATATATATATATATATATATATATATATATATATATATATATATATATATATATATATATATATATATATATATATATATATATATTACACTCACCCTCTCTCTCCATATTTAAATATCTCTCACCTCACTTTCTCTCTCCCCTCTCCCATCAGCACCCCCATACCCGAGCAGCACCCCCTCCCTCTATTCTCTCTCTACTCCCTATAATATCTCTCTCTATCTCTCTAAATATCCTACACTCTTTACATATATATTATATACACACACACTCAATTATATACATTAATCTCTCTCTCTCCCCTTAGCCACACACACCACCCCTCACTCCCTCTCCTTCAGCCGACAGGACCCCCCCCCCCCAATCATTTCTTCTTCATATTTCTCTTCTTCTTCATTCATTTACACTACCATCACCATTCCATTTCAAAATCAACACCATCAACACCATCACCACCATGAAACCACCACCTCCACCACCTCTTCTCATCTCCTCCTCCTTCCCCCTTGGTGGGCTGCCACCGCCGCCGCCTGGCTCCGCCGCGCGCGCCGCCGCGGGCAGCAGCCGCAGTAGTGCAGCGCAGCAGCAGCTGCAGCGAGGGGCAGCAGCCCCCGCGCCCCCTGGCCGGCAGTTCAGCGCCGCCGCCGCCGGCGGGTGGCCGCGCGCCACCGCGTGGCCGGCCACCCAAGGCTGGGCGACCCCGGCGAGCACCCCCGTGCCGCCTCCGTCGTCCCCGACGTGAAGAACGGGCTATTCGTGCGTTTCGCACGGGTTCCCGCCGTGACGCGCGCGGGAACGGAACACAGAATTCGCGCTCGAACCAGCTACTTTGCGCGTATTTTCTGGGAGATCCGACCGTTGGATCAGCGATTTCTTCACTCCGTCTCAATCTTGGTATATACCCCTTCATCCCTCTCAATTTTTATCCGTTAATTTCGTCGTTTGATACATCAAAACCGGCCACCAAGTTGACATTTTAATTGTACTATTTTTGGACAGTTTCGCGACGCCGACTTCGCAGGTTCGTATCTTCGTCGTCGCAGCTCCGTTTTGTGCGCCACTAGTTCCGGTGCACAGCTGGTATAACCCTCTTCCTGCCCCCTTTAGATTTCATTTCAGTTTGAGCTTGTTAGGTCGGTCGAATTCGACGCCAAAGTTGGCCGTTCGAATTCTTTAATTTGCACTAGTTAAATTCTATTTTTGAACCCGGGACTCCGGATTCAATTTATAACACCACCAGTAGACTCGTGGCGTCGTTCTAGCATGTTTTCATATAAAGTTTGCTTGATTTCGAGAACGTGGGCCCTGGCACGCATTTCGGTGCAAAACGGGTTCCACTTTCTGGGTCAACGAGTCATTTTGAGTTCGGCTCATCGGAATCCAATTTCGGATATACCGTTGAGTTCGTATCGTCATTCTGGACTCGTTGACATATAATTTGCTGAGTTTTGAGGACATTGGCTCCGACACGCTTTTCGTGCAAATCGGTTTCCAATGTCCTGGTCAACGGACCAATTTGAGATCGGGTCAACGGAATCCAATTCTGGATATACCGTTGGGTTCGTATCGTCATTCTGGATTCGTGGACATATAATTTGTTAGGTTTTGTGCACTTTTATTTTGGCACGTTTTTCGGTGCAAAGTGTGTTCAACGGCGGACATCATTTTGGCCCAAAATTACCGTTTTGCTCCTGTGTCCAAATTGGACTTTTGGATAGACTATCCTAGCTGATTTGACCATTCTGGACACGTTGGTGATGTTAGTTTTATCATCCGACAATATCTGTAGGTTTTTACCCTATTATTATAATCCTTCTTCTTTGTGGTATTTTAAGATCTATCGATTTCAGTGATTTCCCAATCACTGAAATTGAATGTGTTGACCCTGTAGATGTTTATAGAGACTATCCTTGACCCTGTTTGACCATGGTTGACTGCTTTGACTGAACGTCGAAGTAGAGTCAACATTTGACCTAGTTTAGACTAGTTTTGACCTAGAGTTGACCAGTTGACCAAAAGTCAACTATAAGTCAACCATTGACCCAGTTGACCTAGTTTGACTTGGTTTGACTTATTGTGGCCTAGTTTGACTTAGTTGACTGAGTCTGACCTAGATTGCGTAGCTTATACTATAGAATCAAGCCTAACACTGTTGAACCCTAATTAGTTTATATATATCTTATCTTTAGGTCTGTGGCATCACCCTGAGCATCGATCCCATTGACAGCTCAGGACCGCAGGCGAGTACATTCACTGATAGTTTTCATTGTCTTGATATCTGCTATATCCGATTCAGTCGTAGTGTCTTACTTGATTCCCAGTCACGATAGTTCACGGACTAGTATATACCGGATTCCTGTCATGAGATGTCATTCTTGGATTTTCTTGGGATACTGGTACTTGCTCGATCTTGTTCTTGTACTTGTATTGACACCGATTCCTGAGAAGGAGTAGCTACCTTCTTAGGGAATCTCGTGCCATGACGTGTTATGTCCGGATCCGTATACTACTCGGGGATGGGGAATATTATAGATAGTGTGATCAATGTCCTCCTTGAGTTACTACTTGTATCATAGCTATACCTCACCTCACGATGGGTATAGCCTGACCTGTGCTACTACTTGCTCCATAGCTTACCATCCCGGCCGGGCCGAGTCCACGCACTTGTAGCCGGTCGGCTGGAAGCCTGATCTTGACCCATACCGATCACATTATGCTATAATATTCGAGGCACATTTTATATTTACTTTATCTTATCATATATCATGTTCTGTTCTGCATTCAGTACTTTCTCACCATGCTATGATATTCAGATTACTCACATGTTCTACATGCCATTATATTGTACCTTGATTGGAGACTAAGCTCTGTTCCGGAGAAGAGTTACAACCCAGGTCCTTGTTTGGTTTAAGGGTTGTAACTCAGCTTCCGAACGGTTCCCAAGTCTTCATATATCTTTGTCTTGTAGTTCATTATACTGTCTCTTATAGAATTTGTCAATTCACATAGAACTGCTGTTAGTGCTTGTACTTGCTCATTTTCCTGACAGGATACCGTTGATAATATTTTAGGAGTTGTTATACCATTAGTGGACATCATGATGTTGCTAGCTGGGGTGGATCTCACTATTCTTCTATGTGAGTTGTCTGGGAGTTATCCTTAGTTAGTCTTATTGTTCCTTCTTTATTTTCCTGTCTTATGATTCCTTCTAGTAGTTTCTAGTTGTTCTTGTACTTTAGTTATCTTTCTTGTCTTATCTTCCCTAGCTGTTGTGATGTGACTAGAGTATATTTATAGTTATAGGCCTTCTAGACGTAGTGTATATTTATTGGGTACTAGACAGCGTTCTACCGCCGATACTGCGGCGTAGGCTGGGCGTCGTCTACGTATTCGTACCCGTATATCCGGGTACGGGTCGTGACACCCTTGTTGCTGATCAACAGGGTCTTGTTGTTCATGTTGCCCTTGTTGTTACTGTCCAGCTCTGACAGATGCGGACGAAGTGCCCCTAAGAAAAGGGACAAAAGAACAATCAAACTATCGGACATACAAGATCAATAAAGTCAAAGGATACTGGAATGTCAAGCTAGGGTCGAGAACAATGAATCTTGAGATCAAGGGGAAACATGTATGATTGAGACATCCTATAAATTAAAATATCCCACAAGTCTGAAATCAGACCTGCATGGGCCACCACTAAAATCTTGTCACGTCCCAGAACCAGAATACCGGAGAGCGGAAGAATGACTCAGTCAGCTACGTATTACGGGTAGATGAATACCGTATAATACGATCAGTGCTGTCTAAAAGACGAGGGGGTGCATTCTACATAGAAATCTCACTGGGGTTACTCAACATCTATTGTCTCAATCATTCAAACAAGAAGCAATAATAGAGAACATGTAAGATAAGGCAGTAAGGCGTCCCAAACGCCCAGTCAAAATATTCTTGAGATCTGGTTTTACAAAATATAGCCAGATGATATGACAAGGTATACACAATCGTTATCAACTGCAGCCTGACTTAGTTACAATTATATAAAAGTAAGTGTAAGACAGTCCGACCAAATATATATCGGCGCCAAACGGCAAAAAGTAAAGTAGTAAAACGAGCAGGAAAGCAAGGAACCCACTCGTGTCCTCCTGCGAACATTCCTCTAGTATTGACCATCTTGGAGGTGGAAGTAAGTTGAGTCCTCAGGAGCTGGCTCTAAATCTGGCCATGCAAAACCAGAGAGGTTAGACCTCTAATAGCAAGTACCGCAAGGAAGCACGATATGAGGAATTAGAACCAATAATAAGAGTTAAGAATATGATAAATAGATCTCTGCTTGCTACTGGGTTCGCACAACATCACGACACTTCAAGCCAACTTTCCAACCAAACAAGGACATAAGTTGACCCGTCATGTCCTGACGTTCTGCTCATCTCAGTAGTTAACAGGGTGGGCACAGTACACAAACAAACCAATTTAAACGGCCATGCAACTACTACGACTTGCTACTGTGAGTTCCAAGTTGTCTTGGAAACATGCAATAAGGGGTTCCTCGGTTCTTACAATGTATAAGCAAGGCTAGTCTACCCAATAATCAATTGCGCCAATCATGATAGACGTGTCCCAGTGGGACACCCATCATCAATATGCAGAAAATGTAAACAGATTCCACTCCCTACCCGTGTGGCAGATTTGCAGTATCCGTGGGAACCAGTCGGCATGTCGGAACACTATTGTCGCCGCCGCTACCCTGCTGTCGTTGCAACCATGCCTCCTTCCCTGCTGCTGCCGCTGCTACCAGTGGGTATTTTTGCCGTTTAGAATTTTTTTGTTAACACTATTAGGATATTAAGTTATACAAT
This sequence comes from Iris pallida, assembly GCA_029216955.1. NCBI lineage: Eukaryota > Viridiplantae > Streptophyta > Magnoliopsida > Asparagales > Iridaceae > Iris > Iris pallida. Next base: position 12,614,769 of record JANAVB010043220.1, read on the forward strand.
TATAGTTGATGTATTAAGTTGTCAAGTATTAAAGTTTATGATATTAAGTTAAAAAATTAGTATAATTGAGGGTACCAAGTTAAAATTTAGTCTTTTAAATTCTTAGTTATTCTTAGATCTTATTATAATAAAGTTTATTTATACTAAATTTTTGTATTTAGATTTGGACTTATATTGCATAATCATGAATACTATACGACACCATAAAGAAGGACATGATGGGACATGACGAATATTTTGGTATGTCCATAAAATATTTCATACATATTTAATAATACAACAATTTTGGTGTGTCCATATTTTTCAATTTAGATTGAGTTTGTTTGAATTTATCAAAATATTATTAATTACTTAATAAATAAAATAATTAATTGTTATTTAAGATTATTCGTTTAATTTATTATTTAATTAGAATAATTAATTAGTTAATCAAAAGTTTTAATTATAATTAGTTATGATTATGATTATTATTTTTATTTGTTAAATTACTTATCATGATTTCTATTCTCTCACCACTTTCTTATCCTAATCATATACATTTGTTTACCATGCTATCTATTGCTTCTAACCATGTTTTCATGGGTTCGTGCACAGATTTACGTTCAACAATCCATGGAGCTTTCACTTCGACATGTTTTCGTTCGTGATCGCTTAGAGCCCCTCTTCCATTAATAGGTACTCCCAACGCGTCGACCAACAAAAAATTACATAAATTCTATATAAATTTTATCATCGAAAATATAAATATAGATTTTTTCCACTTAAGGTTTACCAAGCAAGCCTAAGAAATCTAGTTTCTTTTTCAAATTCCGATCATTAAACAATTAAACGAGTATTAAATAGTCGAGCCTTTGTTCCAAAAATTTGGACCGCCTTTTTGAATATTTTTGTTCACCTACCAAAAGTAGTGGACACGTTCTCCCTTTCATTCAAAGTCTGTAACGTGTCATTAGTGGAATGTTCACCAAATCGGAATGAGATCTGTTGTCCACAAATATGATGTCCCAAATTTGTTCCCTCACAACTAGAAATGTGGGTTCCACCAATTGTGAGTGTTATTTTGTTATAAAATCGACGGGACCGACATTTTTATGTGAGAGGGGACAAGTTTGTGACACCATATTGGAGATAGCAAATTATATCCCCACCAAACCACTTCCAAAATAGTTTTAGATTGGATGAAAATGATACGTGACAATATTTGGAAGGATGAATATCCCTTCTAGTTTTGGTGGATGAACAAAAAATGGACGATTTTTTTTTCAATGCTACAAACATTCTATTTCTAGTCCTGTGAGTCTGTGACGCATTAACAAAAACTCAGTCTGAGTCGAGTTATGGTGTACGAATTAAGACCCCGTTTGATACACTGCAATATAATTGTAATCGCAATTTAATCAAATAATTTTTTTTTATTTGATTACTTTGCGATTATGATTATATTAGAGTGTACCAAACGAGGCACAAGTCTGGTCAGTTTCAAGTTTTGGGTCCATTGTTTTGGGATTGTAGGGCTAGTAGAAGAAGTAGGATCCGACCCGCTACCATCCCCTGTTGGAAAACAAGAAGGGAATGGGGGCATTCTAATTGTGTTACAATAGAAGAAAAGGAGGAGACAGGCTGCCCAATTCCTTTAGACTCCACTCCCGGCAAATAGTAAGTACCATATTACTCGATCAGTCTCTTAATTATTATTTGATTGGATTGGATTGTTTTCTTTCTTTTCTTGTGCAGATATAAATATATAAAACAAAAAGGGAAGATTTATGAAATGCCCAAAAACTAAAAAAGTTTTATGTAAAACCCACCGCTAAAAAAACTTTCATCGCGTGCCCAGAATTAGAGAAACTTATCCAAAGCGGGTTCCAAATGACCCTTTTGCCCTTTCTTTTAATTTATTGGAAACACCCACAAAACTGCTCTTAAAAAAACGTTTCAATACTCCATCTTCTTCCATACGCTGCTCACTTTCGAATCTAGGTTTTCTCCTCAAAAATCTTCAAAAATTCGTCGAAAAATTTCCGAAAGACCGGGACGAACGACAAAAGTGCTAAAACGGAGGTCCAAACATCATTTTTTTACGAATCTAAAATTTCGGAAGGCCGTCTAACAATAAAGGTGTTACTTTCAGTCTCCTCGACGATACGCTCATTTTGCGACAAACGGGACCTCGTTTCGACCTCCCAGTCAAAAGTTATGGCCCTCCAAAGTTTCAGCTAACCATAAAATGCAGGAGAATGGCATTCTCCGTCTTAATTTACACGGAGAATGACCATTCTCCGTCTTAATTAGGACGGAGAATGACATTCTCCGTCTTAATTTACACGGAGAATGGTCATTCCAGTGTTAAAACGCAGGAGAATGACCATTCTCCGTGTTAGAAACACGGAGAATGCCATTCTCCGTGTTAAATGAAACGGAGAATGCCATTCTCCGTGTTAAATAAAACGGAGAATGGCATTCTCCGTCCTAATTAAGACGGAAAATGGCCATTCTCCGTGCTAAATTAAACGGAGAATGACCATTCTCCGTCTTAATTAGGACGGAGAATGCCATTCTCCGTGTAATTTATCACGGAGAATGGTCATTCTAATGTTAAAACGCAGGAGAATGACCATTCTCCGTGTTAGAAACACAGAGAATGCCATTCTCCGTGTTAATTAGGACGGAGAATGCCATTCTTCGTCTTAAATAAAACGGAGAATGTCATTCTCCGTCCTAATTAAGACGGAGAATGACATTCTCGGTTCTAATTAAGACGGAAACGGAGAATGTCATTCTCCGTGTTAATTAGGACGGAGAATGGCATTCTCCGTCTTAAATAAAACGGAGAATGGCATTCTCCGTCCTAATTAAGACGGAGAATGCCATTCTCCGTCCTAATTAAGACGGAGAATGGTCATTTCCAGTGTTAAAACGTGTAATTTAGTTTTTTCAGGAATAAAGAGTTTCGTTCTTCTTTCAAAGCGATGATAATTCTTATGGAAAAGAAGAAGAAAGATCTTCTCTCCACAATTGAAGATCTGAGTTCAAATGTCTCCACGATGAAGATGATGATGATGGTGATGATGATGACGAGCGATGATCTGAGTTCGACTGAAGAAAAACACACCGAACTACGAACGATCTTTGCGATCTCTGCTGAATATGAGAGCAATGGAATTCAGATTTCCCGTGAAGAAGAAGAAGACGAAAATCGCAATCCAGATCTGAGTTTTTTGAATTCAAATACATATAGATGACCAATTCGCGCGGAGGGGTAGTTTCGGTATTATAAAAATAGCAGTTTCTAGCGGGTGGCATATAAAAGGGAATCTTGGAATATTTAACGTGAAAATACTTAATTCTGGGTATTTCATAAAACTTATCCAGCGGGTGGGCATTTCATAAAAGCCCACCCCGAAATTGGGTTTCTCAGCAATTTCCAGATTCAATAATTACAAAGTAATCAGAAGCCAAGTCTTTCAAGCGAAATGATGGATTGCGTCTGTTCATAGACAACTAATTTTTGTAACTTGTGTTTTTACAAGGATATGTATCTGTGACCTACAAATAAAGTTTCGAGTGAGATTGGGAAATTGGCAAATTGAGAAATTTTCTTTTCTTCTACTTGCACTTTTATATCTATTATGTCTACTCTTCATTTAGCTTTATTTGCAATAATAATTGGCAGATTTTTCTTGGAAGACAAATCTGGAATACAATGCTAGATATTTCCCTCTCAAATTATATATATATATATATATATATATATATATATATATATATATATATATATATATATATTTTCAAATTATATATATATATATATATATATATATATATATATATATATATATATATATATATATATATATAATTTAGTATACACAATGCTAGATATTTTCTTTTTTATTTTCCTTAACTTTTCCAAGTGACCAAATCTACTTTATTTTGCGTTATATATCTATACTACAATATAATGAGAAAATAGCATTCATCATGAAAAATTTTGTTACAAAAATACCCTCATCTATGTTTAGTAATTTAAATTGTTCATTAAATTTAATGTGTAGTTATGTATTTACCTATAGGAAATTTTTTTTTTTTTTTAAAGAAAGTTCTTATTTGTTCTTCCCAAATATTATGAAATACGTGCAAGACACGTGCTACTAGTATATATAAATTGAAACGACTTGTAGGCTGGTCCGAGTCCAGTCTGGATTTAGACCTGGCCTAGTCCGAAGCTCCTCGGGTCTCGATCCCAGCTAGATTTAAAAGTCTGATCCGACTTGCATTTTAGCCGAGCTGGCCTAACCCGGCCCAAATATGATTAAATTCGGTCAACATTGGGTTGGGCCGGCCCCGTCCGATACACACCTTAGGTTAGTTGGATGGGTCTTCATAGTTTGTTAAAAAAAAGGTACATGTACAACTGGAATATAGGTCTCTCAAGTCGATATATATATATATATATATATATATATATATATATATATATATATATATATATATATATATATATATATATATCATGCAATATAGAGAAATTGAAGCCCAAATTAACTCTAATTTAGATTCTTCAACGAATGAACACCTAACCTCCATTATCATAGATAGGACGAAGTTGAACAGAAGAAAACAATTAGAACTAGCTAAGCTAAGCTAAGCTAAGCTAGTCTAGTCCTCACAAGTAACAACGAGACTAATTAATATTGTTCTCTTAATTTCTACAAGCTCGATGAGCTCGCTCTTAGTTATTCTCTAGTTATCATGGTGACGACGAACCGGACGGAGTGGACCGCGAGCAGTATGACGGACATGGCGATGAAGAACTCGCCGAGCTTCTTCCAGTGGGCGTGCACGGACTTGATGAAGCCTTCCTTGCAGGACTGGCACTCGTAGCAGAGCATCGTCTCCACGTTGCTGTACGACAGGCAGTCTCCGAACGTCTTCGGGTTCACGGACGAGTTCGTCGCCGCCGCCGCAGCCGCTACGTAGGTGGATCCTCCTCCTCCGCCGCCGCCCGGGTATGTTCCGTTGGCTGGAGGGCTCTCCCGGGGACGGTTCCAGTAGGTCGCATTCACGTACTCCATCCCACATAGCTCCGGGGGTTTGCAGCATCCAGACTAATTTGCAATTTTACATCAAAAATATGTTAAGTCATAGACTCACAGTGTGAATGTATATAAATAAGGCTTTTTATAAAGGCACTGCACCTTTTGATCAAGGCTAGCCCCTGATCAAAAAGTGAAGTACCTTTTATAACAAGGACTGTCCAATTTTCGGACAGTCCTGCAAACTGAATGGACTGTCCAAAAACTTGGCAGTCCTAAGTCTCAGCATGTGAAACAAAAGGACTGTCCATTTTTCTGACAGTCCTTACTGTATGTAGGACTGGCAAAAATTTGGACAGTCCTTGTTATAAAAAATACTTCACTTTTTGATCAGGGCTACTAGCCCTGATCAAAAGGTGCAGTGCCTTTATAACTTGCCATAAATAAATACATACCTCTATGAGGGAGAGTTTCTCGTTGGTGAAATATTCCGGGGAGACGTGGATGGTGCGGAAGGCCATGTCCTGGCAGGCCCTCGACTTGTAGATGCACGCCTTGACCTCGGTCCACGTGTCCCCCTCGGCGATCCGCGTCCGCACCCACATGGGCGAGAAGGGCACCCCCCTGCTCTCCATGGGGAAGCTCCCGAGGAAGACGATGCCGAGGATGAGCATGACGATGAGGAGGCAGGCGAGGGCGACGGCCCCCGGGTGGAGTATCTTGGCCCCGTTGTAGGTGAAGAAGCAGCTGGCGGCGAAGACCAGGAGGAGGGCCACCCCGAAGCTCACCCGGTAGTTCACCTGGGGCGCGTACGGGAGGAGGTCCTCGCAGTTGAAGTCGCGGGTCGCGAGGAGCCACACGCCGTAGCCCAGGAGGGGGAAGGAGGACAGGTAGGTGAAGATGTTCACGGCGTTCCCCAAGGTCAGCTTCGGGAGCTGCTGGCGCCTCCGCTCGTCGTCGTGCGAGTACGGGGGGACGTTGACGACGAAGGAGGAGGGGGTTGGTGCTGGTGCAACAGCAGCAGCTTCTCCCATGATGGAATGGAGGAGAGTGAAGATTAAGAGGTGCATGGTGGAGTAGGAGTAGTTAAAGGAGAGAGTTTTGAACTCAGTCGTTAGAAAGAATAGGTCAAAGTGTTGGTTGTATTAACAAACTTCCACAATCCATACCAAATATCTCTCCCTAGTTTGTTACGTTTTTATTAGACTTTCAAATTTTAGTGGGTCACTGGCCGAATTTATCTCCGACCGAAAAGTGGACTGTCAAAATATGCAATTAGTAAAAATATGCAATAAGTAGTTGTCCGATACGAATTTCGGTCCAGTATCGAACTAAACTAGGGGTAAGCATTATTCAGTTTGGACCGAAAATCGAACCGAATTGAATCAAATAAGCGATTCTGTTCGATTTCATAAAAAAAAAAATCGATCCGGTTTCGGTTTTCAATATTCTTAAATTCCTTATTCGGTTTCGGTTTTGGGTTTCGGTCAAAAACCGAAAACTGAATAAGAATGTTTCAATTTTGATAATTTAACTAGTCCAACTTTGTCCGCAACTTTAAAATTCAACAACTAATGTGTATAAAAATTATAATTTTTAATACAATTAAACCACGATTCCAACTTTGGGTCCGACATATTAAACATTATAAATAGTCCAACCGAATAAATCGAATTTATTATTTGGTTCAGTTTGGTTTCGGTTCAGTTTTGGCTAATTCGGTTCAGTTTCGGTTTTGAATTTTTAGAATATTTTTTTATTCGATTTTGGTTAGTTCTGTTCGGTTGAAACTGAATAAACCGAATGCTCACCCCTAAACCAAACTATCCTAAGTTTTCAATATTGCACTTCTACTGTTTAGTTACATTATTTACAATTATATGTTTACATCTACAATCACATAAATTAACAATAAAATATACAATTTAATGCTTCGAAAGGGCATGAGGGTTTGACTAGATAAGTAGGTCTTCAGCGATCTGGGTCCAAGCTTGCACAACGACCATAGAGGGTCCTCAGAATAAATAATAATGGAGGAGAGTGAAGAAGAGGTGCATGGTGGAGTAGGAGTAGTTAAAGGAGAGTTTTTTGAACTTGTCGTTAGAAAGAAGAGGTCAGAAAGTGTTGGTTCTATTAATAAACTTCCACAATCCATACCAATTATCTCTCCCTAGTTTGTTACGTTATTATTAGACTTTAAAATTTTAGTGGGTCATTGGCCGAATTTATCTCCGAAAAGTGGACTGTAAAAATATGCAATAAGTAGTGAAATACGTGATATGTGTGTTTGTTGTGTAGATATTAATTTCTCGATACTAGTGTTGTGATGAGTAGATGGATATATGATTACTTGAAGATTTGTAAGGTCTAGACATCGTACTATTATCGACTTTGCGGCATAAATTGAACATGCTCATGATTCGACACGGCACAACCCATCGCACAATCCACAGCCGAGAACACTAAGGGGCTGTTTGGATAGATGTAACTCTTTGAAAGTGCGAAAGTGACACTTACGTCATGATGAGTTGCAGTTAAAAGTGTGAAAGTGGCATTTTCCAAAATGTATTTGGATGTAGCACTTTTTGTCTCCTACAAGTGGAAGAAAAATAGATTTGGTGTTTGGATGGTTGTTGAAAGTGGAGAAAAAACGAGTTCGGTTGTTTGGATGGTGGTTGAAAGTGGATGTTGGAATTAGATATGGTAACCACCAATAACAATAATAATAATAATAATAACAATAATAATAATAACAATAACAATAACAATAACAATAATAATAACAATAACAATAACAATAACAATAACA
>JANAVB010043220.1:12625113-12637613 GCA_029216955.1 Iris pallida
ATACAATTAAACCACGATTCCAACTTTGGGTCCGACATATTAAATATTATAAACAGTCCAACCGAATAAACCAAATTTATTATTCGGTTCAGTTTGGTTTCGGTTCAGTTTTGACTAATTCGGTTCAGTTTTGGTTTTGAATTTTTAGAATATTTTTTTATTCGATTTTGGCTAGTTCGGTTCGGTTGAAACTGAATAAACCGAATGCTCACCCCTAAACCAAACTATCCTAAGTTTTCAATATTGCACTTCTACTGTTTAGTTACATTATTTACAATTATATGTTTACATCTACAATCACATAAATTAACAATAAAATATACAATTTAATGCTTCGAAAGGGCATGAGGGTTTGACTAGATAAGTAGGTCTTCAGCGATCTGGGTCCAAGCTTGCACAACGACCATGGAGGGTCCTCAGAATAAATAATAAAAACTCACTAAATTATATAAACAATAATTAAATAAGGATAAAAGGTTATACTATGTGGGTTTTGCGAGCAATACAAGGATCTGGTACAAAAATTGAGACACACAAATCGATACATGCACAAAAGTTGAGACATACATGTAAATCTAGGCGCACATGAGATTCGAGATTGCATGAATATTGAGACAAACGAAAAACAAGACGTGCACATGAGTAGAGATGTGCACGAAGTTAAATTAAAGACGAATTTCAAAATGACACACAAATCAATACGACACATGAATCGATACGACATGCAAATCAAGATGGTCCGAGATTACGAGAAAGGCACACATGCCGAGATACAAAAATTGACGTAGCGTGAAAACTAAGATGACATGATGCCCGAGGCAACACGTTGATCTAAGTGACACACGTGCACGGAGGTGCACATGTTCTGAGGGGATCGCACCCTAAGGTCGGTCCACTATTCAAGTAATGCGAGGCTTAAGGACATCCAATGCTCGATACAACATAGATCTCTAGGGGCTTACAGTCCGAGAGGCACGGAACACGAAGAGGCTTATTACTCAAAAAGCATGGGGCCCAAAGCATGGGTTCCAAGACTTGTGCTCTCGGCCAAGACTTGGAGAAGATGATGAACAGTGTTTGCACACTATGAAGTGCAACTCTGTAGGCGCATAGCCAGATCATGTGGGTGCATAAGTCCATGTGTGGGCTCATAGACACCCTTGTGTTTGGGCGCATAGACCTTCATGTGGGCGCATGACCTTTGGACGCATGATCTACACTGGATGGTGCTTGAGCCCCTAACTTGTAATCCTTCAAGGCATATTCATGCTTGTTTGGGCGCATAGACTTCTCCCTCTTGGGCGCATAGCTCACCTTGGGCTTGCATCATTCATAGACCCATGTTGTGCTAGTGGACGCATGGCTCCCTTACTTGGGCGCATATGACCATGAGACTTGTAGTGCATTCTGACTTGCCCTTTCCCCTTTGGGCGCATAGCCCTAGGACCCATGTGTGGGTGCATGCACCCCCTTGGGCGCATGATGTCCCTAGGTTTTCCTTTCTTGATTTTTGCACCCATTTTATATCCTTACGCCTTTTCGATATGAACTCGACATGAACACGATGTGAGCATGACATATTAATGGAATGATAGCACTTGATGGTGGCCGTTGTGGCGCACCCTTGACAAGAAATATTGACATGATAATCTGTACACGACATGATATGTGAACACGGCATGATACATGAACATGAACATGGTAATAACATGACAGTGGCCCGTCGTGGTGCACTCCAGACAAGAACATGACAGGCCAGTACATGATTGTGGTGGCCCATGCAGGTCAGGTTTCGCAAATCATGCGAACTCGTGATAGTACTTAAGTTAGTTGTACTATTGCGAGCCTGCGACTAGGAAATGCTCATTCATGAATTACAAATTAAATTAATTTAAAAGGACGACTAGGACTAGGAGTCCCTTATACAAATTGACCGATGGGTAGTCTAGGCCATGCAATTTATATGAAGAGTTATTAATTTTGATAGTTTGCTATATCCCCATAGGTACACTACTACCTCTTGATTGGAAGATATGGTTCAATGTGGATAGATTATTCACTTGGAGCGGCAGAGCTTCCTGGAATTGATGATCTCACCTAGATAAATTATTCAATTCCTTCACGTTGCCTCTTTAGATATCATCCTCATATCTTAGTCCAAATTGCCTAATTAGTTCCTATTTTGCCCTAAGAATTATTATTTTATATAATGTTGATTATGTTATCCATATGTGAACCTCGAGTCAATTTTGATTCAAGTTTTCCTCCATAGTTTGAATACACCTGAGATAGATACTAGAGTGTTCGTATTTCCTTGCCTTCAGTTATTTCCTCCCCGTTCAATCTCTATTTTAAGGGTGGTACCTGATAGGACAAATGCTTACACTTTATTTCATAGTCGACTTGTTTGAATCTCTAGGAGCTCATGGATTAATTTTTCCGGATGTAATTAAAGGAATGTCAGTTAACTCATAATGGCAGGACAGCAGCGCACTGTCGTCATTAAATTAGGGAGACTATGTGTTCACTGCCGCCAGCAGCGCACTGGCAAGGCACGATCCTTAGAGTTGGAATAGTTTAAGAGAATATAGGTTATAGAATATTGCTAAACTATAGCTAGTGATCCTCTTTGACCGTAGTCACCCTTGTGTCCCTATAAGGTAGAGTATCGGATATCATATCACCCAGAAATCACGAATCCAAGAGTTTACCACAGTCCGAGTATACGGGCGAGGCATAACTCTCGGTGAAATGACTTCAGACATGATTACAAGTTTAAGATACTATGGAGGATAGGACAATGTTATATATGTTCCGTAAGACCCAAAGCCAATACTAGTGGAAGTTCTGCAGGATGGATAACATGTCTTCCAACCCAGTATTCCGTGGTCCTTGTGATCTATTGACGGGGTAATTGACTGACACTAATAGGTTACCTGGAATATAGACGTCGGAAGTCCATAAACCATTAGTTGACCAAAGTCTTATGAATAAGAAGACAGTAGGATGACTGTATAAGTAAGAACACCAGGTAGGGTTTGATTCTCACAGAACTCGAACTATTAGTGTCTCTTTTCAAAAATCTTGCGTACTTGTATTTTGACTATCTTGACCAACGCCGCAATTACAGCCTAGTTTTGCAAGCTCACTCTGTTCTCGAGCTTGATTCAAGACATGTGTTTAGTGGGGACGCCTGCTAACATATTGTCTAATCAGAATCAGTGTATTATGGTCTGATCAACCATGATGCATTGGGTTCGCACTTCATTTAACTATCCTACGTGGATTGAGATATCGAGGTATCTATGATCTCATCCGCGAATGCTTGACAATTCCTCTTGAATTATACGTTCGCCTTTGAATCACGTGATTGTATTCAGTGACATCTTTCTTGAACTCTTTATTGTTTTTGTCTTTCACTGATTTGGAAAGACAGAAGCTCGTAATTGGTAGAGAGATACCGCGTATCCCCATGGCTATGGTGGTTGTATACACAAGTATAGTTATCATCGACTGGCCATGCGATTGAGTTACGCGTTCTCCTCTTGACCCCAAACTGCTATTGAGACCTTCTAGCCATTCGAATTTGAGAATGATTAGGTTTTACCCTTAGTCGAAATGCCAACCCAAGAGACCATCTATCCTCAAGGAACCAATTGTTGTGAGCCTCTAACTATTTGCTGGAAGCTTGTATTAACTAGCAATCCTTAAACCTTAACCCAACCTTTCCTCGACCAAAGCCCACAGTTTAAACACGAGATGAATAGACAAGGATAGGGGCAATTATTTACCGTGACTATGGTAGATGCTCATCCCGAGATTGGATTCCAACAAATATTACCCTAGTTATGTAAATTTTATTATTAAGACCTAACTAGTGTTGGAACACCACAGTCACTAGCTTAGCCAATACCATGGCTTAAATATCATGTCGTATTATGATCTACCAGTTGTCAACAGCAATACACGATCATTACAGCTCTTGTGACAATAGTCTGGCAAGCTTGAACCGTGTAGAGTTTCACGACTCAGTTGTTAGAAATCTTTTTAGATGATGTGCCTTAGGGTTGGTTACCCCATCGGAAACTCTTGTGTACTGTGGACGAGTAGGTCATTCTATTATATCGACCATGTGTCATCGTACACACTCGTTTTCTATTTAACGAGGAACGATTCTTGAGTTGACTCATATCTACTGTATTCCGTTACGTCGTGCCTTATTCTTTATTAACAAAAGTCGGGGTACAGTATCCGGACTTTGAAAATCCTTCTAACCTCATTATTCCAAAAACCCATATCCTAGCTTCTAAGGTGGGTAGACTGTAAGCTTTCTAAATTTAGGATATACGGGGTTTTCCAATTAATTAAGGATGAAAATTAGTGCCCCGTGGACTCCCACTTTTTCTTTGGGTCGTTTTGTGTTTCCGACCGTGTCATTAATATTCGGAGCACGAGACCAGCTGCTACCTTCCAACAAATTTCATATACAAGGTCTAGACGAGTCCACCTTCATCTAAGTATATCATGTTCCACTCAACCACGTCTCCTTGTACTCTATTTTTATAGTACGACTTTCAGGTCAAAGGGACTAGCTATAACTCTTACCATAATAATCGTATACTTTCGGGCTGCATTTAGAGACTCTAACTCAACCCGAACCTTTCGACCCAATATATGGTTGTGATCGACTGGAAGTCCATTGCGCACATGTCACTAGTGTGCCATTTAATTGTGTCTTCTCGTGCTACTTAAACACAAAAGTCACGGAAGGCGCGTCTTGGAGTTTTAGGGACCTAGCTAACCAACCTGACTAGCAACTAGCTCAACCCTTGGATAGGAACCTATTCTAGGTTACCCTAACTAGTAGAAATAGTTTATTATTAAGATATTGTCCTGTCCGTATAGATTGAAATCCGAGGTTCATCCAACCGACGACTGATGTCCAATTGGGAACCCATTAAGACCCAGTAATACCCATTCATGCATACCACCATAGTTGGACTATAAAAACCGAACCTTCCGGAATAGGTCCTTATACCCATTATGTTGTCTTCCCTTCTTAGAATGTGAAGTCATTCGTAACCCTTATCCCATCTACCCGGAAGTCGCGATACAATTTTATATGGTGTTTATATTCCTTGCACGTGTGTTTAAATAACCACGAAAAGGATCACAAACTTGACTTCCCAAATTCCGTTCCATTATGGAACCCTGTTTGAATTAGAATTTTGAGAACGAGACTTCTTTATTGCACGGATTGCATGCCACCCTAAGTAATGCAGGATTCTTCGATGTAGCAAGTGACTGGACTAGAGTAGCCTAATCTAGCAAATAAGACTATAGGGTTCATAAATACTCTTCCTATCTGTATTATTGGATATTCTCTACCACTCTTGAAAATTCCATATCTGCCTCGATTATACTCCCTTGCTTCCGTACCGTTGATTCTCGTCCCTTCCTATTTCGGAGCGACGAACGATCGTGCTGTCTAAAATTCATTAGGAATCCTTAAATTATAGTATATATTGCTTGACTATTGAATATTGGTTGTTTATATATATGAGGGATTATAGGAACCATATGTTCTAGATACTTTTGGTAGAATTTTTAGCCACTAGTTAGAAGATTATAGGATTTTAGTGACCGCAATTTTGAAGAATAGTGTGAGCAAAGGTGGGTAGAAGTCCTCGAGATTTCGTAAATACCAAATGACTAGAGAAGGCCATAAAACATTTTTTTTAGAAACTAAAATTGAGGAGATTAAAGTGATAATAGACTTTGATTTTTTTAGAAATAGTTATGAATTAGAATTTCGAGGACGAAATTATTTTTAAGGTGGGTAGATTTGTAGCTCCCCTTCCCGAAAAATCCTTAAAATATTTTTATTTATTTATTTCATTTAAATAGTGATTTTAGAATATTATAAATAATTATTTAGTTAATTATTACGGTAGCTGATCTTTAGCAATGGTAGAGTTTTGAAGTACAAGACGATTAGGAAGCATGGCACGGATAGTGCAGTGGCGTGCCTTGACAAGTGTTTAGCCATGGTAGAGGAAGACCCAGCCATAAGTGTGTCCAAACTAGGAAAACCAGGCCAAGTTACGACGTGGCCACCATAAATAGTTTGATTATTTATTAATATTATTTGACTTTTAGGTGACTCGGTTGTACCAAGTTAGTTCGGACTGCACCCGAACCGAGCCTAAGCCTACGTAGTCGGGTAGGTGCATCCAGAGACGTCCGTGTAGATATGTATTGTGTACATGTATAGTTGTATTTTATTTAATGTTTTAGCAGTAGATTGTATAAATGAGTCTTATACATTTATTAAATATTTTATTGAATATTGTATCTTAAAAATAGGACAATATCATTAGACTATACGTAAAGGTATATACACCCTTACTGGTTTATTGAATTTCGTTCTTACTATTATTATTATTGTTATTTTTATTGCCAGTATTATTGAGGTTATTATTAATAATATTATTTTGGTAATATTATTATATCAAATAAATATTATTTGGTTATATGTATATGTAAATATATAATTATATATATATGTGCTGGTGTATGTATACATAAATATTGTATATGTGTATATAAATATATTATATATATACATGTATATGAGTGTATATATATATATATATATATATATATATATGTATATGTGTAGGTATTATATATGTGAATATGTATATAAATATATATTAAATACGTGTGTACGTATATGTACATATAAATATATATTATATCTGTGAATATATATATATATATATATATATATATATATATATATATATATATATATATATATATATATATATATATATATATATATATATATATATATGGTAAATACGTGTATGTGTATATACATAGAAAGATATACTATATAGGTATATATATATATAAATATATAATATTGAGATTTGTATTTTCTGTTAAAATATTCATTTATATTTTTGGGGATTTATTATATAAATAAATATACGAGTATATATATATATATATATATATATATATATATATATATATATATATATATATATATATATATATATATATATATATATGGGTATTAAAAGAAAAAAAAGTAAAACAAAACACTTAAACCCAGCAGGAGCCTCCTGGGCCCAAGCCCAGCTGAACCACCGAACCCCTTAGAACTCAAACCGAGCACAAGGTTTCAGCTATTCGCTGTTAAAACCGAGCGCAAGGTTTCACATATATAAGCAGAACGAGAGATAGGAGGAGTCATCTTCGAAACCCTAACGCCACCGCAGCCATCCCCCACACCGGGGCGGCCACCCAGCGCAGCAGCACCGCCGCGCGCGGCCAGCGCCGCCGGCCAGGACCGCGCGCGCGCGTGGACAGGGAAAACCGAGCAGCAGCAGTTGCATCATGAGGCGACTTCGCGGTACGTTTTCTCCCCCGTCGCTTCATCGTTTTACGAACCACGAAATCCTACATAGAGCCAATATAACCCTCTCGAGATCCCCACAATTGGATCGAGATATAGCTCGACGACCAGTCCATGGGATCGACACAAAATCGTCGAAAAACCCACCGAAAACAGGGTATTGAAACAGTCGAAACACTCATGTTTCGAGATGGTTTCTGATCAACCAGTTAGGAATTTTAGAAAACTATTTGAAGAGACTTTTAGACAACATGTAGGGCTTCGAATCCCTTCTTGCGGAATTTGAAATCATCGACTGAGCGTCGAGAAATCGAATTCCAAAGTTTCCCAAAAATCTGTTTTCAAAACGTTGAAATTGTTCCACACGACGTGCGTCACGCCAATCGGGACGACGTGGTCGCGAACCGAAAGCATCGAAAGCTGTGTAACGGCTTCGTGGTCGTGTGGGCTTTGACGGAATTCAAATTGGTCGCGTGTGCGCGACGAATTTGATGCGTATCCGTCGAAATTTCCCGTATCGTGCACTTTACAAATTCTCCAATTACTTTGTGCACGATCGTCAGATCGAGACGAAACTTGAGCCATCAGGACCGTATCGTTTTTCTGGTCCTGCATGCCAAGTTTAGTCCGATTCTGAGACCATTGATAAAATCACCGTTTTGCGGGCCCCACGGTTCCATTCAACGGGCGATTTTGTGCACGGCCCGCCGGAATCCAACTCTGGACATACGGTTGGGTTCGTATCGGAAAACAGGATCCGTAGACATGTAGTTTGACGACTTTAGAGACCGTTGACCCCGGCACGCTTTTCGGTGCAAAGCGGGTCCAACGGCGGATATCGTTTTTGCCCAAAATTACCGTTTTGCCCCTGTATCCGGAATTGGACGTAAGGACAGGCAATCCTAGCTAATTGGACTATTCTGAGATCACTGGTATTGTTTATTTCAGCTTTCGGGGACTGTTGTACGGATTTTGACTATAGTGGCACATTGAGTAGTTCAGATTGTCGGTTTCACCAGCAAAGGACCACAGGCGAGTACAGTTTATTGTATGCATTTCGATATTGATTTTCACTATATTTCATTGATTGGCCATTGGTTATGTGATTATTTTCTACTAAAAATTGTTGAGTCGGGAATGGGAAGTACCAACGATGTGTGATCTGACCTTAGACAGTGTAGACAGTGTAGACAGTGATTCATTATTTCTTGTAGACAGTATAGACAGTGTAGACAGTGATTTATTTATTGCAAAGTAGACAGTGTAGACAATGATTTATTATTGCATTTAAACTGTGTAGATCATGATTATTGATTTGTAGACAATGTTTCTTTATTTCAATATTTGCTGTAGACAGTGTAACTTTAGACAGTGTAACTTTAGACAGTGTAACTTTAGACAGTGTAACTTAGACAGTGTAGACAGTGTAACTTTAGACAGTGTAGACAGTGTCGCATAATTGTCCCGAGACCGATCACATATCAAAGTACTTCTAGCAGTTGGGGAAAGTCCGTTGTGTCTATTTATTTACTATTAGTTTTCTGTATTTCCTGTTTATTTTCAAAACTCATAATTGATGTCTAACATTTGTTTTATAGTCATCTTCTTTATTTGAAATTGCATTCAGTGGATTGTGCTCGTTCCATTCCTGACTGAAAACCAACATTTTCAGGTTAGCCGTGGATTCACTTAGCATGGGAGATACGGGGATACTTGCAGCCAGAAGCCTAGAGACTAGCTAGATAATTGAGTTGTAGTCATTCTATAATTGTACAAAGTTTATGTTTTATGCAAAGGTAAAACTTGTTCTCTTTGTAAATTAAATTAATCTTGTGAATGAGTATTATTTGTGATTTTGATCTTCATGGCCGTGACAGCGTTCTACCGCCGACACTGCGGCGTAGGCTGGCTTGGACACGTCTCGTATCCGTTTAAAAAAAAAATGGGTGCGGGTCGTGACAATGATAGTGGCCCGTTGCGACGCACACTTAACAAGTAAATATGACATGTAACCTTGAACTCGTGCGACGGCTATCTCGACTTGCTAAGTAAATTCTCGTCTTGACACCATGGATGCTTGCTTGAAACTTGTTTGTACAAGCTACTAGTCTAGTCTCGTCTTTCCTCATGTCTAGGACATGAGTCCCTGGTTACCACGGTCAGGGATTCATACTGAATCTGACTAAGGTTAATGACTAGATTGATCAAGTAGTTCATTCTAAGGAAGGTTATATATATATATATATATATATATATATATATATATATATATATATATATATATATATATATATATATATATATATATATATATATATATATATATATATATATAAGGGAGGTGATGTGGTTATGTGTCACCCTCCCATATTATCATCATGCACTTGCACACTTTTTGAAACAAGATGATAGCATGGGGGGTGACACATAGGCCCGAAGGCCTACAAACTCGGCCCAAAGGCCCGCACTCATACTTGTATCTCACCGCATCAGACTTGACCCGAAGGCCCGCACCAGCACTTGTATCTCACCGCATCCGGCCCGCACTCACATTTATTCTTCCACATGGAATTAAATGTGTTTCTTCTGTTGCTTGAACCTGCAACCTCTTGGGAGGATGTGCCTCACTCTAACCACTTGAGCTATATATACATGCGGCCCAAGTGGTCGGGAGTTCGAGCCTCCGTGGAGGCGAGTTCGTCATAATAATCAATCACTTCAATATATATATATTGAGATTTTAATTTTTTTTAATTTTAATTTGTTATGTATATATGTGGATAAAAGAGATGTATTTGGTTATGGAAAAGAAGAGGAGAGAAAGTTTAAAATTATAATCTTCCGTCATTCTTTGTAAGAGAATTATTTGGTTATGCAGAAGAAAAGTAGAAAAAGTTTAAAATTATAATTTTAGATATTTTAAAAAAAAATTAAATGGATGATGATATACATACGAGTTGCAGATGGCTCACTTTTGAGCTATTTCAAAACCGCATTATATAGTAGTAGATGTTAACACTTTTATAACTCACTAACGTCTATTAGTTTTCAATTACATCCATGTCCATATCCCTAACTATCTAATAATTTACTTTTTATTTTTTAAGAAAAATTCTCATATTTTACTTTTGTTTCTTATCCTAACCCAAGTTATACCCTTACTATCACCACCACTCTCCTATTTGCAACTTACTCCAACTTTGCCCACGAGCAGGGACGGCCCGGGGGAGGGGCAAACAGGGCGTGGGTCCGGGGCACCAAAATTCAAGGGGCCCCAAATAATTTTAATAGTTAGTAATATATATTATATAGTATTAATATATAATAAAAGAGTTGGTAAAAGGGAAAAAATGTCATTTACTTTTATGGTAGTGAAAGTTTGTCCCTTCCAATTTTAGAGAAAAGAACTTCTTGTCTTCCAATTCCATAGGAGAATTGATGGCCAACGATAAGTATTCCTAGAAATTGTTAATTTTAATTCTCGCTTCTTTCTTCTACTTATAATTGAATGCCAAACTCCTATTTTTCTTTCAATTTATCCTTCATGTCCTCTTCTACTGTCCATAATATTAAAATCTACTTAAGGATTTGAAGTTAAAAATTAGAATTTTACAATCGTTGAATTGACGTGAGTTGCAGCTAAGACAACAACAACTACTCCCTGAAACGATGATGCAAGTTTCATTGAACAATCTCCAGATAATAAACTTGAGGTCTGAAATTCGAGTTTTAATGATGAACTTGTTTGTTAGCGACAATAACTTTAACGATCATGAGTTGCACTGATGAATTATTGAATTTTGAGTAAACTGATTTCGAATTTTTGCATAACATACTTTGGAATGTTGTATTACGTAGTGGATTTTAACAAATATTAGTGATAAATGATTTAGGGATTGTTGAATTTGTTAGTTGGATTGATTTGAGGATTGTTGGATTTGGTATTTGGATTTGAATCATGTGCGGGAATGATGTTCACTACAAAGATGTCATTTTCATTGTTCTAGTTAACCATTGCGGAAAAGCCAGATTGATCTAGTTTTTAGATGTTATTTAGTCGAACTTGAGTTGGAATGAGTTATGGTGTTTGATTATTCAATTATATGAAAAATGGTGCAAGAGTTTGTATCTAGAAGTTTTGATTGATTTTGTAGAATATTTATGATATTGTGTTTAAACGTGATCAAGACGCTTCTACTTAAATTTGTATGGTACTATTTTTTCAAGAGAAACGATGTTTTAACGATACCCTAAACGTAAAATGCGCTCATGATAATGAAACAATGAATCTTCTCCAAAAAATTAACACTTTATTTTCAATATATTCGAACAAGGGACATCATTTTGAATTTCTTCCTGGACATTAAAATACTCCGGGCCGGCCCTGCCCACGAGCAAAGAAACGATGGGAGCCTACGTGCTGCAATAATGGGGAGGTGGTGGTATCGGTAGTGGGAGACATATAGGGTTAGGGTTATAAAATTAGGACTAGGGTTAAAGCAAAGGAAAATAAAACAAAACCAACTATAGAAGAAAACAGTAAAGTTTAGGGAATGCAATTATGGAAGAAGATGAAATGAAGGTAGGGCACGGTTAGAAAATTAGGATATTAGGGTAGAAAATGATAAAATTAAGTTTGTACACAGGGGCCTACTTGTGTTTGACACTTACAATTACCCTTTAATCGAAAATTTGTGGTAGTTTAAGGTGTATAGGTATAAAATAAGAATTTAGGATATTTATTTCTATTAAAATACCACTATAAATTAATAACCTTTTAAAAAACTAATTTAGTGAATATAAAATAATTAATAAATGGTCGATTAATAAAACTTATTAACTCAATACTTCTTATTAATTTGGATGAATTGTTAGAAAGATGATGAAGTTGAAGACGGTAGTTCTATCATGGAACTTTGTTATGTAGAAAAGCTCTCAAAACGGTAATGATATTGGTTGTAGTATGAGAAAATCACACAAGAAACTATTACCAAGTCAAGAAATGTTAGAAATAAAATCCATTGTGACATCATTATCAAAATAAATCAAACAAAGTCATATTTAGAAAAAT
>JANAVB010043220.1:12640113-12692613 GCA_029216955.1 Iris pallida
CAATTTCTTCCTATAATGCTAGTAATAACAATTATTATAGTAGTATTTTAAAATCTCAATCTTTGCCACACTAGACGGATAACTTTTTCATATAAGATGTACATGTTATAATATTTATTTTATTTACAAGAATGCCTTCAAATTTTTCAAACAAATTTAGAAAATATTAGATCATGCCTAAATAATTTGAATACTTCTGCAAGTAGATAACACTATTTTAAAACGTTATGTGGACTGACATTTAGGAGATTTGTAAGGATGTTCCACATATATTGAATTCTAGTTCTTTGTTGAAATGCTGTATTAAAACTTAGAGATGTTGTTACACACTATAATAATGTTAATCCACGTATTGATTTTCAAGTAATGATGTTATTACACATTATAGTCATGTCAATCCAAGTATTGATTTTCAAGTAATTCAAAATGATTAGTTAGTTGTTAGTTCACTTTATGAATTTATAGGATTATTTTACAATGTTATATGTATTTTATTTGGAGTTCATTATTTAACTTCTCTTTAGTTTTAACAGAAATTATTAACATGTCTCATTTATTTGCAAAATATAGAACTACTTCTGATTTTGATTATATTGTTTCTAAAATGGAACAATTTTTTTTAAAATATTGGCGTGAAATACCTCTTTTATTATTTGAGTGCAATTTTTGATCATAAAATTATATTAGATGGTGTATTTGTATTGTTAGATAATTATCAGTATAATATGAATGTTGATGTGGGTAGCTTAAAAGTAGAAACTAAAGAAAATTTAGATCATCTAATTACTTCGTATGAAGAAAAAGTTGTATTGAGCCGACCTGGTACAACTGCTCAAGGTAGTAGTAGTAGCTCTAGTATAATGTCTAAGTTATCTCATGCTAAGGCCTCGTTTGGTTCACGGATTTAAGGAACCAAGAAAGGAAAGTTGTTCCTTTCCTTTATTTTGTAGCCACAAACTTGGGAATCAATTTTCTGACAAGGAAAAAAATTGGTGGAATATGGTTCCACTCAAGACCCATGGAATTGATTTTTCCTCCTCCTTTTCCAACATTTATTACAAAAGTTATGACAAAAGTAACCATGTATCATTGCTTATTTTACCATTAATGTTATTTTTATAATATTATTTTTATTTTAAAATGTAAGAATATTATTGGAACATTGTTATATTTTGCTTTCATTTCCTAGGTAGTTTCCTTGTTTTACCAAACAAAGGAAAGAAAATGTGACAGAAATCCTACTTTCTCATTCCCATGGAAAATACAAGAGAATTCATTTCCTTTCCGTGAACCAAACGAGGCCTAAGAGTATACTACAAAGGCAACAAAAATAATCTTTTTTACTAACTCAAGAATTGTCCTTGTATTTAAATTTTTTTTTATCAAGATGATGATGGTTTTGGATCGTATTTTTAAATTTTAGAATGATGGAAAAGACACCAAAAAAAAAAAAATTAACAAATACTTTCTTCTTTAGTACATGATCTTCTAATGGTCCCGACATCGCATCAAAATATTGTTTTCGTGCATATTTAAGAATGTTAAGCAAGAAGAGGAGCATGATGTTGCCAAATATTTTGAAAGTCTATATTTGCATTCTTGATTGGTTTGTGGGGGAACTCAAAGAGATGAAGGTACCGACATTAATAAACTGGACTTTCAGTCTCTTACGATGGACGACCCTACTAGAGAAGAAAGAGGTAAGCAATAAAGTGGACAAAAGATGGAAGACTTTCAGGTTTAATGTAAATACAATGCTTACTTTCTTTCTTTTTAGTTTAAAAAAATGTTATATCAGATTATAGTTTTGAATATTATATCACAATTATTTCCTTCAATTCAAAATTTATTTTTTCCTTCAAATTCTTTCCTTAATTCAAATTTCAATAAATAAATAAATGAATGAATGAAACCAACACAACCTAGCCCAACCCTGAACTAGCCCGGATCCAGCACGGTCAGATCAGACCCACTTCACCGAGTTCGGGTCTGAGCTGGGTTCAATTTTTTTTAAATTCAGATCGACCCGGCATGGACCGCTCTCTCATTGTATTAAGCTCGACCCAACCCAGGACCGGTCAAATTCGGTCAACATTGGGCCAGCCACCTTGACGTGTAACTAGCTCTATAACCTACTGTGTTGGTTTGGGCCCTTTCAATCTTTTTTAAAAAAATTATTTTGCCCAAAAATAGTAATAATAAATAAAATATTAAAATAATAATTTTTCAAATAATTAAATCTATTAGTACAATACAATAAAAATATATTTTTATTTTAATTTTGATACAATTTAAAATTCTAAAAAAGTTAAGATTAGAAAATATAAAAATAATAAATTAATCAACTCAAAAATATATTTATCTACAAAATTATGGACCAACTATTAATTAATTACCACTAATTAAATAAGAAGGGGGAGAGGGAATTAAATAAATAAAAAAGGAGTGATACCAAATATTAAAAATGGTAAAATAATTTAAAAAAGGAAGAGAAATAATTGAGTATAGAGGGAGTTCCAATACTTGGATATTTTAACCTGACCATCTTTTATCTTCTTCTTTTTTGACCCCAAAAAGAAAAAAAAAACCTTTTTAACTATATACATATTATACATATATTACGTAAGACCTATATAATTTTTTATAATACATTACAAATTTAGCGAGCACACCATTCCAATGTCACGATCAAAATATTATTTAACTAAGATTATACAATTATGAGAGATTAAATTATGGAGATACTACAGTACAGGAGAGTTAATTGCCTAAATAGCACAGTTCAGAGTATTTAAATACAAATTAGCCTCAAAATTAAGCGACCAAATGAAAACCAATTAAATTAAATATTATTAAAGTGTTTTTATAACAAAATATAACTAAGTTTATTTCTTAGAAACTGAAGATTCTCCGACCGTTTTTTCCCCAAATTTGTTAATACTGACATCGTCTATAAGAGCATCTCCAACCCTATTGTGAGTTAAAAAAAAAATGGTTGCCACATAGGAATGACAAGCTTTCATTTAAAAAATTCGGCTCCAATACAAATGTAAAATTAATCATGAAGTTAACATGACAATGACATGGCAAGGACAATGTGAAGTTGGTTGTCTAGATCTAGACAATGCACTTCACAGTGTCTTTGTCTCCAAATCATCAATTATGAATAGAAATATTTATTAAAAAAATAAATAAATGGAAAAAATTGTCTTGGAAGTTGAAAAAAAAATAATTTTATTGTCTTCTCAAACTTTTGTATTGGAGAACAATTTTGTATCTCATTGTCTTGTGTGAACATCATCTTGCCACATAGGAAAAAAATTGTCTTGTGCCTCATAACACATAGGAATCATGACACAAAACAAGACAATAGGGTTGGAGATGCTCTAAGAATATCACGTTGGACTGAGCAAGACCATGGATGGGGTCAGTGGCGGTGATCGGTCGTACTCAACAGTAGCATATTGTGCTCCTGCAATTTGTGTGAGGACTCCAAAATGAGTATATTAAAAGCTAGCATCATAACTAACAAAATAACCAGAGGCTCCACGATCATTAGTGTAAAAGACTCAGTCGGATATTTCGAAGGGCTATAATTATTGATCAAACAAATATAGGCGGCTAACAACGAACACATGCTCTATAGTTCCTATCAAATCCACAGCATGCCCAAAATCAAATGTTGAAAAAGAAAAGAAAAAAAAACTAGTCTCTCAAGCTACTCTAGACAGGAATATTCTGATCCGCGGCATCAATAACCTTACCACAATAACGCATGCCCCTAGTGAAGGCAACATCACTGGAGCATCGGCAAGTTGTTTCTTCTACTCATCAGTTACACATCCCGTCGAGGCAGATTGGACATTCTTAATATACTGCATGGGGAACAATGTTCACCTCAGATAATAGTATAAAACAATTGAATCAAGAATTCATCAATTACAAGTGCATCTAATTTTCAGACCTTGTATAGAACTCCACTTGTCGCCTTGTAAGGTGGTGGAGTCCACTTCCTCCTCCTCTCCGCCAGCTGCTCCTCCGTCAGTTGAACATCTATTGCTTTCTTCTGAACATCAATGGTGATTATATCGCCATCTTGAACTAGGCCGATTGGGCCACCTTCCTGGAAACAACAAAACAAGAACTTGTTGCAAAACTACTGAAACAATCGGACGATATTCTGGTGCAAACAATGGTCAGAGTTTCTAGCAGGTTTTCAGGCATCTACACAGGGGAATAAATAGATGTATCATTGAATCCGGGAGTTGGAAATGCACAACTGCAACACAAAGTACTTTACTAATAGCCTTAGGGCTCCATTTTGGATCATGATTTCATCTTACAGGAAAAAAAAAACAGTAAGTTATCTACCGTGATATCAGTGTAAGAAAATATGATGAACTTGGAAGGGATTTCAAGAAAAGGTGTGTTCCTTGATAGTGGTATCAATATATGGCGGAAAGCCTCAAAACTTAAAACTCATCATGCTTACATCAAATGTAATAATGATTTAAAGAGGCTAACAAAATGGTACATAAGAATGCACGGCATCCTCACCTCATTACTTGAAGAAGAAATTTTCATACCATGTGAAACTCTTCATTTGAAGTTTCCTTTTTTAACTCAGTTTTCTTTAAATAAAATAACAACTCTCTCTCTCTCTCTCTCTCTCTCTCTCTCTCCTCTCTCTCTCTCTCTCTCTCTCTCTCTCTGTGTGTGTGTGTGTGTGTGTGTGTATTTCTCCTAATATAATTGATAACCTA
Source organism: Iris pallida (assembly GCA_029216955.1). Taxonomy (NCBI): domain Eukaryota; kingdom Viridiplantae; phylum Streptophyta; class Magnoliopsida; order Asparagales; family Iridaceae; genus Iris; species Iris pallida. The sequence continues at coordinate 12,644,877 of JANAVB010043220.1, forward strand.
CAACTGTATAAAAGCACCAGTGTTTTGAGTGCAAGAAGATCACAAACACAACAGCCATATCATTTGCAGACTGGAAATAGTTTATCTTCACTAAGGTAAGATGCAAATTAGAAATAATATTACAAATGACAGTAGTAAAATCTATATCGAAGAAACACGAATAAACTTAAAACTAATAAATTAATTACCTGTGCTTCTGGGCATATATGGCCAACTACATATCCATGTGATCCACCAGAAAATCTACCGTCAGTCAGAAGGGCACATTCCTAGATCATTTCGATAGAAATTAGACAAACAAAAACTGACATGGCAAACAAATTTAGCCAAAATACATTAACAAGTACCTTTTAACAAGTCCCAGAAAAAAGATTTAAGAGTATTATACTTGAAGAACCCATGACTAGCACTATTTTACTTAGTAAAAGGAACTCACCTGCTAGTACACACATTAATCTTGAATTCTATCAATGTCATAAAAAAAACAGTAAACTTACTATCCCACTCCTTTTCCTGCATGATCGTACACTTCCAATAATTCCCCCCTATCTACTGTCTCATAACAAAAAAAACTAAGCATGCATGTTCTGTGCATTCCAATAAAGATCTGACTATTTACAATAAAGTATGGAACGTTTCTATGATGTGGTTCTCAACTCCCTACTAAATATTTGCTCATGTCGATCACTGTTCAACACAACACGCCTAGGTTGATAATGGAACGGGCTTGAACAGGCAAGCAATATCCAAATCCAGCCCTGAAAATTTTGGACAAAAAATGTGCCCCAGCCTGGACGTAGTCCCACAAAACCTAGGCTCTGACCACACCCATTAGGCTTCAGGCCAGGCCGTATGCCTTTCGGACTGGCCCAATTAATTCTCTGCTATATAAGCAGAGAGGCTCCCATCTGAAGATAAATTCTTGACATATCTCAACTCACATGGTGTGATAGAGAAATATAAAAAAAATCTGTAATTTGGTAGGACTTTTAGAGAAGGAAGAAAGTAAAAAGTGAAAATGTTAGACATCGACAATGATCAAGTTGCTTGTCTTTTACATTCCAAAACCTCCAACTCCAAAAATTCCAAATCTTCTCCCATCATAATGGGGTCAGATATGGAGCATAAATAGCTTCATAAAAGATTTGACAGTTCTATAACTAATCGTCGACCTGAGATCAATCCTCTAGCTTGGTGCCAAATTCCTAGCCAAGGTAGATACAAGCATGAGAGGGCTATAACGTAAAACCTAGGTGGCCACTTAGCTTGTAGATAGACCTACCTTTGGATTGCAATTTAAGCTCATGCAACCAAGGATCACCCTCCAAGTTCCCTTCCCCTAGACTTAGAAAGATTCCAGAGGAAGAGATAAGATGAAACAATTTGTTTAGGGATTTTTATTCCTCTCTTTGACACAAGGTAGATACAAGCATGAGAGCGCTATAACGTAAAACCTAGGTGGCCACTTAGCTTGTAGATAGACCTACCTTTGGATTGCAATTTAAGCTCATGCAACCAAGGATCACCCTCCAAGTTCCCTTCCCCTAGACTTAGAAAGATTCGAGAGGAAGAGATAAGATGAAACAATTTGTTTAGGGATTTTTATTCCTCTCTTTGACACATCACACCAAAGAGTGAAGGAATGACAACCCCAATGTCTAAATACGTGTAAATATATTAAAAAATATAGAAAACATAGTCGAGTCCTAATGTCTTGATTCCGGGGAGTTACATGCCAGAAAACGCATGTCTTAGTCTGTTCGACACTCGTGACCATGTTTGTTGCGAAGTTGATCGTAAGTTTGCTTGAGATGTACTTACTAGATGGTTATGACCAATAAAATTGAAGGGATAGAACATTATTGAATGATTGAATCACCAACAGCAACAAATTACGTAGTAAATATGATAAAATGTTAAACTGGCAATTGGAGCAGGATATCAAGCTTGACATACGGGTTTTTATGGCCAAGAAATACCATTGACGTGAAAAAGAAAAATTACACAACTAGTAAATACTTGACCCAAGTTCTAAAAGAATCGAGAGTAATTTGTATCACTCTTTCCAGAGCTTTTAGAAATGGCTCAACATCTCTTTCAAAAAAATGTCATTTTGTATCCTACTTGTTAATAAATTATGTTTTACATACATATTCCTTGGTGTGACAACAAGGCATTTTGTTTGCGTCCTGGATATTCATGTTTGTATCTCCAAGAAGCCTTTCATGATACATGTCGATCCTTGTGAAATTGGGATGCATGATAGGTGGCATACCTCCCGCCTCCCCATATTTCTGGGAGACAATGGTCATGGGAGAATAGCCACGAGTGAGGATACCTTCCTCGTCATCTCCTCCACATTTAGCCTGTATTCTCCCACCTAATCCTCCCTTCCTCTATGTTGATACCTAAAAATGTCAACCTACAAAGATTTTTGGAGTACAAACAAGCATACAAAGATGGTTATTTGAGCTATCTAAAGTTCAAATCAAACTAGAACAAATAACCTTGACAATTGAAAACAAGTTTATTACTCTACATGACTAGTTCAGCGGAATTGACAAAACGGTCACAATAGCTGCTTCTGTGAAACTGCTCTGTGTCCGCGACGTTGGGCGCTTCCGTGCCGCTATGTGCCAAACCAATTGACCAGCTGAGCTGGATAAGATGTAACAACCCACGTTCTTAGTGGGTTAATACCACCTAGTTAATAGGCCCTCATTGTCTTGTTTTCCGCTAGTGGAAAAAAATGTGGACTACTTCCCTACTAATTAGGTTTTAAGTGATGTATAGCCCCGCGGAACCTGTGATGTAGCTCCGTGGAGGGCTGTGAAACTACTTTTCAACGGTTATAAAGGACTTCCCCTCTATAAAATCTATAAACAGTCCATCCTTAGGCTGATAAAGGGACTAGCAATCAGACTATTGAACTATTTTACTTGGAGAAGAGCACAAGAGAGAGAGAGAGAGTGTGTTTTCTCTTTTGCTTCTTAAGTACCAAAAGCAACCTTTGTTGCATACAGTTTGCTTGCAAACTGTCGACTGTTCAAAGCATCTGAGAAGAACTTCGCCACCGCCAAGAAGAAGCTACAATCTTGGATCTGAATCGTCAACGGAACAGAGTGATTGCACGCTGATCAAGATTCCATCGACACTTCCACAAAAATTTGTAATTGTTGCATATTTTCTATTGTAAGCTTTTGTGAAAGAGTTGTAACAAGTTCTCTACAATCAATACACAAGTTTTCTTTCATCCATTTTCATCGGAAAACACTCCACAACCAATTAAATGTGAAACCCAAAATCTAACATGTTGATATTGTCAGGGAAGAAGGGGAAGGAAGAGGCAAAAAAAAGGATGGAAAGAAGAGGTGTAGAAAGAGAGGAAGAAGAGGAAGAGAAGGTCGGGGAGAGAAAAAATGGAGGTAGGTAGGGCCGTAAAACGATTCAAACAGCTCGTGTTCGGCTCGCGTTTGGCTCGGGCCAAGCTCGGTTCGAAGCTCATTCGTGGACAGGTCGATACCAAGCTCGATGGATTGTTTTTTTGTTCGAAGTGGTGTTCGAACAGTTCGACCATAGGTTGTTCGACTCAGTCTTATTCGCGTACGGGCTCGAACTCAGTTCGATTTCTCGTATTAGGACTTTTCCTAGTATATGATATATTTTTTATGGATGTGTATAAATTTTGTCTTAGAAATTTTACTCTTTTTTGTTATTTATATGATGGTAATTTATAATGTAAGTAGCATAAATAATTCAAAAAAAAGTCTTGAAGACTTGAGAGTAATTGTACAACAAGTTTAACGTGGCTTTGGCTCGGTCTTGGCTCGGACTCGGTTTGTGTTAGTCCGAGCTCATGAGCTAAATCGAGTCAACCTCGATCATTTCGTGCCTTTAATCGAGCCGAGTCCAAACGCCATTTTTTAGCTCGACCTTAAACTCGGCTCGAATAAAGCTCGTTCGATAGTTTAGTCGAACCGAGTTCAAACACACTTTGTTCGAGCTTGTTCGTTCAATTTTCAACCCTAAAAGTAGGTGGTGTCACTTGCTACCGACATTCTCCACCTTAATAAACTAAGAGGAGAGATGAAGGGGGGTGAACCAGACCAAAATAATGTCCTTATCTGTATTGTGTCCGTATCTATGTTACCCAGACTCGCCACTTTAAGGCAAAGTACTCGTGTCGATCCGACATGACACGAGTACGGATACTGCAGATGAAGAAGAAATTAAAGGGAGCTGAAGGGACTTGTTGTTGCTGCACAAAAGGGAGGATCGTCACTTTAAATTGTTGTTGTTGTTGTTGTTGCACATAATGAACTCTTATTCAAGGGAGCTGAAGGGGCAATAGTTGATTTAAATGCGGCTTTTATTTAATACCTAGGAAGCTGAAGGGACTCTTATTCAAGGGAAGCTCTTATTATCAATTATAGTGTGTCATTTATTTTTCAAGGGATCTGAAGGACTCTTATTCAACTTTATATGCATATTTTATTTAAATGCAACTTTTATTTAATACCTAGGGACCCAAAACTTGCATTTAATTTACATTTATTCAAGGCAAAGAGTCCCTTCAGCTCATAAATGTAAAGAGTCCCTTCGGCTCCCTTGAACTTTATATGCATCTTCAATTATGAATTGAATAACTGCATTTATTCAAAATATATAAAGGGAGCTAAAGTATTATTTTAGCCGAGTTTGTGTGTTCTTCAATTATCAGTTTGAAGGACCCGACTCTTGGATATGTACTCGTACCCGACCTATCCGTTCTCGTAGTCGTGAAACATAGGAGATCACACTGCACATATTTGAAAATGCATGTATCCTCTATCCGGATCATGTCCTTATCTGTTTGTACTCGTGTAACATAGAATCAGACAGTCACATGGGTAAAAAGCATTATTTTGTCACCTCATATGCTATATGCTGCCAGATAGAAATATCTGTTTAGGGGTTCCTGAACAATTATTTGGGTTACCGGCAATTCTCTCTAACAATTATATAATCTCAGTGCTCATCTTTACATTCGCTAAATACCACAAACATAGAGATATTGTTAAAAGATGTTTACAACTGCAGCCAAACATTACTCGTATAACTGGTTTCCTCTATACTAACAGATGCAGAACAATAAAGAGAAGTCAATCAGGCTGCACAACAATAAAGAGAAGTGGATCAATTTATGAGCAAGCTAGGACATACAATTTACTGATCAAGCAAGTTACAAGTAAGCTGTGTGAAGTTCATAAGTAGACAAATCAATTGGATGTCATGAGATTCATACAGTAATACCTTTCCAAGGCCAGCACCCATTATTGCACTTGTTGGTGTTAGCATTTCAGGCATGCCTGGTCCACCCTTCGGCCCCTCTCCTCTTATAACCACCACCTTTCCCTATAATTATTATTGAAAGAGTAACAAATTTTAAACAATAGTAAGAAACTTAATACTATAATCCAATTTAAATTTGAAAAAGATGAAATATTAACAATTTAGGTCCAAGCATGAAAGAGAATAACTAGATTCCTATTGGGAACAGAAAGCCGCTCGAAATGGGTTTCAGAAACACTAACCAGCCTTTATCCCAATTTTTTGGGATCGGCTGCCAGAATCTTTTTATGGGACAGTCATTCCTTCATTCTTTTGGCATAACGTGTCACAGTGTCACAGAGATGAATGCAATATCATCTTAGCTTTTTGCCTAGACTCTCTATAGTCTAGGGGAACTTCGTGGGTGCTCCTTGGTTGCATGAGCTTAAACTACAACCCAAAAGGTAGGTTTATATCTACCTGCCAACTGGCCACCTAAATATAGTGACATGACCCTCTCATGCTCATAGCTACATAATAGCAACATAGAGGGTTGATGTCAGTTCGACAACCGGTCATAAAACTTCATCAAATCTCGTATGGAGCTTTCTTACGCTCAATAGCCAACCTTATTCTGATCATGAAAGAAGGCTTGGATGATGATGATGGCGGCTACCTAAATCATTTTTTTTCCATTTAACTCTGCTAAGGGCCCTGTTTTTGTAACACATGGACGCCCCTAAATGTATCCAGTAAGATTTATTTCATAGATATCCGACAATGTTTTACGCTTGTTGTTGGCTATCTAACGCAACCCCAACCCTCTTCCTATATCTCGGACCAACAATGGAAATATAAGACATTTATACAGGATTGTAGATTTCAAAACAATCTAACCATGTGTTAGAAAGTAGTTTCTCCTCTTTTCTCCTAAAAAGCATAATTTTAGAAACCATGTGATTAAAATGAATTTTGTGAACCACCATATATGGATTTGTAGTTTACGTGCCAAAAAACGCTTTTGGATCAGGGATCAGGTTACGTTGCAAAGGATAGAAGGAAATCATGTCGCAAACCATCACTCTGATTGCCACGTGTAAATTTAGTTGTCTTAGTGCAATATGTGCAGACTTTGGGAATTAAAGCAGATAAGTGGGAGCTGATGTAATGAGTTTAGTTCCATCCCTTTGCGACCCAATCCATCTCCTTTATTGCCTCCTCATGGCAGGTTTATCCCATTATTATGACTCAAACCAGTACAACAAACCAGATACCTAAAAATTGAAACAGTATTCAATCGGTCTGTATCCAGAAGAAATATGGCCCAACCAAACCTGTTTTGGGCCTATTGTCATATTTGGCATGTCCAATTCAAATACAGCTGAATCTATAACTGATTCGTACTAGACAAGGTAACAGCACCATGACACCTTCCATGGCGTATCAGTGCAACATAGGTGGCTCTAGATGTAGTTAATATCCCTTATATCGATGTCTCTAGTTTGCACGGATAAGGTGGCACGATACAGCACGATACAAAGATGGCAACAATATTGGTAAAATCCAGTATGTGCTGTAGCATTTCCTTTTCAAAACTGTTAAAGACCAAGCTCACACACAAAGCTTACTAATCCGTATATAGCTCGTACGAATAAAGATTACTATCTTCTATAATATGTTACCACTTAGAAGTATAGTAATAGTGTATTAAATACCAAATTAGTGCTCATATCTGAAGGTATGGCTAATATTAAACCAAATTATTCTGAAAAGGATTAATCAACTGTGAGATAATGAGTATAGCAAGCCTCATTTTCAAAGCTGTGACTACGCAAAGCTTAACAATACTTTATCCAATCATGTTATCCTCATAAATTTATTTAGTACAAGTTTTATTATACCCATGGTACGCATATTTGTCCAAATAAATGTTAGTAAATAAAAATGTTTCTGGAATTATAAAGCAATTACTAAACCAGATTAATTTGATATTAAGTGTGTAAAAGATTGAATTCCAGGTTTCGGCTCAAAAATTAAATGAGCTTATTTTAGAAAGTCTCCAAATACTTTAAAAGCCTACATTGATGGCTTCAATAAGGCCAGGGCTCCATCAAGATCAGCACTTTACCAGTCACCCATGTATCAAATTTCTTTCCCAGCTGCAATTTCCTAGAATTATATTAATATATTTCTGTATTATTAAAATACATAAGAACTTGATCATATCTCAGAATAATATTTTCTCCATCATTTTGGTCAAGGTCTGCCCAGTAAGTTGCAACAAAAGCGCTCATGTTGGGGTAGTAGAAATATAAGATTTATAAACGTCAATACCGGTCCATAGAAAATTTTCTAACATCATACTTCACTTTCAATAGGCCAGGGTGCATTATATCTCCAGCTCAAAAATGAACAACTGCGGTGGAAAAAGTTCGACATTATACTTATCTCGATAAATATTGTAAATACGTATCAGATACATGCTGAGAAATAATTATTCACCTTTTGACTTTAGTCTCTAATATATTTGTTATCCCAAAGTAGAGAAATATAAATAAATTGAATCTTTAACATTAAACATCTTTCTTTAGTCATCGACCCACTGTCCTACAATAGTTACAAAATTTGATCCTCAAAAGTAAATTTACCAGAAAACTTGAATGTGTCCGATTGACAATGCCAGGAAGCCTTAGGTTTCAGTAAGTGTTCTTAGGGGTTAGGGTATCACGTCCAATGAGGCTAACTAATAAACATCAACTTGTATTCAAAGCATACAAAAAAACATAAAATAAATTGATTAGTGTTAAAAAAATCCAACAAATAATTTAATTTAGGGCTGGGCATACGGGTCTAGGACCCACGGGTCCGACCCGGTCCGAACCGTAATTTGCTCAAACGGAGCGGTTCCTCAATTTTTACAAGTAAATGGGTCGGGGCGGGGTGGATCGTGTTAAATTAACAGGGCGGGGCGGGTTGCATTTTAAAAATAAATGGACCCCCGCCCCGGCCCGTTTATTTTAAAAAAAAGATAACATTTTATAATATTTTGAATTATTTTCGATGTTACTGACTTAGTGACTTACTGTTCAGTCAGTCAAAGTCTCAATCTCAAAGCAAAGCAGTAGCAGTAAGGAGTCAGGGACTCAGGACTAAGGAGCCGGCCCTAATTTTTTTCCTCCCAAACTTTCTGAGTCTCTCCCTCTCTCTCAAACTCACAAGTCAATGAAGTCACAACAAAGAAAGAGAGTCTCTTTCTCTCATCTCGTGAGGAGCCTGGGTCTCCAACGACGCCCCCGACGTCCAGGCGAAGGTTTGATTTTGACTTTGGCATATTTTTTATTTCAACTCTATAGTCTCTAATAGTTAGGAAATCTAATATGTTGGTTTGAATTTGACTTTGACATATTTTCATTAGATCTTGTACAACCCTAGTCTTTCTAATTATGTTGGTAAACTTTCTTAATCTTGTACAACGGCCCTAATATTTGGCAAACTTTGTTATTCTGTTGGTTTGATTTTTGACTGGCATATTTTCATTTGTTAAACGAGTAGGTTTCTTCTTGTTAGAAAAAAAAATCCAAGATCATCAGTTGGCACAATGAGAAATTTTACAATGGAAAGCCTGAAATGAAATATCTTGATCCATTACACATGTTCAGCACATAATTATGGCCGGAGCCGAGGAAAAATTGTTCCAACCATTTTATCTCAAAACTAGAAGATATGGTTCGAAGTATAATATAGGTTGCACAGATACTCCTCTATAGGGCTGCCATTTGCCAAACTGAAGTCTGAAACGGTGAAACGTTATTCTTTTATTTGTTAAACTAAAACTGAAACATTATTGGTTCAAGTTTTCTTCAAGTTTAAAACAAAAATCAATTCTAAATAGTAAATATCTGATTTTTTGCTTTGCGTTATACCATTTAGGACGATGGATAAAGCTAATACAGGAGCAGTCTCTTCTTCTACTGGTACTTCACCTGACCAGGCTCAGCAGTGCCATGTTCCTTCCTCCTCAAAGAAAAGAAAACAAACAACTTCATCAGCAGCACCCAGAGAACAAAAAGAAGCTGCACAAAGAAGTTGGGTGTGGGATCATGTCACCAAATGCACTGTTAAAGAAACAAAATTAGTTGAAAACGGTGGAAAGAAGGAGGTGGTGGAGGTATGTGTACTGAAGGCTATGTGCAAGTATTGTGGGCAAATGTTTGCTTGTGATACTAGGGGTGGTGGCACTAGTACGTACATTAAGCACATTCTCAAAGTGTGTAAGTACAAGCCCAATGAAGACTTGCAACAAAAGGTGCTTGGTAGTAGCGTTGGAGGTGATAGTGATGTTAAGAGCTTGCTTACTTGTAGAGGGTGGAGCCAAGAAGAAGTGCGAAAGCCATTGTGGAATTCGTAGTTATTGATGAGCAACCATTTAGTATTGTAAAAAATGAGGGGTTTAAGCGGATGATGAGTGTAGTGCAACCTAGGTTGTGTGTTCCCTCTCGAAGAACTGTTGTTAGAGAATTGTGGAGGATGTATGATCACATGAAAGAGGGTTTGAAGAAGGATATAAGCAGGTATAGGGTAAGTTTGACCACCGTTACATGGTCGAGTGTACAAAATATCAACTACATGATGTTGACGGCTCATTTTGTAGATGATGATTGGAAGATGCACAAGAGAATTCTCAATTTCTGTCCAATTCCAAGTCATCAAGGCAAAGAAATTTGTAAGTTGATTGAGCAGTTCTTAGTTGAGTGAAAAATTGAAAAGATATTGTGTATCTTGGTTGATAATGCTTCTGCTAATAAGGTGGCAATAGAATGGCGTGTTGAAAAATTGAAGAAATGGCTCAACTCGCCCCTTATTTTAGAGGGAAAGTATATGCATGTGAGGTGTTTAGCTCACATTATAAACTTGACAGTGAAAGATGGTTTGAAGAGGTTGGAACGGAGTGTGGCAGCAATAAGGCAAGCAGTGAAGTTTGTGAAATCAAGTCCGTCGAGGTTAGCATATTTCAAAAGATGCATTGAGATCGAGAAGTTGAATCCAAAGGGTCTTGTTGTTATGGATGTGGCTACGAGGTGGAATAGCACATACTTGATGTTGGAGTCTGTTTTGAAGTATCAAAAGGCATTTGATAGGATGTGTGAAGATGAAGACAATGCATACTTGGGTTATTTCACTGAAAAGGATGAAGTTTGTGTTTGTGAAGATGATGCAACATTGGAAGGTATTACTAAAGGGAGGGGTGGGCCACCGACTGAGAAGGATTGGGAGAGTACAAATGTGTTTTACAATTTTTTGAAGGTGTTGTACTTAGTGACGATAAAGGTGAGTGCAAGCAAGTATCCCACATCTCACATGGCAGTCCATGATGTCATTCCTGGAATCTGAGATCCATAAGCTCTTTATGCCCGAGTATAACCAATATATTCAAGTTGGAGGTAGTGCAAAGGCAGTGCTTACGAACATGGCAGTGAGCATGAGAGCAAAGTATCAAAAATATTTTGGTTACATTGGGACGATGAACCAACTATTTATAGTTGCACTTGTCCTAGACCCAAGATTCAAGTTGAGACACTATTTGCACTTGTGTAAAAAGAAAATAGAATATACGGATGAAGAGGTTGAAGTACAAGGTAATCGTGTGAAGGCACTGATGAAGGAATTGTGTGATGCATATGCAACAATTCGCGATGGTTCTCAGGGTCGCGACAAGGGTACACAGGTATTGTTCAGTTTTCTGTTAATTTTCAGTTTGATACAATATGTGGAAATGAGTGATGTCTAATATAGAATATAGACTAATATTGTTCAGTTTGCTTTCAGTTTATAGAGTTTGATGCAACTTCTGTTAATTTCCAGTTTGATATAATTTGTTCAGTTTAACTTCTTGTCTGTGTCTTTTATTACCAATTGTTCAGGTTTAACTTCTTGTTCAGTTTAACTTCTTGTCTGCGTCTGATATTTTCAAGTCTGTGTCTGATATTGTATAGTTTGCTTCAGTAGATAATTTTTAGTTTGATACATTTGTGGAAATGACTGATGTCTAATATAGAGTATAGAAAAATATTGTTCAGTTTGCTACTTTGCTTCACTTTGATACAATGGCTATGCTTTTCACATGTTTGATGTTACGTGTGCTTTGCCATTTCCTATGTAAGTGGCCAATATCACATGTATTCTTCTTGGATCATTGCTAGCAAATTTGTTTAGTTAATTTCTTCTTGGACCATTTCTAGTTTCATACAATTTTTGTTTAATTTCTAGTTTGATACAATTTGTTCAGTTAATTTCCAGTTTGATATAATTTGTTCAGTTAATTTCCAGTTTGATACAATTTCCAGTTTGGTACAATTTGTTCAGTTTGATACAGTTTGATTATTTGATACCATTTCTGTTAATTTACAGTTTGATACAATTTGTTCAGTTTGATACAGTTTGATACAATTTATGTTAATTTCCAGTTTGATACAATTTGGTCAGTTTGATACAGTTTGATACAATTTATGTTAATTTCCAGTTTGATACAATTTGTTCAGTGTCATCACTTTCCCTCCATCTGTATCATACAATGTTCTGTCTAATACTATCATTTTAGAACGGAATTTTGTGGTAGAATGTAACCACTGCTTCATAATATCAGTTTAGAATGGAATCACTTAATGATACTATCAGTTTAGGAGTGAAGAACCTTTTTATTTGCATTGCAGCCTTCATGTGATTCAATCAGTGACAGTAGCTCCTCAATTGGCAGACAAGCTGCACAATGTGCACACCCTACGATCCTGACAGAAACTCCAGTGATATTTGATGAGATGATGATGGATTGGGAGAAAGAACCAGAAGCAACTCATGACGTTGTGCTTTCACATGAGGTGGATAGTTACCTCATAGACAGACTAGAGCCGAATAACAAGAATGACCGTTTTGACATTTTGAAGTGGTGGAAGGTAAAAGGTAAGAGTTCATACCCAACACTTGCCTTGGTAGCCAAAGATGTATTGGCTATTCAAGTATCGACGGTTGCTAGTGAGAGTGCTTTTAGCACTAGCGGGAGGGTCATTGATCCATTTAGATCATCTCTCACTCTCAAACCGGTAGAGGCATTGATATGCCTTCAAAATTGGTTGAAAAGTAAAGATATTAGCCATATTGAATATGAAGCAAGTGCATCATAACTTGAATTATATCAAGCCTGTGATGGCGGTAAGACACTTGCTATTCAATTAATTTATATTCAATCTTCTATGATACTTGCCATGTATTTGTTAATTGACTTGCTTTTTAAGTTTTTGTTGTCTTTGTTGTAGAGTATCAAAGAAGCAAAGAAGCGAATATATCCTCAAGTGCTCAAGTTGAAACAACTCAAGCTCATAAGAACAAAGGAGTTGTGAACTTGTGATTCTCTAGATGTTTGTTCAATTATGTCTTTTTGGAGTTAGACTAGTTATTTTTCATGTCTTGTTGAACAATGAATACTTGAATGTAACTTTAATTGGATTGACTCTTAGTCTTCTTATTTTCTTTGTTTTCTGTTGTTTAGTGCAGACAACATTTGATTGAATGTAACTTGTAATCTTGTATTGGCACTTGGCAGTATTGCCTCTTCTTCATTTTCTGTCATTTGGGGCTGCATGTGAGCATGTGAAATTGTGGAATGATGATGCTCAGTAAGGAATTGTGAAATTGTGGAATGTATTGGCACTTGGCAGTATTGCTTCTTCTTCATTTTCTGTCTTCATTTTCTTCTTATTCTTCTTCGTTTTTTGCTTGAGGAATGATGATGCTCATGCTCGGTAAGGAATTTTTGTGCACCATGTGAAAATTTGGGCCCGTTTGGACCCGCGGGTCGCTCCGGACTGGACCCGTTCCAAATGGGCCGAGTCCAGTGCGGTTCCGAAAAAATTTTGGTCCGGCCCGCCCCGCCCCGCCAACAAACGGGTCCAGTCCGGTTCTATAAAATTTGGGCCCGGCCCGACCGGTGCCCACCCCTAATTTAATTAGTGTGAAAAAACATTCACAGAGAAACTAGATCAAAGAAACACGTATCAGAAGAGTAAGTTAAAAATCCGTCACAGCAAGTATGTTGTCTGATGACTGATAAATTCAGAGCGCAAATTCAGTGATTTATATATGCTATGTATCTTCCAGATGAGAAATATCCTAAACTCAAAATTGCCAAAAGTTAAAGCCTTCCACAGACAGCATGGTTGAGATTAAGTCAGAGAGGAAATCATCTTTGATATATCTATTAAACCACATGACATCCTGAAGAGACATAAAACAACTTTCAAAATGTAATACCTTGAATCTCATAGGATTTTCTGAAATAGCAGCAATCATGGACTCCTCACCTTCAAAGACGAGTGCAGGTCCTGTCGGAAAACTTTCATGAATTTACTGTTGCATTATTATGAGAAGTTTGGATATCAATTTAAGATTTGAAGTGACATTAAGTACAGCACCAGAGAAAAACAATCCTTCTTTGCCAGTTATTTTGGCAACAGAACCATTAGGCGCAAGATTCCCACGCAGTATTTGAATATGACCAGTTGATTTGATGGGGTTCTCTATTGGTCGTATTATTTGCTGGAAAAGAAATATAAAAATATATTTATGTTTACCCAGAGGCAATTTTAAATTATATATTCTTTAAGGGTTAACAGTCTTACCTGACCTTCAGCTAAAGAAGGAAAGTCCTTGGCATTTTCTGCAAGAGTCTTCCCTGTGACTGAAATGGTAGGTTTTGTTAAAAGAGGTCACAAAAGATCTTTGTTCATTAAGTGGTTATTGTACATACCAGTCATGCAATCACCCTCCAAAAGTCCTTTCTCCAAAAGATAACGGATCACCGCAGGGGTTCCTCCAATCTGTAAGCATAAATATACAAAGTTGATAAAAGTATCCTCAGCGAAATGATGTTATACAATAATAATTATACAACGGAAAAAGAAAAATCAACATGGAAGAGCAAAATCACGGTTTCAGACCTTGTGTACATCTTCCATGACATATTTACCACTGGGCTTGAGATCAGCAAGAAAAGGGACCTTGTCACTAACCTCTTGAAAATCATCAAGAGTCAACTGTAAACCTACAGACCTGTCAGAGTAGGGCATTTAGTCAAACACTGTAAAAATGATACATATATATAAGAGAGATGGGACCACGCTTACCTAGCTATAGCTATCAAATGCAAGACAGCATTGGTAGACCCACCAAGTGCCATAACCATAACCATCGCATTGCGCAATGATTTCTCAGTGATAATGTCTCTAGGCTTCAGATCCATTTTTAATAAATTTAAAAGATGCTTCCCAGCTAAACGGCATTCAAGTAACTTCAGTGGGTCTTCAGCAGGAGTAGAAGAGCTATCAAAAGTAAATGAGAACTTTGAAAGTAAATACATAGGAACTCTCAAGAATGATGTAAATAAGTATCTCATGTTTTACATGTTAAAGTGAAAATACATATCCAACATAAAATATGGCATTACCTGAAAGGCAGTGACATGCCCATCGCCTCAATAGCTGATGCCATTGTGTTTGCAGTATACATGCCTCCACAAGCCCCTGCTCCAGGGCATGAATTGCGTACCACACTCATTCTATGATCATCACTAATTGACCCATTAACATATTCTCCATAGCACTAAAGATAGGCAAAAAGTTGAAAGAATATGTTACACTACAGTTTTTGAATTATATAGTCAGAGAAGTAGATATAAGCACCAAACTGTAAATGCAGAAAAACAAATATTTCACAAAAAAAACCTAGCTTCTTCAAAAGAAAATAAAGTTCTAAATGTGGCAAAGTTCAGCAACAACCCAATCAAGTTACTTGATCCCACTGATAACTGGGATTTGGATACTTCCAGCAAGAAATATACGAAGAATTAGGGGTTCAAGATGGATGAAAAATATCCACAAATGGGAGAAGAGCATAATGTTTAGATAAGGCAGAAGTAGATACCTCTGGTAAAGATATGAAGCTTGGAAAGATACGACTCCAAAGTTGCAAATAGTCCACATGAAGGGTGCGCAAATGCAGATATGATGCAATAAGATATTGAAACAAGGACACGAAAATAGCCTAGTGTATGTCGGAGCGTCTCATACATGTCCAACACAGATTGGGAGCAATGTTGTCAAAACTGGACCGGACCGACGGTTCGACCAGGTCGGACCGGATTTGGCCAAAAATCTGGTCCGGTCTGACTTGAACCGTTCATTTTTTAAGAACCGACAGTTTTTTACTGAACCGGGGTTTAACCGGTAAACCGTTCAAACCAAATTTTACTTGAACCGGCCGGTTTACTCAAAAGGAAATCATAAAGAGAGTGGAATATGAAAGGTCTGCCACTTTCTTATGTCTGGCCCTAGTTCCCAAACAACGATGGAAGAGCTTCCATCTATTTCCTTCTCCAACTCTGATCATCTTCACAGCTTTTCTAAAATTCAAGACAAAAATAAAGGGATCTTCTGCAATTTTTTATCTATATCAGGTAACATTTAATTTTTAAGATATATTTTTGTTTTTGTTTTAGAGAATTACAAAGTCAGATTTATGATCAAAACAAAGAATCCTAAAGAGGAACAATTGTTACCTGTTGTTTTCAGAGGAGAGGAAGAGTACAACAACATCATCGTCTACTCTCTTTAAGATATATTTTTGTTTTTATTGTTGTTGTACTCTTACAAAGTCAGAATTTTTTTTTAGAGACTTACAAAGTCAGATTTATTTTTGTAAGCTTCCGACTGAAAGTCTGAAGCTTTTGGAGGAGAGGAAGAGTCAAGTCAACAACATCATCTACTCTCCCTTACATTGTTAATTAGACTTACAAAGTCAGATTTATTTTTGTAAGCTTCCGACTGAAAGTCTGAAGCTTTCGGAGGAGAGGAAGAGTCAACAACATCATCTACTCTCCCTTACATTGTTAATTTGTTATTCAACAGAAAATTTTGTTCTTATTTTCTTCTTCCTCTGTCTGCAAGTTTCGAGTACGAAAAATTTAACACAAACTAGAGTGACAACTGACAAACATATTGTTAACAATGCATACATATTCCTCTCTGTGGCTCGTACTATAATCTTGACTCTGTTCTCTCGGGTTAATTTGTTTTTATTGTTGTTGTACTAAATTAATTTTTCTGTATAGCAAATGAAATTTTTCTGTTGCTAACAACAAGATATTAATTTGTTAAATTTCATAATTTGCTATGTTAATTTGTTATTCAACAAAAAAAATTCATTTGCTAAATTAATTTGTTAATTTGTCAAACAACAGAAAAATTCATTCTTGTAATTATTTGTAATTTTTAGTTTGCTGTCTTGTACTAAATCAATATAGTATATATTGATGTGGTTCTTAATATCTTGTTGCATTTGCTATAGCAGAATGTCTACCCAGCCTCATGAAACTCCTACATTTGTGAATCCTACTGTTGAGAATCCTAATTCAACTCGTGGTAAAACGGATATTACTTGGGAGCATTGTCAAATAGTAGAAGACCTAACTGGAAGAGGCAGAACCATACTTAAATGCAACTATTGTCAGAAAACATATAGTGGAGGTGGAATCCAAAGGATGAAGGAACATCTAGCTCGTAAAAGGGGTGATGCAAAAGGTTGTCGTCAAGTTCCAGAAGATGTGAGGTATAGGTTTGAAAGTAGTCTCAACAATCTTGAAAAAAAAGAAAAGAAAATCAAATGATATTGAAATGGATTATGCTGCCTTAGATGTCGAAACAAGTGAAGAAAATGATGAGCCTGTTAGCAATTGTGAAACAAAAAGAATGAAGAAGTCAAAAACAAAAAAAGGGATGCAAAAAAAATTTGCTCCACGAACTACTCCTGGTTCACAACCTGGAATTAAGAGTGTTATGGCCACCAAGAATCTGGTTTTAGAAGCACATTCGGCTGTTGGTAAGTATGATGCTTGTATCCCTTTCAATTCCCTTAATTCATCTTATTTTCAACCTATGATTGATGTTGTGGTTGCCATTGGTCCAGGGTATAAAGGACATACTTATCATGATATTAGAACTTCTATTTTGAAAAAAAAAAAAATGTTACAGAGGTAACGGAATTCATAGACACTTTCAAAGCTGGATGGAAATTGAGAGGTTGTACAATCATGGCTGATGGGTGGACAGATAAAAGGAGCAGGACATTGATTAATTTTCTAGTTTACAGTCCAGCTAGAACTGTTTTTCTGAAATCAGTTTATGCTACATCACATTCAAAAACTGCACAATTATTGTTTGGGCTTTTCAAGGAAGTAATAGAATCAGTTGGACCTGAAAATGTGATGCAAATAATAACTGATAATGTAGCCAACTATGTAGCTGCATGGAAACTATTAGTTCAAGAGTTTCCACATTTATTTTGGTCCTCATGTGCTGCTCATTGCATCGATTTGATGCTTGAGGACTTTGATAAATTTGAAGATGTGAAATTGGTTATAAATCAAGCAAGAAGGATAACTAAATTTATCTATAATCATATCTTTGTTTTAAATCTAATACGGAAGCATACAAATGGAAAGGAACTGTTCCGTCCTGCTCTCACTCGTTTTGTAACTAATTTCTTGACATTGTAAAGTCTTATCACCCACAAAGATGCATTACAAAGTATGGTCACGTGTAGAGAGTGGTTGGAGAGCAAATGGTCAAGTTGCGATGAAGGGAAAGAGTTCAAACTTTTGACTCTATCATCTGAATTTTGGACATCTTGTGAGCTGATAGTTAAGATTGGTGAACCACTTGTGAAAGTCCTGCGTATGGTTGATAGTGATGATAGGCCTGCAATGGGATACATATTTGAAGGTATGAGAATGGCAAAGGAAGCGATAAAGAGGGCATTTAAGGGGAAGAAGAAATGTTATACACCATATTTAAATGTTATTAACCTTCGTTGGGATTCTCAATTGCACTCAAAATATCATGCAGTCGGTTATTGGTTAAATCCTGCATTTTTTTATGATAAAGATACAGTTTCCTCCCATCATAGCATTTTTTTTTCAAGTATTAGATAGCACTGAAAGAATGTATGTTGGTAATGATTCTAAGCAATCGAAAATCAATTCGGAAATCAAATTATACAAGGAAGCAGCAGGAGACTTTGGGAGAACCATGGCAATCAATGCACGCAAGAAAATGCTTCCAGGTTATGCTCTTTGATCAATCATACTTATACCATGTAATTCTTTTTCCTCTTTTGGTCTGTTCTATAATTTTGTGTTATGTTAAATAGTTCTTGTTTAATTATTGCAGCTGATTGGTGGAAAAATTTTGGAGGAAGTGCACCTAACTTACAAGAAATGGCAATTCGAATCTTGAGCCAAACTTGTAGTGCATCAGGTTGTGAACGTAATTGGAGCGTTTTTGAAATAATACATACAGACAGGAGGAATCGGTTAGAACATCAAAGGCTTAATGATCTTGTTTTTGTGCATTATAATTTGCGTTTAGCAAAACAGTAAGTATTTCATCCAGTTAACTAGCAATGAGTTTTTATTATCATTCTCATTTGATTCATTATTTTTCTATCTTTTTCAACTCATAATTTGTTGGAAACTTACAGGGAGTTTAAGAAGCATAAATGTTATGATCCTATATCTATTGAAGATATGGAGATACTAGGAGATTGGGTAGAAGGGACTAAATCTCCATTGCTACAAGTTAATGAAGTTGAAAATTGGTTCGATACAGTTCAATTGGAAGGAGAACAATTCAACGAAGAGATTGGTAAAATATTGACTTGAATGCCAATTGTAAATAGTTGTCAATTATTTTGGAGAAATAATCCTAAATTAATGCATTTTTTATTTTATTTTTGTATGTATAGGAATGATGGATCTATTGCGAATGGTGGAGAACCAAGGACTACCACCTAGTAGAAGGGTAGAGAATCAAGGACAACAGACTACTACTACTGCTGCTACTATTGCAAGTGATGAGAATGAAGGAAATCATTATTAGATCTTATTTAAGTTGAAACGTTGAGGCAATATAATATAACTGTTCTTGTGTTCTTTCTTTATGTTTGATGACATTGATGTCTAACATGGATTATGTACTATTTGTGTCGTGCATCTTTAGAAATTGTCACTGGTTCTGGATAATTGTTGGTGTTTTTGAGTGATTAAACTGAATACAATGTATTTTGTCACTGGTTTGGATAATTGTTGTTGTTTTTAATTGATTTTTTAGTGGTTAAGCTGAATTAAATGAATTTTGTCACTTGTTCTTGATAATTGTTGGTGTTTTGAGTGGTTAAAATGAATACCAATGTTATAGATTTCGCTAGGCGGAGTCGGTGCGCCGAGTGCCCGCCTAGCGCCTAGGGCGCCTAGGCGGCCGATTTTTTTTTTTTTTAACTTTTTGCTCATGAGTGTATATATAAATAACATGTATGTTACTTATAGACACAAAAACTATTGGACTTTTATGGCTAGTGTAGCTATACTTAAGACTTCAATTGGTACATGAGGTTATGGGTTCGAATCCCATGTTTGTTGCTTCAAAATTTTTTTTTTACTTGAAAAAAAACACACACACACACACTTATAAAGGGGAAGGAGAGGAGAGAGAGTCCACAGACTTCTCTCCCCCCCCTCCGCTCCCCTCTCCCCTCCTCCCCTCCGCTCCCCTCTCCTCCCCTCCGCTCCCCTCTCCCCCCTCTCCTCCTCCCCTCCGCTCCCCTCTTCCCTCCTCCTCCCCTACGACGACGACGACGACGACGACGACGACGACGACAGCAACAGCAACAACAACAACAACCGACGGCGGCGACGACGGCGACGGTGGCGGCTGGTAAGTATTTAATTTTGTCAAATATGAATTTATTTTTTTATTTTTTTTTTTTTTGAAAATTTCAAAAAAAAATTAACCCTAACCATAACCCTAGGGCCGACTAGGGCCACCTAGGTCCGACTAGGCCCGCCCAGCGCCTAGGCCTACCGCCTAGGGCCTTTTCGGTGCGGCTGGCGGCCGCCTAGCGTCTAGGCGCCGCCTAGGCAGCCGCCTAGGCCGATTTTTAGAACACTGATGAATACACTGATGGTTTGAGATAAATAGTACTTGGTTTTGAGAATGCTTTTTTTCATTGTTGATTTTGTTGATCTATGTACAAAATACATTTTTTTAAGTATACAGTTCACAAAAACTGGTCAGACCCGGTTGAACCCCGGTCCGACCTGTACCAAAGATTTTCGGTTCGATCATCGGTCCGGTTTTTACAACATTGATTGGGAGTTTCCGTTTTCCTAGATGAACAGAAACCTAGTATCTGTCATTTAAATTTTAATTCTGATTAGCACTTCTTGCAATCTTAAATGCTTAAAAACATGTATACATCTGGACTTTGGTCTTAGATGCATGTTTAAAGACAATCAAGCGCTAGGACATATTTTATATACGAAAATGTTGTACATGCAGTATCAATGACCCTGCAATTTCTGCCCAAGTAACTACCTAGTAATGGAGAAAATCAATTGTGTTAATCCTTTTATTCCTTCTTAAGACCCAGCAATTTTCTGCCCAAGCAACACACGTGTTGGAACCTCTACATATTCGTATATCTCACAGTAGTTGGACAATAATTTACTCAAATGATAAAAACAGAAAAATAAACATTGACTAGTATCTAACCACCTATGGAAAAGGACGAAAGAAATGCCACCAGTTTTGGACAAATCTGCAGTTTGAGGACCCATATTGTGGAACAATTAGATGATCATCAAGTATATCCTCTATTTTTTCCTATAGATGCTCTTATCTCATTCACAAAGAATGCACACCTCTATAATTGTTTTCCTTCCAAGGATAGGTACATGGAAGAAGAACTCTAATTTTTCCTATAAATGCTCTTATCTTATTCTCGTTCACTAGTAAGCAATGCAGTTTAGCGCACATGGAACGAAAAGGTCAATAGACCGTTGCGACTAAGCCACATTCCCACACTTCGGCTAAGAAGCTGCACATTCCATGCTCTTGCTCGTTAGTAGCCAGTACAGTTAGCACATTTGGAATGAAAGGACCAAAATAATCATTAAAGCCTCCTCCACCAATCTTAGAAAATGACTCTTTCAGGTTAGCATGTCAGATAACTCCAGTCGTGCTGCTAAATTCTATAATGATGGCACAATTCTAGTTGGGTCATCTGGATCTGAACTGGAGGGCCTTACCATTTTGCTTGTTGTGATCACCTCTTATAAGTCTTGTAATTTACGACCACCTTTCGTATCCCTTTTGTATATCGCGGACAACTTTGTCTACTTTCTTTACTTGAACAGAGTAAAGGACCGACCAGGTCTAGATCAATGGATTTCTGGTATATTCTTGACGGTATAATAACACCTTTAAAATTCATCTTAGTTTGAAGAATTCTTCAACTTATGACAACAGTTAGAGATTTGTCCCTTTGGGTAATGAATGGTGATGCAGTACCCTGCACAAGCCTTCTAGTATGCAGAATGTCATAGTAAGATTATAATTTGAAGTAACTACGGCAATTTCCATAGTCACTTTTATTGAAGTAGGGTTGGATTATGGTTTTGCTCCCACCTGCCACCCCCACTACCACACTCCTGTTCTTTTCTCCCTTTATCAAGAGTAATCATTGTATCAGCAAAGTAGCAGTAATGCGGGTAGCATTGGGTTCCGAAAATCTTGTCAGCAAATGCTAAGAATGCTGGAAGCCAGTACACTTCTTGTATTCTTACTCTTTCAGCAAATGTACACAATCAATAAGCTAATAACACTGATGCAACACAAAGGATTGAACAGAGACAAGTCTGATTCAGTCAAGTAACAAGTTTTCTTGGTTTAGACGAATGAAAACCCCCGTCATGGGTATGGTAAATTACTATATAGATTCATAAACATAGCTGCTGACGGACTCATTAATTTGACTGCACCAGTAAAAAAAAGAATACTTGGACAAGGAACCTCAGCAGTCTGTGGCCTATGTTTATTAAGACACTCAGCATTGTCCATGTGCTGAGCAGGGAATGTAGAAAAGACAAATCCAGTATACTTTGTTCTCATTTGGACAACCCTCTTCAGTATTACTTATTACCACGCACAATCTTGAAGCACAGAAAATTGGTAAACCTTACCAGTGAATGAGCACCGGGTGTTTGAAGTGAGAAGATTAACACATTTAAACAAAATATAAAAAGTGCATTCAAACACCAAACATATACTCTTTCATTCTTTCTACTAGCAAGTGCTCATTGTATTCATTGTTTACATTAGAAAATTCATTGTAAACAGGATGAAACCGATCTTAGCTATAGTTGGATAGTTGGAAGTTGTAACAAATTGCTATTGTGCATGTATCCTATATATAGAGAACCTCATAACTCAGATAATGGTTCCCTATGTATTTTAGGAAAAGACACGTCATAACATCCTTCGCTTGTATGTAGAATAGTTAAGGATGTCATGAAAACAAATCAGAATCTCAATGTTCTGTCCATCTTATATGAGGTATATCTTATCTTCTTATACAAACAAACTGTACAAGGTATCAGTGAAACAATAGCAACAAGTATTCTCACGTTTTGGGGGCAAGCTTCTACAAAACATTATAGAAACAAGTATATGGTGAACTTTAAAAAACAAACTCATAGAACTATTGAAAAAAGGTCAAGTTAAATTCGTCTTATGTACAATTTCAAGTAAAGCTAACACAATTTTCAGATATAAGAAATTAACTGATACCTGAAAGGCGGATACAATATCATATGAATTGCCTTCAAAGTGACCAGGCTGCATGGAATAGAATAAAATAAGTACATAATACTGCACAGATTAAGACAATTGAGCATGAAGATGACAAACTATAAATTGTTTATGTTAAACAATCTTCAGTATTCTCTCCACACTATTACATGATACCTTTGAAGAGAATGTATGATGCTGGCCGCAAGTCTTATTTGAGAGACTGTTTTCTTAGAGAAAATGGAAGGCAAAATTACCTTATTTGCGAGAACTCTTAGGGCCTGTTTGGTGGTTGTTTTTAACTCAGTTTTCTGAGTGTAAAAAGCAAAAGCAGACAAAATAGTGTATGGTAAAGTAAACTGAGAAAGGAGGTTTGAAAAAAAAAAGGGAAAGTTGATGTTTAAACAAAGCTTTTAGATAAGAGAGAAAAGCTATTTTCTCAGTGAACAGGGTTGGAGGGCCCCTCCCCCCCCCCCTCTCTCTCTCTCTCTCTCTCTCTCTCTCTCTCCCCTCGCCACCTTCTCTCCCTCAGCCTCACTTTCTCTCCCTCACCACCTTCTTTCCGAAAGGGAGATAAAGCTCGAGGAGGAGAGGAAGTGGGCGGCGCGGAGGAGTCCGACGTGGTCGTCTCCACCACCCCTGACGAAGGAAGCTCGAAGAGGAGCTCGGGTTCTCCGAACGGCGGTGGTTGCGGTTGCGGCCGGGGCGAAGAAGTACTCGATGAAACCGGAGGAGAGGTCAGTCTCCTTCGGCCGCCTCCATGGCCGGTGGTGGCTCAAACATGCAACTCTCCAAACAAAAACAAACTATTTTCTTGGACACAGATCAGTTGATCAGAGAAGATTGGTTGCTTATGGACACAGATTTGTTATTATGGATATAGATTGGTTGCTCAAACATGTGACTCGTCCATGGCCGACATTGGGAGACTGGATCGATTGCTCAGAGAAGAGAGAATGGAAGGTGAAGAAATGTGTCTGACTGGAGACAAAAATTATTTATAAAATTATTATGGACACAACATATTCATTTTTTTTATTATGGATGCAGAATTATTGCATAAATTTATTTTCCTAAAAAAAATCCATCAAACAGAATTTTAAACTTTCTTTTCTGAAAACCATTTTTCAGATGAAACTAACCAAACAAAAAGTCAGAATCTTTATGCTCATAAAACAACGTTATAACTCACTTTCAAAAAACTATTTTTAGAACCAAATTTCAGAAAACATATCCAAACGGACCCTTATTTGGGTACATCAAATTTATATATAGTAATCCAATTGCCCATAACAAGAGAAAGCATGGCTCGTGCAACTTAACGGAGAAATCTACACCTACACTCATCTTGTTAACTCAATCATATTACACCAATATTATACTTAGTGGGGAAAGGGACAATATATAGGATCTCCTTGAATTGTACAAAAAATACTTCAATATAATACATGCATACACACATAGTGGAAAGATGATAAACCCTCACAAAGCAAGAGTTGCTTTCAAGAATCGTGATATTGGAATACTTCTTACTTATGCATTAAGTGATTAACAAAATGCATAGGTTAAAATACAATAATTTTCCAATTATTTCATGAACCAGTTTCAAATCGGTTGGTATAAGTAGTTTCAACGGATGGTAGGTTGTCTTTTCAGACGATACTAGAAACCTAGTCCACATTGGTTTTATGATGTGTAGATCCTGAAAGCTTTGGCTTTCTATGAATCTACACACACACACAAGGGTGTCGTCTGGTGCGACGGTAAGGGTTGCTACTTGCTACTTGATATGGGTAAGGCTTGCTACTTGCATCCCCAAGGATGCAAGTTTGAGTCACATAAACAATCTCTCCAAATATATGGGGTAAGATTGCGTACATCTTGATCCTTGCCACACCATGCGTAAGAGGAGCCTCATAGCACTAAAACACCCTCCTTATGGGCAATTGGATTACCATATATAAAGGTGTCAAAAGTGCCAAAAAGTGTTCGTTTACGTTCAAATTTTAACTTATTAATAACAAAGACTAGTGAACAAAAAATTTATAAAAAAAAAGTAAAAATGATGTAATTTATCACTGTTTCAAAAAGGAGCATATGATTTTTGGTGAAGAATTTAAAATGTCTTCCGATACATTCCCAAAAAAACCAATAATATTTTAAGCTACCTGATATATACCAGAGCATGGAGTCTTATGTTAACTCGTGTAAGAGGAAAATGGGAAATAAAGTTTAAAAATACAGTAATCAAGCCAAAGCCTATATGTGAAAAACCAAGTGGTTGGTATGTAGTCCTGGTTCTGAATGATAATTACCTTGATAGTTCCACCATAAACCATGATACTTGGCCGATTAAGTCGCCCCATTGCCATGATCGTCCCTGGCATCTGTAAGGAAATGTAACATAAAACACTGAAGGTTAGAAGTTATCCTAAAGTTAAGCACTCATGAAAAGGATGCAAACTTGGGTATATTAATAGCTTCTCGACTTAATGTTTAGCATCAAAGATTTTGAGGTTCAGAATCTCAATTAAAAGGGACAAAAATTTGGCTTAACAGCAATGACAATGTTTCGGATATAATATCTAGCACAAAACATGCTAGGTTCAGAATCTAAATATTATGGAGCGAAGAATTTAAATGAGTAGAAGAGAAATTAAGAAGCACAGGACACACGCAGTTCAGATCATGAAAAGTGATCTCGTAGGCATTCCTTTATCTTTATGTTGGATTCATTTTTATTTCCATGCATGAGTAACAGTGTTTTTTGAACATCTACTGATGATCTTTGTGGAATATTTATATGCACCATCTCTTAGTGCCATCACGGAACCTTCTAGACTTGAATTCAATCTCACCATCACTCAAATGTGTTCTTTCCGGTGGATGTTGCGTAAAGACCACAAATTATCTTTGTGATAATATTAGCACCATTAAC
The DNA here is from genome assembly GCA_029216955.1 of Iris pallida. Lineage (NCBI taxonomy): Eukaryota > Viridiplantae > Streptophyta > Magnoliopsida > Asparagales > Iridaceae > Iris > Iris pallida. The sequence goes on from JANAVB010043220.1 coordinate 12,670,854, forward strand.
ATCACTATAAATCCTGTTGCCATCTTGCCCGCAAGATTTGACAAGTTGTACAAAAACTTGACAATGATGATCTCATTCACATTAGCGCCTACCAAACGTACCAATTACCTCGAATAAAATCTTCTTCTTTTAGTAATTAAGGGGGTCTTCTTTTTTTCACTTATAAGTGAGGGTCAGTTCACTTATAAGTGCACTTATAAAATATGTTTTTTTTTCACTTGTCAGTAATTTTTTTTCACTTATAAGTGATTTTGTTGTTTTTTTTTGGCACTTATAAGTGTTATTTTACTATTATGCCCTCTCATATAAGACATGGATAATAGATGACGATCCAAAAATATGCAGGCCAAAATATTGTGCTACAAATACAAAAATTGGAAGCGATTCGGAAGTCGGAGCTAGGAGATATGGTCTCACGAAGTCGCGATAAATGCTAAAAAATGAGATGGATGCTGAAAAACGAGGCTGCTTTTGGAACGAGTTTTGGGACTGTTTTGGACGGGTAAGAGAGGGGATTCTTGGTTGTTAGGAAGGGGAAGGGGAAGGGGAGAAGAAAGAGTGCTTAGGTTTATATATAGGAAAACCAGTTTCTATTAGAATTTGAACAAGTGAAGAAATTTTTAGGTTTGTACAGGGACAAGTAGACTTTTCAGATGTAATAAGTACTTAAGCAATCCAATAAAGGGAATAAATCACTCATGAATTTGGAGCTAAGTGCGAAAAACGAACGCACTTGGGACCAAATTCACTTGTATAAGTTATAAGTGAGGCTCCACGCACAATAAGTGAAATATAATTATAAGTGGGGGAAAAAAGATCCCTTAAACATCAAATCTCCATCCGATGACTATGGAATCATTCGACTCATAATAAGCACGATGTACTCAAGAAAGCTCACATTTTTTCCCCAAATATATGAAATTGGAAAGGGGGAGAGAGAAAGCTCACGTTTTTATCGCAGCCGGGGATGGATATGTTCCCGTCGTACCACTGCGCGGCCATGACGGTCTCGATGCTGTCGGCGATCAGGTCTCTCGACTGCAGGCTGTAGCACATCCCCCTGGTCCCCATGGATATGGCGTCGCTGACCCCGACGGTGTTGAACCGGAAGCCGACCATGCCGGCCTCGCGGACCCCGTCCCTGACCTCGGCGGCCAGGTCCATGAGGTGCATGTTGCAGGTGTTCCCCTCGTACCAGACGGAGGAGATGCCGATCTGGGGCTTCGACATGTCGGCGTCGGAGAGGCCGACGCCGTAGAGGACGGCCTGGGAGCCCCCCTGGGACTTGGGCTCGGTGATGCGGGAGCTGTACAGGTTGAGCTTCGTAGCACCAGGAGAAGGAGGAGGAGGCGGGGAGTCGATCTGCTGTTGCGGTGGTTGGGTTTGGATGGTGGCGCGGATCGGGAGGTGGCGGCGGCGACGGGATGATCGGGAGTGGAGGAAGAGTGGGGAGGAGATGGTGAGGGATTGCATGGTGGTGAGGAATTAGGGTTAGGGTTAGGGTTAGGGTTTTGTGATGGTGGTAGAGAGAGGGGGGGGCGGGGGTTTATTGGGGGTTTAGGGGAGAGAGAGAGAGAGAGAAGAGAAACGGTTAAGCTGTAGTGGGGAAACTGTGTGGACAGCACATAAGACAAATTAGGGCTGCAAATGAACAGAGCAAGCTCACGGGCTCGGGTCCTTGGTCAGATTTGCGTGCTGCTTATGGATATGGATAAGAAAAAAAGGGTTAGTAACAGGGCCTTGGTACAGAGCAGTGCTACGTCCACGGGTTTGGACCATAGTCCTGTCCTGCAATCACGTATCGCACGCTCATTAGAGAAAGGACAAGATAGGTCCGATATGATATATGGGAGCCGGTGGGGGGTGACACGTCCACACGCAGTCACACCCCGCGGGCCAAAAAGGACTTCCGCTTCATATAATATGTCATATTATGATTTTTAATTTTTAAATTGTATTAGAATTTGGGTTTCTACATGGCTCAATATTGGTAACGTGTCTCTTACGGAATCTTCTGTATGCAGCAATAGTGTTTATGGCTTCTCACATGTGGGCATGTGAGTTGTATGTTTACCTTTCTTATGGTCCAAATTATAGCATAGACTATTCACGTATATTACTTATTCTTCATGTCTTTTAAATACAACTTGCGGTTAGTCACCTCGCTTCATCATAGAACCTGATCTCAACTATCAAACTTCTCTCGTACAATTGAATGCTTGGCCAAGGCTAAGTTGTTGTTTTTCCTTCAAAGAACATGTTGGCTGTAACTTTAAGGTTAAATTTTGTAAGGGTTGGCACATAACCAAAAATCGCAGTTCTAAGAACCGGAAGCAGAAGCCATCTCGTAAGTGGTTTGTCAATGCAAAGGAGTGGCTAAGTGATATAGAAACAGTAGGAACGGACGTTGTTCCTGGCTTTTTGCCCACAAAAACTGCTACAGAGAAAGAAATGGTTGTTCCTGCAGATGAAAACCAGATCGTGCTGTACAGCAAATTCATTTTAGGCATGTCAAACATTTTGGCAGTTCTAGCATCACTTAGAACTGCCAAAAAGTTTGGCAGTCCTAAACTGGATTTGCTGCAGTTTATGACTGCCAAATTTTTTGGCAGTCCTACATGCTGATAGGACTGCCAAAATCTTTGGTAGTCCTAAAATGGATTGATTGTACATGCAACATGTTCAATGGTGTATGTAGGACTGTCAATTTTTTTGACAGTTCTTTCAATTGTTAGGACTGTAAAAAAATTTGACAATCCATCATCGTCCTCGTGCGACTGTGGATGAATTTTTGAATTTCGTAACCCTAAAATGGATTCAAAACTTTAAAATTCCATCTATGATGAATATTAAATCAAATTTTAGTTATTAGAAGATGAAATTTAGGCGTGAACATTAATTGAGAGAGATTTGAAAGAGAAAAGGTTTAGGATTTTGGGAGGGAGAAGGGAAGAAGATAAAAAAAAAAGTGACTTATATACCAACATTTGGGCTAGCTCTGAGTAATTTATCAAGTGGCAAACTTGTAAAGACACACACACAAAAATTGGGGCTAGCCCTGAGTAAGGATTGAAGTGTCTTTATAGTTTGCCAAATAAAAATGAGATCCAAATTCTAATACCGAACAATTTGAAAACCCAAACCCTAATATCACATATTATATGAGACCCTATTACTAAATAACCCCAAAAGAAGGCATAAGTGCAATTTGATATCCTTAACTATTAACTATAATTAAATTGTTATACTAAATTTTTTATTCGACACTTTGATACCATCATCTATTTAACATTTTCAACTTATTATCCAAAAACAAAATAAAATAAAATTATCCCTTCTTACCCACCAAACCCCCTCAACCCCCCTCCTCCCTCCAACCAACCGCCCTTCAGCCACCTAACTGCCCTCATCCTTCCCCCCGGCTATCCACACCCCCCGGTTGCACCTCCCCTCCTCCACCTCTCCCCTCTCCGCGGTGTCGACACCATCGTTGTTGTCGTCGCTGGTGGCGCACGCACACGAAAAAGAGGGGGCGGAGGGTTGATGTAGCCGGGGGTGGGGGAGCGGATGGAAGGGTGGTACAACCAAGGGATGGGAGGACTGAGCGCGAAGGGTGGTACAACCGAGGGATGGCGGGAGTGAGGGCGGGCGAAGGGGGTATGCAGCCGGGGAGGAAGAGAGTGTAGTGTCCCATCCCTACATCGTGCCCCGTTCTTCGTCCACGGGGTGCGCGAGAAAGAAATACTGTCGCTATCGATTCGGTCGGGACCGATAGGTCGGAATCGATCGAATCGGTCAAACGGGAACGATTGAATTAAGATATTTTTCTCGTTATGGAAAGGCTTCTTCGGAATCAAGTCCCATATTCAGCGGATTGCGCCTCGAGGATAGACTCTGCGGCTGAGTTAGGAGAGACCTCCCTTTGCTCTGTTTTTCATGCCGCACTTACTTTGGTTTTGGCTTTGGTTTTTTGAATGCGTTTTCGTGAATATTTTCATTAATGTTTTCATGGCTTGCGTTTCGAACTCGCATTTACATATCAAATTTCTTGAATAATACAGTGTTCTAATCAGTTGCTTGTGCAATTTCAGGTAATCGCGTAGGCGACGTCTAGCGTGATCAACGAGTCTCTCGTCTCGAACAGAAATTAAGGTGAGTGGCTGACCTCCTTTACCTCGACCCTCTATCTCAAAAAAAATAAGAAACGAATCAATTATAAAGTTGTCATAACGATACCATAAAAACGTGCCTTAAATCACTTGTTAACGTAGCACGGTCATAGAAAACTTGTATACAAGGGCTATTGTTTCTTCGGACGGTATTCCGGGGCCATGGGACCGATCCGGCCTAGGAAGAAACACGATAGCTATGCTGGATTGTACCGCGGGTATTCAGTGCTCCTTCAACGGGGCTCGCTACCTGTGTTGAACGTGCACCATCTAAACCAAGCTATGTCCAGAATAGTTTTCATGCCAATGACCTCCGCAATTATGTACTAGTTAAACTTATGTTATGCAATATGACAGGGAAGAACATGGTAAGATTTATGTTGCACGGCACGCTATACAGTGGGTAAGTTCTAGCGTAAATTCTCCTTATTTATGTTCCATCAAACTGTTTGCATGAAACTAACTAGGATGGCTCGAAAGATCACTAAAATAAGTTTATGTTTTATCTAAATTCTCGAACCAAACGAGAGCATGGAAAATAATTAGCCACTTGCCAGTACACGTTGATTATACTGATCCTCGCTATCCACAGGTGCTATAAATCAAGAGGAGCGTGCCGCGTGACTGAAGACAGCGCTCGTGTGTTTTGAAGCTTCGTTCATGCATGCAAAGTCTTGACTCAATCTCTTTTGAAGACTCCGTAATTGTCCAAGCTGAGATGTCTCGACTCTCCCCTATCCCAGGTGTCTGCATACTTTGGTTGTATAAGGGGTGCAATGTATGGAACGACTATCTTATCGATGTTCATTTTGTAATAGAGTCAGTATGTAGCCCGCGCGGCACCTTGTATCGAGTCTGTAATATAATGTTCATTATCAATAAAGCTTAAGTTTTTTTTTTATATAATATGTTCAATTTACTCTGCGTATTCTCTTGTTGTTGTGTTTCGGATAACCTTATGACTATGCCTTGTGCGATCGCAACTTAGGTTCGCACGATATCACGCATAGGAGACGACTATCGATTTTACGGAATCGGAGCGTGACATAATGGTATCAGAGCACGTGTTTACGTCCTTTGGCCTTCTGTTTGAGTCTCGAACCTTTGACCTCGTTTCGATGAGATGAGTTATTCCATACAGTGAGTCTGTAATATTTTTTGAGACTAATATGAGTTGTCCCCTATCCCAGAAGTCCGAGAAGCTGTGGACAGAAATGAAGTAAGTGCTTCGAGCGGCTCGAGTAGCTCGGGAGAGGGACCCTCAAACGCCTCCATGGAACCCATGGAACGGATGATGCGCATGCTGGAAGTGCAACAACTTCAGGCTAGGCCAATCAGCGCCTGAACGAACAACATCGACAGCACGTTGAAGACCAGCGGAGACAAGCTGAGGCACGACAGACTCAGTTTTAGGCCCGATTCGATACGCAATTCAAGTTGCAGCAGAAGCAGTCTGATACTCTTCAGCAAATCGTACAGACAGTTGTGGCCAACGGCACTCTGCAATGACTCATGCCGTAACCGAGCCTACGGTTCGGCCGATAGATATCGAGCCGGAGGTACCCGAGCGACTACCTGCAACACCAAGTAGTTCCAACTTTGAGGTGTCAAAATTCACAAAAAATTGCCGCACGTCCTTCTGCGGTACTGAAGACCCTTCTTTGGCAATCGATTGGTTGGAGGAGTTGGAAGACCGATTCGAGCTTCTAGGCGTTGATGAACCAAGAAAGTTGCATGTGCTCAGCTTCTACTTCGATTGAACGCGCATGACTTATGGGCAGTATAAAAGCGAGCGATTCGACGTGATGACGAGACAGCGACAATCTCTTGGGCCACCTTCCAACAGGCGTTCGAAATCGAGTACCTTCCTGCAGCCGTTCGACAAGAAAATGAGAATGCAGTTAAAGCAAGGGAATATGACGGTGCGGCAGTACGCAGCATAGTTCAATAAATTAGCCAAATTTGTTGGATCATTCTTGCCTATAATGGAGAGTCACGCTCAGCGATTTAAAGTGGGTATGCAGCCCTCTATCTCTGCTCATGTGTCAGTTTCGAAATACAAGACAATGGGCGAGTCCCTGAATCACGCTCTCCGCCTTGAGCGCCAATATCCCCCAGCTGCTGCCGGCACTATGCATACATATAATCATAAGTGCCTTAGCCATGCAGGAGGGAACAATGTGACCAAGCGTCCGAACAATAGGCACCAAGGCGGTTACCAAGGGCGGAACACGGGACCTCGCTGTAACAGATGTCGCCGATTCGGACACCTAGCCGTCGATTGCGAAGTTCTTGAAGGAGGATGCTGGAACTGTGGTAAATGGGGACACTTCAGTTCAAATTGCCCGGCCAAGAGACCGAACCCAACGACGCCTCAGCAGCAGCAACATCGTCCAGGAAACCAGAGACCAGCACCTCGAGCCTAACAACCCGCGCCACAACATGGTCAGGATCATCGCCCCAATGCCCAAGGTCACGTCTATGCCATGACTCGAGATGAGACATTTGCCTCTGATACAGTCGTATACACAACATAAGATCCCAAAACACAGTAGAGAGTCAAATAGAAGTATAGAAATAGAATGCAAAGTCACAACACAGTAGAGAGTCAAATACACAACATAAGATCCCAAAACACAAATATAGTATAAGTCTCATAAGCTAGCTGGCTCGCAGTCAAAACAAACCTAACTAGCAGATCTAAATAGGTGAAATATCATCTACGGGGTCCAGGGATAACTGCTGGTCAAAGTCTCCATCCTAGCCATACCAATAGAAGGTAGAGCAATCAGCATCTAAGTCATCTGTAAACATCAACGGTTATCCTGTCAGGAAAATGAGCAAGTACAAACCACCAACAATAGTTCTATAGTATTGACAAATGTTGTAAGAGACAATCACAATAGAATACAAGATGAACATATCAAGATGGAAATATAACAGGATATATAAAGCAGGAAATCATGTCAGGGCGTATCATGCAGGAAAGTAGAACTGAGCGGGATATATCTGATGTAATAATAAATGTAAAATGTGCCTCGAGTATTATAGCATTATGTGATCGGTTTGGGACAAGATCAGGCTATTCTATTTGACCATCTACGAGTACAGGACCTCGGGCCAGCCAGAATGGAAAGCTATAAGACAAGGAGTAGCACAGGTCAGGCTTTACCCTACGTGAGGCGAGGGTATAGCTATGATACAAGTGGTAACGGGAATGCAAGTAGGGGTATTGATCACATAACTTATAATAACTCTCCATCCCCGAATAGTATACGGATCCGGACATAGTACGTCACGACACGGGATTCCCTAAGAAGGTAGCTACTCCCTCTCAGGAATCGGTGTCAATACAAGTACAAGAACAAGATCGAGCAAGTACCAGTATCCCAAGAAAATCCAGGAATAACATCTCATGACAGGAATCCGATATATACTAGTCCGTGCACCCTCGTGTCGAGAATCAAGTAAAACACTATAACTGAATCGGATACAGAAGATATCAAGACAAAGAACTACTATCAGAGAATGTACTTGCCTGCTGTCCTGAGCTGTCATGTAAGGTTGATGCTCAGAGTGATCTCATAGACCTAGAGATAATATATTGTAAGCTAATTAGGGTTTGACAATGTTTATGAATGATTTCCAATGTATGATATGCAATCTAGGTCAAACTCAGTCAAACTAAGTCAAACTAGGTCACATCAAGTCAATCTAGGTCAAACTAAGTCACACTGAGTCACACTAGGTCTAACTAGGTCACAGGAAGTCAAACCAAGTCAAACTAGGTCAAAGGTTGACTTACAGTTGACTTTTGGTCAACTGGTCAACTCTAGGTCAAACTAGTCTAATGTTGACTAACGGTTGACTTTTGGTCAACTGGTCAACTCTGGTCAAGTCCGGTCAAGTTCTAGTCACTTTAGGCTAAGTTTGACTTTCGGTTGACTTTTGGTTGACTTTTGGTCAAAACGGTCAACCGAGGTCAAAACTAGTCTAAGGACACTAATCCTAACATTTACCACCAAGACAATCAATTTCTAACCATATCTTAAACTATAAAACTCTTACCTTAGTCTTCTAGGTAATTACCTTAACTTCTCTAACACAACCCATATCCTATTACCTTACTAACATAGACTAACAATACCCTTATCTTTTAACACACACACTCACAACTCACACACACATACAACATTGTTCATAGGACTGAAATGAATGGATGGAATGGAAATGGAATGAATGTTTGGATACATGGAATGCATGGACTGTTTTTTGAATGTGATGGAAAGGATTGTGATGGACTGGATGGTATGCGAAGGGTGAATGGGATGGGACTGATGTGTAGTGGATAAATGAAGGGACTGATTTTGTTTAACAATGAAGTGGACTCAATAGGAAAGAAATAGAGTGATATGTGGACTGATTTCGAATGTAATGAAATAGGAAATGGAATGGAAAATGGATGAATGGAATGTATAGACTGATTGTAATGGACTGAATTTGTAATGGGAAAGGGGTTGAACAATGGACTGAATTTAATATGGGAATGTATGGAGAATAGGGACTGAATGTATAATCTGAAATGAATTGGACATCAGACTAAAACATGGATGCATAGGGGACTAATACCATCTGAAATGGGACTGATGTATGGGGATTGAATGGAATGAATTTATGGACTGTTCTTGGTTGGGTGAAGCTGGAATTGGGGACTGAATTGTGTTCACTGTACTGCAAAGCAGGGCAACAAGTGCCCTGCTACTGCTGCTGCATTCTCGCAGCATGAGCTGCTGTTGCTGTCTCATTTGACCTGCTGCTGATGCTGTCCTGCTGTTGCCAAAAGGGCAGCAACTCCTCCCCCATTCACTCCACTTCCTCTCCTCTCTACTCTCTCTAAACTCCTCTCTATCACTCTCTCTTCTATCCATCTATTCTCTCACTCTCTACTCTATCTATCTCACTCTCTAAACATATATACAAACACACAATCTCACCACACAAACACTCGCAAATACATACTCATATCAACATACCTCTCTCGTACTCTCACAAAATCAATCCTTCCCTTCTACTAACACACACTACACTCTAACAAAGACACTACATCAAACCCCTCTCTAAACACAAACACAAGATATACAACCCACAAACAAACACACACTAGTGACACATCAATATATATCTATATGTTCACAAAATAGTGTAACACCCATATTCGGAATACGTATTTTATCAGGCGTATATGTATTTCAGACCTGTATTTATTTTCTCGGATTTTGGCATGTACTTGTAATTGGCTTGACTTGCAGATTTTGGTTCTCGTAATTGGGTTTTACCTGGCTTGGTTTATTTTGTGGAGGAGAATTGGTTTGATTTGGTTTGGTTTGGTTTAACATGCATTGGAACACCTTAGCCTATGTTCAACCCTCATTCCACCACAACCACCCTCATTAAATCCCACCTAACTTTTCTCTCTCCTCTTTACTTTCACTTATTTTCTCCATCTCCTTCTTCTTCCTTCCTCTACACAACTCACCTCCATCCATAGGCAAGTGCACCTTGCCACCACATGAGAACCCTATTTTATTTGTCCATTAGCTAGATTAGGCCATGGAGATTAACATTAGAACTTGACATTTTGTGATTTGGAGTCTCCTTTGTTCTAGATCTAAGTTTTCTCTATTTTCGGATTTACATGGTTTTGATCTATTTTAGTTGAGATTTTGTGGGTTTTGATGCTTCCATGTGGAAGAGAATTCAATTTTACTCAAGTTAGACCTTTGAAAATCTAGATTTGGCTTTGATTTGACAAAGATATGAAAGATTGAATTTTTTGGTATTCTTGATGTTCCTCTCGGCCTGGAGAAGAAGATCTACAGTCTGCGCTCTTTAGCGCAACACTGGACCGTGCAGCCTCCCCGCGCCGCGCTCTTTAGCATTGGTCGCTGACTGTACAGCCTGGCCGCTGCCCGATTGTGCAACCAACCCTGCGCCATCGGCTCCTGCGCGCTTGACCCCTGCGCAGTCTGCATCCTGCGCCATCCATTGCCTGCGCAGTCTAAGCCTGCACAATCTGCATCCTGCGCCATCCATTGTCTGTGCAGTCTAAGTCTACGCACTTCGCAGCCTGTGCCAACCATTCCTGCGCAATCCAACCCCCTGACCCCTTGCGCAAACCACTGGCTCTTGGAGTTTTGGTTTTATTTCCTTAAGCTTGGCTCTTCTATAGTCCTGTATATTGATATTTTATTAGATATTTTACGCCCATTTTATATCCTTACGCCTTTTGTCATGAACTTGATTTTACTTAATATGTTGGAATGACTATTGTACATGGCATGGTATGACAAGGAACTAGCATAACACGACAGTGACCCGTAGTGGTGCACTCCTGACATGACCAACCTGACATGATAGTGGCCCGTCGTGGCACACTCCTGATAAGTACCCTGACATGATTTATCTTGATAACTTGATAGTGGCCCGTGGCGGCGCACTCCTGACTTGACTTGACTTGTAACTTGTAACTTGCCTCGTATAATCAACTTGACACCGTGGGTGTTCCTGCTTGCTTGCTTGTGCAATCCACTTGTCTTGTCTTGCATCATGTCTAGGACGTGACTCCCTGGTTTCCCACGGTCAGGGATTCGCACTGAATATGGATTAGGCTAATGACTAGATCAAACTATAGTTCATGGAGAATTTCCAGTTATAAGCAATCTCGTTATCTGGGCGCTCTTAATTGGACTTGTAGCTTGCCGACGAGTAGAGCACATTTCCAGCGCACTGTCATGTGTTGCACCCTCTAAGTCACCTAAGGGTATATCGTCTCCGGGGCGATGTACCCAACCATACTCTCAACCCGCGGAAGGATAACTGGAAGGTCTGCAGGGCTTGGGACAGGGAAATTCTCATTGCATCTTGTTAGTAATTAGGCTTGTGATAACCCTAGTTAGTTAAAGTAGTAAGCCGTAGTAATTGCTTGGCCGCTTGTGAATGGATAATGACTAGCCCTGTCTAAGTCTTGTCTAGTCCCTGTATCCTGGTACTCCTGAACATGATTGTTTTACTTGCTTTAACAATAATTGGGTAGGGACAAGGAGATATTCAGGCGAAGGGTTACAACCCCGGTCCTTGTTTGGTTTACGGGTTGTAACCTGGCTCCCAGAATGGTTCCACGTCTCTAGTCGTTTATTGTCCTGACGTGCTCTTTATTACTTGTACTTTTTTTTCATTTTCTTATGTTCTGATATGCTGGCTTTTGTTCTTATTTCGTGGCCTCCTTTGTGGCACTTGCTCTTTTTAGGGTTTGACCCAGCTGGTTTTGTGTGACCAGATTTCGGAGCAGCACCCGAGGATCTACCGAACCTCCAGCCCGATGGTGGCGACTAGAAGGAACCCGGGCTACGAGTGGATTTTCTATTTTGTTTCGCTCACTCTATTGTAAAATTATTCTTTTGAGGCGTTTAGCCGACGAGCACCTGTTAGCTCGATGCACTTTTACTTACTGTCTGCCTACGGGCTGTAACATGATTAACAGATCCTAGGGTTGATCATGTATGACTAAACTCTTGCTAGTCCTGACATTTTGTAACGACTAGCTTCATGATCAACTGAATATGTAATGTTTGGGACGCCTTACTATTGTATATTTAATGATCATACATCTTGTGACTTTTACTTACTTGCTTGTGATTGAGACACTAGGCTTGTTCATGACCTTAAGAGACTATTGGCTTGTAGATAAATCCTCATGTATCTAGACAGCCGTGACCGTATAGCGAGATGGATTCCATTTCATATACGTAGCTGGCTATGTCTGCCCCCGCTCTCCAGTATTCTGGTTCTGGGGCGTGACAAATAGTCTACTAATGTAATATACCCAAATTGACATGTAAACATACAAATATAACATTGTAGGCTAAACCACTTGGATACTAACATAGACATACACATGAAACTTATTCTAAATATCCTAATTAACATCAATCCACTCTCTAACATATCAAAAACTGAAATTAGAATATAAATAATCCTATTAGGCAATAAACCAAACACATGGGGTGTCTTATTTGAGATATTTACACTAAGACACAAGACACAATCCCAACTTATTCTAGAGGGCTCCAAATGGTCTCAAATTTGAATCTAAAGGGGACACATGCATGAGGATGGATCCTACGGATTCAAAACTAATTTATATATAAAGGAAATCGATTTAGAGGATGGATTTTACCTATTGGGAGTGGAATCCCAATGAAATCCTCAAGGACACGGCTCCGATATGAAGATCCCTCAAAGTGGACACTCCTCCTTGCACTTCTCTTCCAATCCTTGGTAGCACCCTTCCCTTGGAGAATGGAAATGGTTGAGGGAAGATTTGGTGAAGGATTGACTTGATTTGGAGATCAAATCAATGCAAAAGCTCCAAAAGAGGGAAGAACAGTTGAGAGCTCCAAAAAGAGGCAAGTTCTAAAGAGGGAATGAACTAATACCTACCTAAAGTGGCCGGCCAATATAGGGCATATTAGGGTTAGGTTGAAGTGTCCCAAACACCCCTCTCAAGTCTCAAATGGTTAGGTCTAGCCTAGGTTCAAGTTTGAGATCAATCGGATCTAGTTTGAGTCTCTAATCAACTAATCTAATAAAGGGGAAATAGACTAGTCTAACCAATCTAATTTGTGGAACAGGTGGGCCATGTCTAACTTAACTTGGGCCCCTTCTAGAGACTAAGCTACCCGAGTCGCTATAACAAGTCGGAACGAGACGAAACTCGAACCCTACTAAACAAATCATATAAATAAATTATAAAATTATAAAATTCCAAAAATGTTAAAATATGAAAAAATAACCAAAATACCCTTAGCCTAAAAAGTGGTAATTAGCTAATCTAACCTCATGGGTTAGACCTCCATGGTCATGGTTAGTCTCTAGACTAAACAGCTCTAAGGTTACATTAGCAAAAAGGACAAAACCACAAAACACTAATTTAATGATATTAAAAATAATCAAAATTCACCAATAACTTAATGACATGATTTAAACCTATTATTAAATGGTAATTTTATAAAAGTTCAAAATTACCCATGTTTTAGAAAAGTGGTGGTTACAGAATTGGCGACCAATTCCACCATCTCATCATACATCTCAAAGTCGGCCTCAGAATAATCCATCATCATTTGGCCACCATCTATTCTAAGTCCCAAATTATGGTGGACGTCATCCAAAGTGATCATCTCCCCGGGTCCGAGATGAAAACTGTTGGTTTTTGGATGCCATCGCTCTACAAACGCAGAAATAAATGCGTGGTCCAAGATCTTATACAAGTATTTTGCCAAATTTTGCAACTCGGTGGGGGTGATTTTGGCCTTCACACTTTCTTTCAAATTATCAAACTCCCATGTACTGCACATCTTAGCGTGGTTGATGACCCTCAAAAGACGCGAGCTTTTCTGAAAATAAAACACATAAAGAAAGTATAAATACAAAATAAAACTATTAATTCCAAAAGTAAATTTACATTAATGTAATGAACTTGCCGGATCCTTCCATATTTGATAACAAACGTGGTTATCGATCGATGTCAATAGAGAGCAACCGATCGGGCTCACTTGTTCCTCGGGTGGATGAGACGGCCCGGAATCTGGGTCACCTCTTCTTTGAACAATGGGTACATCATCATCATCGGAGGAGGAAGATTCATGAAGAGTCATCGGTTGTTTCGACTTAGTTGCAACGTGTTTGGTTCTACGTCTTCTAACTTGAGAGGGTGCCTATGGTTCTTTGATAGTTATTGGTTTCTCGAGAACTCTCCCATCTTGACGTGTCTTGTGTCCGATGCGGTAGGACGTTTTCTTTTAGGACTAGCGTCAATTTTCTTCTCCTTCGGGTTCGGAACGCGACTATAAAACACAAAACTTAATTAAAGGAGATTGAAATTATGGCATAAAATACTGTACAACAAGTGCATTTCAGGATTGCCACAAATTTTGGCAGTTGTGATGTACATCAAGTACATTTCAGAACTGCCACATTTTCTGGCAGTCCTATATACTTTCAAGACTGTCAGAATTTGTGGCAGTCCTGAAATGCACTTGTTGTACATCGGGACTGTCACATTTTCTGGTAGTTCTAACAGTATTTAGGACTGCCAGAAACTATGGCAGTCCTAAAGTCGACTTGGCTGAATGTTGTTAGGGTTTACTTCGATCAAGAAATTGGTTACATATAATTGAAAAAAAATTACATTGTATGTTTTCCATCATAATGTATACTTGGGTTTTGGGAATAAACATTACAAGTAGAATATGACAGGAAAACTAGGATTTTGGGAAGAGAGAAAGTATTAGGATTGTACCTTATTTGTGAGGAGCCTTTGGGTGCCATCGAAATTGGGAATGAGAGCTTGGGGAAGGTGTTAAGATGAAGAAGAAGATGTAGCCTGGGGAGGGAAAAAAATGGTGGAGGAGAAGAAGAAGAATATGAGAGGGGAAGTAGGGTTGAAATGGAGCTCAAATTTGGGGGGGAGGGGGGGGGGGGGGGGGGGGGTGGTTTGGTTTGGGACCGCCCAAAGAGCAAAAAATTGGGTGTCCTGACTAATTTTTCCCCAAACTAGGGCTAGTCCCAATCCTGATGTGCCATGAACAAGTTTGGCTGTGCCGTTATAAATAGCCAAAAATTTCTCAAAGAATAATAATTGGATGTGTGACACTAGTTAGGGTCTGCTTGGTAACGGTGTTTTCACCGGTTTTGGGGTGTTTTTGAACTGGTCGTTTATGAAAACCCCTACTTGTTATTTTTTTTGAGGCACCGATTTTGGTCGACTCAAAAATCCCCCTAAGCCGGTGTAATGTATTTTTGTGTGGCTTTATAAACACCCCAAATCGGTGGATTTTGAGCGGCTCTATTTTTTTATTCCATTTATATCCTCACAAAAATATATATAATTATAACTACTGATACCCTTTCCTATTTAATTTATTCGTGTAAAAAAATTTCAGAACCGCTCGTTAGTGAATTACCAAACATGGATTGGACTGGTTTAAAATCCGCTACTTAAAAACCATCCAAAATCGGACCCCTCATAACCTCTCGTAACCGGTACTCTAAAAACACCTCATAACCGCTACCCCTACAATTGCCAAGCAGACCTTTAGAATTTGGGGTTCTAGTTTACTAATTAAAGTTTTGGTTGATAGTTTCTAAAAATTAGTTGTGTTTTTCCGATTAATGGTTATATATTTATTTTTCAATGTCAAATTAAATATTAATTTTATTTTTGTATTCTTATTATAAGCTAAAATATTTTACTAACCTTGTGTCGGAAAATTATTCATAACATTATTTCAAAATAATTAAATTAACCGAAATGTCACATTCCTAAATTATATAGTACAAGTCAAAGCAATTACAAAATATATCATAAACAAGTCTCTTACTATTTTAAGGACATCAAAAGCAATAGAAGTACATCAATGTCAATATTTTGTGTATAACTTCCTATGTTAAGGACACGAGATAAATAGCTAATTTTAGTGGGGGTAGTATTTTACTTTATTTAGAGGTTGGATTGCAAAGCAAAGTGCAAATTATGGAAGGTTTTTTTTTTTTCCGGATCCTCTGATTAGTTGACAAGCTCTACGTACATCTAATTAGATTTTTAAAAAAAAATTGTGGGGTTAGCTTTAAATTTAATTAGATTCAATTAGTGATTCACCTCTAGTTAGAGATAGAAATACCTCTCCCCTCTAAATTTTGATGAATGTACCATCACTTTCGCTTGCCTCTTGTAAGTACAAAAATTAGGGAACTTAGGTCTTTGCTCCTAAGAGCATCTCCAACCCTCTATTGTGAGTTTAGAAAAAATGGTTGCCGCATAGGAATGCCAAACTTTCATTCCAAAAATTCGTCTCCAATACAAATGTAGAATAAAAAAAAGTAGAAGAATATTCAGATAAGGCAGGCATATTAACACACAATGCTCAGGAGTGGACTACGATTCACTCAGTTTTGCTTGTACAGAGGTCACAACACCAAACGCTTTCTGTGCTGTAACAAGCAATGCAGACTTGAATTCCTTTCCATGAAGCAGCAGCAGCACATATTTTTGTTCAGCGAACAAAAGGAAATTGAGGGCTGCGGAAGAAATACTGCAGAGAGCAGAGACCACTGTCAGGTGCCGGCTGATAACGTTGAACCTGCGAGCCAAGTCCCTTCTGACTGCCCGTGCATCGAAAGATCTCGATACGGCCAGAGGAACCGAAAGGAGGTGCTGGTAACCTTCCAGTGACTGGAGTTTGCATTAGAGAGCCATTGTTCTTGAGGAAGGAAGGATACGGCAGCTCTGGCGGCACAGGTCCTTGAGGATCTTCCCAATCCACCACTGGGGGAGTGTTCTCAGGAAACAAGCTAGCATGCACTCGGGGAACAGATGCAGGATCATGATAACCCTGCAGATGGCTGGCGCTTCGGGGTCCCCTTGTTTTCCTCGCGACATTGGCTGCAGATGGGGGGCAGCCTGCAACTCGGACAAGTAATACTTTCCCATCAATCCGGTACCCGTTCATCCGGGTCACAGCCTCCGCAGCAAACCTCGGACTGGTATACTTTACAAAGCCGTATCCTTTGCTTGAACCTGTGGTCTTGTCCATGACCACAACTGCTTCACAAAGGGGTCCGAAAGGTACAAATAGCCCCCGTAACCTATTATTATCCACTGACCGGGGAAGGAAGCAAACAAACAGTTTAGATTCATCAATGTTCTGAGCCTTGCCACTGCATGATGATAAAGAAGCACCACCCAATGCTCTTCTGCCCCCCGTCCATGGATGGGTGGGTCCGGGAGGCACCGAACCACCAAACCAGGAGGTGGAGACTGTAGAGCAAGCAGAGGCGACATTGCTTGCAAGCAGAGGAGTTTCCTCCCTGCGCGTTGAAGAATTTACTTCACCAAGCTCCCTTAGCTGGGCTTTGTTTGTTGCTTCTTCCACTGGAACCAGTAGCTTCTCAACCATCTCCACAGCAACATTCATTGACTCCTGGTTATCTGCCTCGATGTAGACATGCAAGTCCTCATCCTCCACAGCTTTGACATTCTTGTATTTCTTGGCTCTGTCTAACTTGCAGGAACCTTTGCCACGCAATATGATTCGAGCCCCTGTTTCTTTCTCCAGTCTCTTATGTGTGCGCCCGTGAGGACCAATGATGGGGCCAATGAAGTTATAACAAGGGTATTCTTTTACAGGTACGTAAAGCTTCCTGTACAACTTTTGGGGCTTGTATTCTGGCGGAGCCTCAAATGTAGGGTCTGTCTGAATCAAATGTGATATAATCTTCTGCCTACGATCAGAAAGTTTCCTCCGAAGCCTAAAATCCCTTGTATTAACCCTTATACCCAAGTCATTGTAGATTGGTGGAGGAGATGGCGATAACTCGTCATCTGCCAGGTCCTCAATAGCCTGCTGTGACATCAGCTTCCGGTTTATGTATGAAAGGTGTGAGTTCAACTTCTGGACCTGTGGATCGGATTCAGTAGTGGCTACAAGGCCCTTCACCAATTCAGGAAGCTTTAAAGGACCTAACATCTTCAACTGGGTGTCATCAATGGCCCTTCCAAACTTCCTCTTCTTCTGTGCCACATCACAACCAACAGGTTTGCTATCAGTGTCAATCTCAGCGTCCCGGCTATCCTGCTTTCTTTTACCAGAGCTACCTGACTTTTCGGGTTCCTTCCAACTGATTTCACAAGTATCCTGCTTCAGCCTCTTCTTTGCCTGAGTATCCAATATATTAGCTGACCTTCGCTTTTTCTCTGAACTGGAAAGAGCAGATTTAGACCCACGATGGCTTTCATCATTGCTGTCAGAAGACAACGAAGTAATGGATCCTTCAGATGGATCCTTTTCAGAGAGCTCTTTCATCAGGACTTCCGAAGGTTTGCCTTTTTCATCAGGAGTTCCTATAAGTAGTTTTCCTTCTTTTCTTGGTTGCTTTTCACATTGCTTTTCTTCTTTCCTAGATTCTTCTATGTAAACCTGTTCTTTCTCACTAGTCCTCCCATCACCACTGCCATCTTCGTCAAGCTGGCACAAATAGATTAAATCACTTTGCTCCACCATGCTTGCAGTATTTGCAAATCGAGGAGAGACAGTTCTGGAGAAATGACGGATCACTTGAGTATAAAGTTTAACTCTATAACCATAAGTACAATTATACTCCAAAAGCGTGAGATAGTAAATTATTAGATGTCAAAGTAATTAACAAAGAAACAAACTATTTAAACATCTAATACAATAAATTTCAGCATTTTTATCATACCCAGTAACTGTAGTCCCAACATCACTATCACACTTGTAGGGCAAGCTTGGCATCTGAGGAGACCACTGCTTCCTCATGCTTAACTTATTAGCAAAATTCAAAATCCGGAGCATCTTTCTGGATGATAAGGAAACATTAACATTAGTATCATGGTTTCTTATTAATACATACTCTATCACAAGTGGTATAAGATACATTAACTTTTGAAAGAACGAATGAATTAATTACCAAAGCATTCACCAAAGTCAATTAATCTAATAGCTCCTATCAGGAAGAAAAAGTAAATATATTAGGTTCGATACAGATAATAGCATAACTTCTAAACTCTCAATGGTTCCTCCAAATTAAAGAAAAGAAAAATTGTTACTTGAATTCAGCAATTCGTATCATTCTAACGGTTTCTCAAACTAAATTGCATCAGTTCTGCGCCTTTAACTCGGTTAATCCACTAACCTAGTTTTCTACGATATAAGGATCAATCATTCTTATACTCTGGATTAGCATCAGAATATTGTGGGTGATAACCGACAATGACCAGATAGCTACTATCTCATGAGAGTGAATATTATCTATATTTGTGGGAGGTACAGGTACTTAAGGTTTTGCCACCGAATGATACATGATACATAGTTGCTATGGGGTTTACACTGTACTATAAACATAAGACATAAGGTAATTGCATAATCATTTAACAAAGGCAATCATCTATTAACTATTGAGTGCATCATCTGACCTTCTTTTCTTGTCTGCAAGGGATTGAAGAAATATTGACCAGTGCTGGTTTTCTTCCTCACTTTCAGAAGAGAAGAAAGACATTGATCCTTCTGATAGGTCATCTTCAGTGAGTTCCACAGTTGGATCCTTTTGTTGTAGCTTCCCGTCTTCAGAAGATTTGCCTTCTTCATCGGAATTTTCATATTCTTTATTTGTTTGCTTGTCACACCTCTCCAATTTTATGGTTTCTCCTTCACAAATTTGTTCTTTTTCATTAGGCTTCTTGTACCAAACAACAGCATTGCCATCGCCATTCTGCTGAAGCAGTCCTATATCAGGTGAAGTGCTCTGCTCCTCCATGCTTGTACTGTTTGCGTATTATGGAACAGCAGTTCTGCAAAAATGAGACAGTACAATGAATACCATGTTTCAATCAAAAAACAAAATAATCTGTCACCAAGATAAATCCTATAATCATACTAAAACAGCTGAGAAGAAGTTAACTTAATTAACAAAGAAAATTGACTAATTAATCGATCAGGTCATAAAACAAACACAATATGTAACTCTACCAACTACAATTTTATCATAAAGTAATATTTGTAGGGAGAGAGTGGAACAATAAAAGTTTTTTTTTTTTTCATTCACATGCTCAAATTTCTAAGTAAAACCAAACCTTTAGCAGCTTTCTGGAGAAATTGGCAGAATACATTGAATATCACAATTCTATTTGAGATACAAAAATTTCAAATGAACTAATCCACTAAATCGAAGTGTATTCGATGCCTAAACAGAAGTATATTCAATGTCTAAACCGAAGTGTATGCGACGTAAAGCAGTTCTTTTATAAATCAGTACTTTGTACCTTTTATAGTCTATAGGTACTGACCTTTAAGCCAGTCAAGCAGTAAAGGAGATTCAACAGATCTCGTAAGCACGAAAAGGGTGAATTCCAATTATATTCTAATGGAGGAAATCATCCGCGAGTCTTGACCTATGCTTTGAATCGGATCTCGTAAGCATGAAAAGGGTGAATTCGAAAATGTCGTGGTAGTCATTTCGTATCCCCACAGAAATATCCTCCCTCGGGTTTCTATGCAATCGATGTGCCACATATATTTGGTGCTTTCAGAAGAACATCTCAAGTGCATTAAAAACTAAAATGTAATTAAAAAAACGCATCGATCCGTTCATATACTAAACGGGGCACCTTCATAGGCTCTCTAGTTACTCCACAATTACTTCATAGTCCAAACCAAGATTAAGATTCACATTGCTTATCTTTCCAGAGTGACAATTCCATCCATTTATGAGTAGGGTCAAAATATGGATCCGGCCATTGTTTTCTTATGGATGAAGAGCTACCCACATTTTGTTTCTTGATTACAACCATATTCCGAGATTCCCAAGATCTCACTCACAATTGACATAGTTACTAACTCATTCGTAATGTGATAGCCATACTTATATACTCTATGCATAAATGCTTTACAGGTCCAAAAGTTACAAAAACATAGTTTACATGAATTAGCATTTCTTGTTAATAAAATATGAAAGTAGGTACCAAAAACTGCTTCTTATAAGAATTTCTCACAAAAATTAGTTACTATCTACAAATCTAATAATAAGATACTAGTACACAGTAAAGCCAATTTATCTAAATTACTAGAACCTGCATCATTCATGAATTACTAGGAGGCAGGGACACTCTGGAATTCAGTATCGTGTTGTGTATCGGATATGGCAATAGGCACTCCAAAATACAATAGGACACGCCAAAATCAATGTTGTGCCCGTGTCGCAGTGTCCTTGTTGCATTTGTGTCCTGTTCAACATAGGCAAATTTTAATCCACAAAATTTCAAGAAAATAAAAAAATCGGCTAAAGAACCTTAGTATATTTGATTAAAAGGCTAAATCGGCAAGGCTAATAAAAGCTTTAGCATCCCATAGCACAGTCTGGAACTGCCGGAACTAGCGAAAATTCCCATGTCCGAAAATGCCACATTTCATCAATCTTGAAGAACAAACAACTCTCCGATACAATCCTCTCCCATTGCTGCTTCATAAATCATCAAGTTTTGATTCTACAAAATACCCATGTCGTAAAAAGTGCAAAATTCAATGTTTGCTTCACTCTAACGCAAGGAAACCACAGTTTAAGAAGTAATCACCAAAGGAACTCTACAATGCGTTCAAGAACTCTAAGATGAGCGCAAGGTGTTTGTGATAATGCCTATAAGAATAAAAGAAAAGGAAAGATTTCAAGGGTTTGGAGGAACAATCGATCGAACCTGCTCCAATCGGCGGGGGATGGGAATGGAGTAAGATTCCAACTTTCTTGCGTTTTCTTTCTTCTTTTTTCTCAAAGAAAGCTTTCATACATCATAGGCGTAGAGTGAGTAGAGAAGAAGAAGAAAAGAGGAGGTTCGGTCTTTTATTAACCCCCAGTGAACCGGGTTCAGGTAAATTTGACCGGCCCATAAACAGATTTGACTCGTTTTTTAACGAATAGACCCATCCAATCTGTTTAGTAAACTGGTTGGGCTTGAAGGAGAAAGG